>JAKLNE010000104.1:0-60439 GCA_022814615.1 Waltergamsia citrina | reverse complement strand
CCCCCCCCCCCCCCCCCCCCCCCCCCCCCCCCCCCCCCCCCCCCCCCCCCCCCCCCCCCCCCCCCCCCCCCCCGCCCTAGTCAGGTTGTTCCTACCGACCATAACATCACGCTACAAGGCCACTAATAGTAATACGGCTTGCCTCTAGGGCCCTGACTGTAGTACAGTCTTGTTGCTATTAGCAGCCTTGTAGCGCGATGTTATGGCCGGCAGGAACAACCTGGCCAACCCCCCCTTTTCACCCGGATATATAAGGTTCTTCTGTGCTTGACCTCGAACGTTCCAGCCTTATAATTCCAATCACTTTGCAATGATATTCCATTTCAACTTACCATTGCAAGCAGATAGCTATCCTTATAACTATTATTGGATGAAACATACAGGTGAGCCCCTTTCTCTGATTATTCTTGGAGAAGTTAGATCTTTTACTAACAATCCGTAAGCTATCTTCTTAGTCTACTCTCTTTACCATCCTCTACAGTATCTATCCTCTACATACTGGGAAACATTGGTATCTGAAAATTATGAGCTGGCGCCGAAGGCAAGCTCGTACAGACGAGACAACCCTCAGCGAGGGTCTCCGAAGAAATGTAGCCCTCGAAGGAATCGCAAACTTCGCTAACTCTACTGGACTTACTATCCACGAGCTCCTATACAATGCGAAGGATACCCACGCTGCGGTGGCTGAGGACAATTATTTTACTAAGTACTCTCTTAAAGATACGAAAACCCCTCTGGAAACACTTCAGAGAACACTATCTGTCCGTTCCGTACTGTCAACTACGTCTTCTTTTGCTGAGCGTATGGAGGCCCTTCGGAACGCGGACCCTCGCTACCTAAAGCTCAAGGAAATCGGCCAGGGCTCGTTCGGAACGGTTTACGAGATTCCAGGCACTGAATGGTGTCTCAAGAAAACTCTTAGGTCTAAAGCAGCTCTTTGGACTGCGTTCGTCATTGGTAGCCACTTCAGTTCAAAGGTTAACATAACAGCCTGGAATTTGATTCTTGCAGATGGGGGGTTTTCTAATGCCCTTATGCCAAGAGTTCCCCGGTATCTTTGCTCATATGGAATGGATAAGACTCAGAATGCCGATCGCTGGTTTAAAGAGAACGGCCATATGTTCCCTACTGAGAACGGTGGCCAGAAACCAGGTCCCGTCAACTGTCTAGAGCGAGTATTGCCTCTACCCAAAGTGATTCGCGAGAGTCTGATACGGCAGTACTTCAAACCTGAGAAGCGTGACGAAGCTCTTAAGGACGAGAAGAACAAGAGTTGTATTTGCCGGGTATACTTAGGGTGTAACTCAACGGACATTCCTAAAGACAAGAGGGATAAAGAGCGAGAAACCTTACAAAATTTTCCACTGTACCTCGACCAGATGGAACAGTTAGACATGGACCCTCTGACTATCGCTCGGGATATGTCTTTAGGACTAGCAGCTGGGCATTGGGCGGCTCAAGTAAACATGCTCGACGTAGAGTATATTATCGGTAGCCGGCCCTTTTCTCCAACACTTGAGATCGCGCCTATTTCCAAAGCAGATAAACAAGCCGCAGTAGCCAGGTCAACCAGGCGTGTTAGAAACATGAGTGCCGACCAAGCGCTACAGGACCAGCGGCCTAGCTTCCGCAACCGCGCTATTCAGCTTTGGATGATTGACTTTAACAAGGTCAATGAGTTTGAAGTTTCACTAGGATCGAGCTACCAGCAGGACATCCAGCAGCTAGTAGCGGATACTCGGTCCACAGATGGGCCCTACTATCCACGAGCTTTAGCAAGGACAGAGAGGGAATGGAAGATCTGGCTAGAGTTTGCACAAACTTACATACGCGCCAGCAGAGTCATGATGAGCGAGGCTTTTGACCACTTTGCAAGGCTAAAAATAGACTATGATCAGAAGCAAAGGGATCTCGTTTGGAACCAGCCAAGCAAGGTTATCAAGGAGTGGATTAAAGCTGAGGCAGCAGAGTACAATATCTCTGTCCCAGAGTTCTATCAGGAGATCAGGAAGAAGGGGTGGGAGGTACCACAGTAAGAGATAGATGTATTCGCTAAGGCTTTAGCTGAAGACCCAATTCTAATACCTCGGTTATTATTTATCGTCCACCTATCTCGTTATGTAAACTGGTTTATGCTTAGCAGATTGTACTATTTAGTTTACCTGGTAAATACCCTTGATCACCCAGAAGCAGTCTATACGCTAGGAATCTACATTACGCTGCTCCTAATAGAGTAATACTCAGACGTATAATTTAGTATAAGCAGCTGCGCTTGGCTCCCGAGCGTTTCGAGAGTTAACAGCGCCATCGGCTCGTTCCGAAGCGGACTTAGCCCCCTGCGATCTTAATTTGTCTTGATCGATTGATGGTACAGGCCGGGGTTGGAACACTGCGAGGACGTAGTGAAGTATCATGGTAGATCATCCAACATTATTTTCATCATTTCACCATCGTCTTAATGATCTAGCAAGAATTCAGAGCAAGGAATGTGAAGCAAGCGAGGATGGAGTCGGCGGGTAAGGACACTCTACGACAGCCGCGGTCCTTGACTCCGACTCGTATCCGACAGCAGACCCACTCGCCCCGACCGACCCCGGAACAGCCCGTGGAAGCGCTGAAATTGGTGCGGTACACCACTATAGCCTCCTATGTTCTCGGGGAGATTACTACAGCCAGTGGGGCACTACGCTAACGGCAGGCGGATGAGACCTTAGCCGGCTCTCAATGCCGATGCAATAAATCCATGATAGAAAACAACTACTAGTATCTCTTCCTTTCTGACGATTGCGCTTTGCTACCTTCGCTCAATTGTAACTTTTAACTCACCTTAAGCTTCCGGCAAGATGAGCCTCCCCAAGGGCATCAAGTCGGTCCTCGCCAAAGCGCCCACCGACGTTGTCATCCTGTCGTCGCTGCGTACCCCCATCTGCCGCTCCTACAAGGGCCAGCTCAAGGACGCCTTCCCCGAGGAACTGCTCTCCGTTGTCTTGCGCGCCACTCTCGACGCTCATGGTGAGAAGTGGATAGACCCAGCTGTCATTGAGGATGTCAGCGTCGGCGTCGTCCTCTCCGAGCTCGGCGGCTCCAAAGCTGCTCGGATGGCTATGAACCACGTCGGCTACCCAAACTCCACCTCCCTTCACACAGTTAACCGCGCCTGCTCTTCCTCTCTACAGTCCATCTCGTCCGTCGCTGCTCAGATCCGGACCGGCGCCATCGCCGTGGGCATTGGTGCCGGTATGGAGAGCATGACGCGCAACTACGGCAGCCGTGCTATCCCCGTCGACGTGTGGCCCGCCTTGAAAGAGTCCCCTAACAAGCACGCCCAAGATTGCATCATGTCTATGGGTATCACCTCCGAGAACGTCGCTGAGCGCTACGGTGTCTCCCGCGAGGATCAGGACGCCTTCGCCGTCGAGTCGCACGCCCGTGCCGCCCGCGCCCGAGCTGATGGTAGCTTCGCCCAGGAAATTGTCCCCGTCACCACTCGCTTCCAGGAGGTCGACAAGCAAGGGAACAAGGTTGGGGACGAGCAGACTATTACTGTTAAAAATGATGACGGCATCCGTGAAAAGGTCAGCGGTGAGGCGCTCGCGAAATTGAAGCCGGCCTTCAAGCCTGACGGCGCTTCCACGGCCGGCAACTCAAGTCAAGTGTCTGATGGTGCTGCCGCTACCCTCCTTATGAGCCGCAGCACCGCCACCGAGCTTGGTTTGGACAAGCACATCATGGGCAAGTTCGTCTCAGCTGTCACTGTGGGCTGCGACCCCGACGAGATGGGCATCGGACCCGCTCTAGCTATCCCTAAGCTGCTGGGTCAGGTTGGCCTGAAGAACAGCGACGTGCAGCGGTGGGAGATTAATGAGGCTTTCGCGAGTCAGGCGATTCATTGCGTGCGCGAGTTAGGGCTAGAAGAGGAGTGGAAGAAGGGCAGGGTGAACCCTGACGGAGGTGCTATTGCCCTTGGCCATCCTCTTGGTGCCACGGGTGCGAGGATGACAAGCACCCTGATGCACGGTATGAAGCGCGATGGCTCTGAAGTGGGTGTTGTTAGCATGTGCGTTGGGACGGGTATGGGCATGGCCGGTCTGTTTGTTAGGGAATAAGCCGCGAAGGGCTCCCTGATTTCATTTTGTGAAGGCAAAAGCATTTTTCATGGCTTGGATTCGTTATCGATCGCCCAATGCTTCCCATGAGTATACTTAGATTTCATCTTGAATATATCGCGGTTACAGGTCGACCTCCCCATTCTACTGGAAAGTCAAGTGCTATTGCGGGAGTACAGACAGCAGATCCTCAGTTCAACCGCCAGAATGAACTTTGGCTCTTACGCAGTTGCTTCATTTTCCATTCTGTAGAGTGATTGCCTACGGCCAGGCGTTGGCCACCGGACAGTATGTTTGTCAGTTGTATTAAGCGTGTATCCCCTAACGGAATCCCACTGTCCAAGTACAGCACAATCAAGCTCTGGGACTCTCGAGGTCCAGTCACAAGGTATGTTCGGTCGTCCGTGTGAGAAGCATTTCAATCATTCATTGACAACTACAAATTGCACGTTTGAGATGCTGAAAATGAATTTCCAATGGTCAGATCATGTCGTTCAAATACACCTGAGCGAACTGGCTCGAGAGTTTGCACGCTTGTGTGGGGCATCTATCGGCTATTGGAGATGCTATGTCACGTACTTAGTATGCACAACCGTCGGAAGTCCAAGGTTGAATGTAGCTAGCCGTGGCCGGTCCGGGTCCTCGTGACCATTGCTTCTACGATCGTATATGTACGCCCCGCCCACGATGGAAACATGCGCTTTACGGGATGGATGAGAGCGCAGCACAATTGCACTTTAGCTGCTACGATCCTTCTCGCGCCCTCCTTGACCGGGAGAGCTTCATATGCAGGTGGGGCAAACTTCATGGGTCCATTGGTCAACCGAACACATCACACGACCTTTAACAAGCAATGAACTCCCATCTAACGATAAAGATCTTCGAGTATGAGTGACCGTACTCCAAGCATGCAATGCATTCAGTAGCTAAGCTGACACGGGAGCCTCGACAAGGTCCAGACTGTAGGCGGATCAAGACCTTTGTTGCTGATTGGCGGGCGGCGCCGTCCAGGGGTCTGAGTCCTCAGACCACACGTTTGGGCAGATAGCGTGAGCTCCCCTCATGGAAGGAATCAACGATATCGGAGTTCATGTGCTATCCAATTCAATTCCAATTCCAATTCCATCTCCATTAGAATAGCCTGCCCAAGCTTAAGCTTCGCTATTGTCTTCGTGCGGGGACGATCACCGCCCTGTTAGAGTATGTGCTACCGGGAACTGTAAATAGAGCCCTGGCGTAAGCCAATTGGTACAGGACGGCAAGTCAAGGTTTCACCGGAGCGCGAATGGTATCATCCACTTGGATGCGCGGGGCACGAATTGCTTCCAGGAGTGGCTGAGTCCAGTTTACCCATTCCACAGAACGCACAGCAACTGGCGCCAGGCCGACTGCTCCGAGAGGCACCAAGGAGGGGCACGCCGCACGCCGCACCACACCCGGACGATCTGGCGTCATGGCCGACTGAGGAAAACATGCCACCAGCGCACTGAGGCCACCACCACCAAACACCACCCCCCTTCCCGCTTTCAGGCCACCCTCTCGGGTACCGTCCATCGAAAGGCCCATCTCACAGCTTCGACTAAATTGCTTCCAAACCATGCCCAGACTTTTTTCAAGTTGGTCAATGGCTTTTCCAGGCACGGGCATGTCCTGCGCCCAATTGCAGCGAGTGATCTCATTCTGTGTCTATCGGTGGGTCCCGGTACAAGCTTCCCCGGATTTTACCCCAGACTTCAACAGCTGAGAAGCGCTGCTTGCAGTAAGAGCAAGGGTGGCGCTAAGCCTGATATAGCAGTCTTTCAGTGATCCGATCAGAATATCAGAACCCCTTCAGCGCTGCGTGACCCCTAAAGCCCACTAAAGCCCACTGTAGCTACAGGGGTCTCTTACTGCCCACAGCCAGTGAGGATCAGTGAGTGCGTCTAGAATGGCCTTCTCGCGCCATGCCTTTTCTCTCTCACGCCTACAACTACACGCCCTCTTGGGTCACGCGATCTTCACCTTGGGCGCGAAACACGGTTGGAAGCGTAAGGCAAGGTAGGCTCCCCTATTACCCCGCTTCGTCTGACGACGTACTCGTACCTTGCTGAGCTAGAGGTAGAGTACCTCGCCAGACTCCGGATGGGTACCACGTCATGGAGGACTTGTAGTAGCATTCGTAGCAGTAGCATCTCGTCTCAGCTCAGGTACTTCATGGGAGCTGCCTCCCCCATTCAAAGGTGCCTCAGGTACTTCCCGGCTTCGGATACATAACAGGTCCGCCTTCCCCTCTTCTAAAGCTTTCTTCCCCTCCTGCTTTTCTCCCCTCTTCATCTCATCCAAACCTCCAACATCACTTCTTGTAATCACAAACAAATTCCTTTGTACGCACTCAAGGTTCGTCATTTCTCCGATCCTGCCGGTGAGCCGGGCTCATGTCCTCCTCATGATGGCAGCGACGCCGGTTTCCAGCATCATCTGGATGAAACTATCCCGACTGACTGAAGCTCATCCAGCATCACTATCATCATCCATATCAGCTCTGGACCTTAGCCCAGACCACAGCACAACAAACCAATCAATATGACAGAACCGCTCAGTAAAGTAGACTCCGCCGTCGGAGGTCTGTCCTCATCACCACCCTCAAAGAACCGGAGACAGAGCTCTGCCGCCGCCCCTGGCGTGTACAACGTCAATGACCTCGGTAAGTCACAAAGCCCCAGATCGCGATATTCATTTTTGCCTTTCGCCAGACCTATACTAACAATCGCAATGTGCAGAGGCCGAAGGCACTGAGCTAGAGATTGCCATTGAGACCCAACAGACTGGGTGGTAAGTACCCTGATCCCCACATGCCAATGATTTGAATTTGATGTCACACGCAAAAAACAATCAGGGTAGTCCAGTGGACTGATGAGTCTCTCTCGTATAGGAAGATCAACAAGAGCCCAACAACATGCGAGGACCCTGCCATCCTGAAGCTGCATCTGACAAAACCTCCGGTCAAGCGGATTGACCTGCACTTCCCTCTGGGTATGGAAGTGACAGCCCGTAATCTCAAGGGCGTTACAATCAAGGACGCCCTGGATGCCATTTACAAGCCATACAAGAAGCGGGTACGTTGTCTCTACAATATCACAAGGCACTAGCCTGGATATTATTGAAGGTCACGGTAAACTAACACTCAAATGCAGTCCGACGATGAGCTCGACAAGCCCTACCTCGCAGGTTTCGAGTGGGACAAGGAAGAGTCTTGGACCCGTCTGGTCGTCCACCTGACCACGCAACCCACGTCCAGCATGCCCCAAGGCGGCGGCGGCGGCAAGAAGAAGAAGAAGAACAAGGAGCAAGAATAAATGAGCTCCACCTACCCTAATATCTGTATCCAATAGTTCCTTCACAATGCTTTGTTTGGCTTCGCTGGGATCCTCGCGAGTCGGCGCACGGGATATTGCGATTAGATATTCGTGCCGGGTCGGTCACAACGGGAGCGATGCATTGGGGCGTCGCCTAGTGTAACATGTTGCCTTCTTCTCTCTCTCAGGGTCACTGTGTGACTACTGAAATTTTAAACAAGACATGGTCATTCTAGGCCAGTTGTATCTGCTTGAGCTCTCCTTGTGCTGTGATACATGAATAGTGATGATGAGTCTGGCCATATTTGACTAGTGACTATGCAATAGTTCGCCAAGCACGAACATATTCACCACGAGCACAGTCTATGAACATTACTTCACCCGCTTCGAATAATAGAAGATCCTCTTTCTAACTCCGTCCACGACGTCTTATCGTCTGCTGATTGAGAACGGCTGATAGGTTGATAAGCAGCTGAGTACTCGCCTTGTTGGAGGCTGCCCCACTTCGAGACGCAGTACGGAATGATGCCGGCCGGACATTGACGGCTACTGTCGGGCCGCAGGTCCCCTCCTCACCCTCCATCTCTACACAATTACGACGGAATAGACGCTGACTAGAGCGAGCTCTGCCGTTACTGTGCTCAATTGCGGAATCGGAATGTCATATTTAACCATGCTGTGCCATCCCTGATGGTAAGGATCGATGACTGTCACCCCAGACCTCTTCACTGACCATCCGCGACATCAAGACTCCCGAGTCAACATGCCTGTCACAGAATTCGACATCAAGGAAAAGTACCGGTACCAGAATGGCTTTGACAATCATCTAGAGTACGAAGCCTTTCCCGCAGATTGTTCTATTACCCAGTTAGATCAAACTGACGCTATTCACTCTCTAGGTCCGAGGCTATCGAGGGCGCATTGCCCATAGGCATGAACTCACCCCAGAAGCCACCCTACGGACTCTACGCCGAGAAGCTCTCCGGAACCGCCTTCACCGCGCCACGCCACGAGAACAAACAGACCTGGCTGTACCGCATCCTGCCCTCCTGCGCACATCCTGGCTACAGGCCTGCCAACGAGCAGAGGCCGGCCGACGGTACTTCTCAATGGGGAAAGGATGAGAAGCTGCATTACATTCCTAATCAGCTTCGTTGGGATCCCTTCGACCACGATGAGGCGAAGGACCTGGACTTTGTCTCGGGGATGCGCCTTGTTGCGGGGGCGGGTGATCCCATTACGAAGCAAGGACTGGGCATGTTCATCTACGCTGCTGGGAAAAGCATGGATGAGAAGGCTGCCTTCTACTCAGCTGACGGTGACCTGCTCATTGTCGTGCAAGAGGGAACGCTTGATATCCGTACGGAGTTTGGATGGCTCCTAGTTCGCCCGATGGAGATCTGCGTGATTCCCCGCGGGGTGAAGTACCAGGTTCATTTACCCTCTGGTCCTGCTAGGGGTTACGCTCTTGAGCTTTACCAGGGGCACTTTGTCCTTCCAGAGCTGGGTCCCATTGGTTCTAATGGACTAGCCAATGCCCGCGACTTCCAGTCTCCCGTGGCGGCATTCAGTGAAGACTTTGGCGCAACGGCCGCCGAGGGGGGTTCTAACTACAAGGTGACCGTCAAATTCAACAACGCCCTCTTCAGCACCGAGCAGGCACATACACCCTTCGACGTAGTAGCCTGGCACGGCAATTACTACCCTTACAAGTACGACCTCGGGCGCTTCAACACCATCGGCACCATCTCCTACGACCACCCAGACCCCTCCATCTTCACGGTGCTATCAGCGCCATCTCCCGTTACAGGCACCGCCGTGGCCGACTTTGTCATCTTCCCACCACGCTGGTTAGTAGGCGAAGACACATTCCGTCCACCGTACTACCACCGCAACACAATGAGCGAGTTCATGGGTCTCATCCAAGGCGGCTACGACGCCAAGCGCGGAGGCTCGGGCGGGTTTGTCCCCGGCGGAGCGAGTCTGCATAACGTCATGAGCGGGCACGGGCCGGACGCGGCTAGCCACGAGGGGGCGCGGGAGGCGGAGCTTAAGCCGGTCAAGGTGGGAGGGGGAAGCTGTGCGTTTATGTTTGAGAGTAGTTTGATGATGGGCGTGTCGGAGTGGGGGCTGAGGACGTGTAAGAAGGTTCAGGAGGGATATAGTGAGGAGAGTTGGGGTGGTGTGGTGACGCACTGGGAGAAGCCGGAGGGCAAGGAGGTTAAGAGCCACCTACTATAGTGATCAGGCTTATATCATGGGTGTTTGAGCGAAGCTACCGTGTTGGTGTTCAGTGCTGAATGCAGGAATAAAGATATAATGTGGCATTCAAATATTATGAGCTTTTCGCTACATGGTATCAGTAATCTACGAGATATCTGCGAGTCGTGGGCTCTAGGCCTTCGGGCAAACAGGGGTTGGAGAGCAAAAGGGTAACAAGAAAGAGACAGGCGGCACTTACAAATCACTCAAAAGCCAGGCGAGGACAAAACTGACATATCGTTTACTTTCGTTCCGATGCTATGCGCTTCTTTGTCTTTTGGCATGACCAGCGGAGTTGCAGCCTCTTCAGGTATATCGGAGATGCCAAAAGAAAGAAAGAAGAGAGGAAATCACCATTACTATGCCCTCGTACATGGCCTAAATTTAGATAGCGTTGGCCCCCACGACAGGGCATAATTCCAAGAACAGGGATCTGCTGAAGAAAATTGGCAAAGGGGAGGGGAGCCGAGTGGGCACATGTTAAACCCTCCGACCGATTACCACGGGAGAAACAAGGCCTATTCTTTGGCCAGACTAAACCGTAGATGGCATGTTCATTGCGACTGCTCATCTTTGCTCTGTTTTTGCAAAGAAGGGCGGCAGTGATTGGTTCAAGCACGAAGGGTTGATGTAACCAATTAACGACCCCAAACTTCGAGATCGGGGCGGTGCCTGAAGTTGGGGGTAATAGTTCAGGAGATCAGTCTGCCTTTCTGGTTGAAACAACGGATTGACCGATTACACTGGATGGAATCAAGAGGCCAAGTTCGATGCAGGAGGGTAGCACACGATCATCCCCTTGCGTATCTGTACCTATCATCGCCAGCCAGTGGGATCACTTCGCGTCATATGGCGCCGCAATAGACTGTGCCTCCCAACGAACGTCCGTGCTCACTGCCGAATCCAATAAGATTGCTAGAATACTAAGTTTTGGGGGCCGCCGTTCATAGGGCTGTCTTCATTACTCTTTATGACTCGTGGAATTCTTGTCTTTGGGCCTCCTAGCAGGAGGAAAACGGCACAGACAAGACAGCGAGCAAGGGTCGGACGGCGGGAGACCCTCCTGGAGAAGGCGGATCCACACGATATGCTAAAGAAAAATAGTAGCAAGGGGGGGTTCCGCACCCGGGCCGCGACTAATTTAAGAGTGCCGGGCCAGCTGAACTTGATTATCTCGAAAAGTTCTAGTCGCTAAAGGCCTTGAGGCTATTTTCTTCCTTGTCTAATATCTTGTTTTTTGCGTTGCTGCGAACGATTGCGTCGGTATGCTTATCACTGCTGGATTGTATGAGCAGTGATTGCATGGTGGCATCTTGTATGAAGTCGTTCATAATCCACTAGATCAGGTCTTGGCGCAGCGTTATAGGTGTTAAGTTTGAAAGCGGCCACGATGGCGACACAACCGGATCAGCAGGCGGCGGATGGAGCCTCTCCCACCGAGAGGCCCGAGTTTACGAGATCGGACTCGGAAAAGACGATAGTCTGTACGGAGAAGTCTGAGGTATGCCGCTACCTACATGAAAAGAAAGTCCAACGACCCCTTACTTACAGTATCTCAGGAGTCAGAGGAAACGGCAGTTAGGACAATGGGCGGGTAAGTTACATACGGCGATCTAGACTTCAAGGAGTGAGTTCTTATCGTTGTATAGGCATCTCAATGCGACTGAGGATGACATTCTCGAGGCCAAGGAGGTCGCAGCAACCTTGTCGCTCATTGAGGTTCGCAAGGTAAGACTATCACTCCCATATCATGCCGTGTCCGTTACCGTTCCAATACTAATCACTATTCTAGACGTTGAAGCATGTCCTTAAGATTCATGAGGGAGATCCAAACTTTCCACACGAGACTATTCGAAGCATCAAGGAGTTTATGGGTAGGTCCCCCTCAACATTAAGGAAGACGAAATGATAAATATGACCCTAACCTCATTTTCGTGCGTGTTTGTAGCCAATAATGATATAATGAACAACCCTAACCAACCTCAACACCGACACATCATCCAAGAGATGAAGCTCGAGGCAGCACTCATCACCAGCAACAGCCCCTACGCCGAGGTACGCTCAGTCGTCGACAACACCGATGACCCTACCCTGCCTGTATCAACGTTGCGCGTCTGGGTCATAGGCATTATAGCTTCGATCTGCATCAGCTTCATCAACCAACTCTTCAGCATCCGCCTCCCTCCCATCACTCTCACCGCCGATGTCGCCCAGCTACTAGCCTTTCCCCTGGGCAAAGCATGGGAGCGCTGGGTGCCGCGCGGCAAGGGCATCACCATCCCCTTCAGTGGCGGCCAGCGCCTCGAACTTAACCCGGGTCGTTTCAACAAGAAGGAGCACATGGTTATTGCCATCATGGCTGGAGTCTCTGTTGCTTTGCCTTACAGCAACTTCATCTTTTGGGCACAGTATCTTCCCTTCTACTTCAACCAATCTTACGCCCGTGGCTTCGGCTACATGCTCACCAATAACATCGCCACCAGCTTCATTGGCTACGGCCTAGCTGGCGTGGTCCGTCGCTTCCTTGTCTACCCTTCCTACTGTGTCTGGCCGGCTTCTCTCATCACCATCGCCCTCAACTCAGCCCTGCACGATGACCAGAACTCTACCGTTCTTGGGCCCTTCAACAAGTTATGGGCAATATCGCGCTACCGCTTCTTCTTTATTGCCTTCGGCGCCATGTTTGTCTACTACTGGGTCCCCAACTACCTTTTTACTGCACTCTCCATCTTTAGCTGGATGTCCTGGATTGCGCCCAAGAATCGAGAGCTGAACGTGCTGACTGGCGGGGTAAACGGCATGGGAGTGAGTCTTACTGTTTCTTTCTTTGGGCTCTTGCATTCATAGAAGACGAGGTTGCTAACTCTGGGCCTTAGATGCTAAACCCTCTTCCTACATTTGACTGGAACATTGTCTCCTCTTTATTTGATCCCCTGGTAAGTTGCACTTATTCAGCCTCAGCAAAGCCGGAGCTTTAGTCTAATTTACTCCAGATGTACCCTTCTTTCACCGTTTTCAACACCGCTGCAGGCATGTTCATCGCCGGCCTCGTCATGATGGGTATATGGTACACCAACGTATGGAACACGGCCTACCTGCCTATCAACAGCAATACAGCCTACGACCACTTTGGTATGAACTACCAGCTCTCACAGATCGTTGACGAGAGAGGCCACTACGACCAGGAGAAGTTCTTGCAATATTCTTACCCTTATTTGAGCCCGGCCAGCATTGTTTTGTACTTTATGGTTTTCTGCGCCTATTCCGCCGTTGTCACCCACGTATGCGTCTACCATCGCTATGAGATGGCTCTGGGCTTTAAAAGTCTGTGGAGAAGCCTTAAACGTGGTGTTGGGAGGATGACGAAGAAGGGCTCGACATCTGAGGCTGAGTCTGAGACCGATGATTTCACTGATGTACACGCTCGTCTGATGAAGAGCTATCCTGAAGGTAAGTACACTAGTCAACTAGCAAACACATACTCCCAACATTCGTTCTCTATGCTAATCCTGATCGCAGTGTCCGAATGGTGGTACCTTGCCATCCTGGCAATCGCCACAACCCTCGGCTGCATTGGAATCGCTGCCTGGCCGACGTATGTGACGCCGGCCGTACCATTCTTCGGCATCGCCATGTGCGTCGTCTTTGTCGTACCCGTGGGCATCGCAACCGCCATGACAGGAGTCCCCATCTCCCTCAACATCCTAGCCGAGTTCTTCGGCGGTCTCATCGCCGATGGAGACGCTCTGACTCTAAACTTCTTCAAATGCTACGGTTTCATAACTTGCTTGAAGACTCTCGTCTTCACAAACGACCTCAAGGTAGCGCATTACCTCAAGATTCCCCCAAGAGTCACCTTCACGGCACAGATCGTTGGCACACTCTGCGCTACCCTCGTCAGCACGGGAGTCGTTTACTTCCAGATGGGCATAGAGAACATCTGCACAGAGGCCGCCCCCAATGGCATGTCCTGCCCAGCAATTCACACCTTCTTCACTGCGTCTGTTCTATGGGGCACTATCGGTCCCCGAAAGACGTTTGGCGTCGGGGCCCCTTACACATGGTTGCTCTTGGGTTTCCCCCTTGGCGCTGCCGTCACACTGATCTTCTGGGCGCTGAAGAGGAAGTTTCCCAATGTTGCGGCGTTACGCAAGTTCCATATCGCCGCACTTTTCTACGGGGGTGCTAATTGGGGTGTTTACAGTAAGTTTCTTCTCTGGTTAACAGTAATAGCAAGCTAAGCTAATCCTAATTCTAGACTTTTCGTACATGTGGCCCGCCGTGCCGGTGGCCTGGTTCTCATGGCACTTTATCCGCAAGCGCTATCTCAGCTTCTGGTCCAAAGTATGTTATTCCGTTACTTACTTATTCCACATGTTATTCCACATGAGAACCAAGAGGGTCTCATACTGACAATCCTCCCAGTACAACTACGTCCTTTCCGCCGCATTCTCCGCTGCCATCGGCCTCTCCGCAGTCGTCCAGTTCTTCGGCGTCCATTGGAAAAAGGACACACAACTCGTCTGGTGGGGCAACACGGTCCAATATCAAGGCTGTGAACTCGAGCCTTGTACGGCCAAGACGCTGACTCCAGGAGAGCGGTTCTATCCCTGGTGGGATCTAAACGCAGTTCCGGCGGGGTGAAATCAAACACCTTGAGGTATCTTTTCTGGCGTAAGATCTTGTTGCCTGTGATCTGCTTTCTTTTGAGCGTTCTTAGCGTGCGTTGGTTTATTGAGCCTGGTGTTCTGCTACTCTGTATATTCATATTTCGATGACGGGGGATAGTATAGAAGGATAGATCATGAATTAGAATGATAAATTTCAACAATGACTCTGGCTAGACTGTCTTGTGGATATACAAGAAAGGACATGCAACATTATTCATCCAGTAACAAGTAACCAGACATGATGGCTTTGAAAACACAAACGCTCACTCCTCCTTCGTCTTCTCTTCATCTACCTCGTCCACGTCGTCCTCCAAGCTCCAATCGCGCCATTCTTGGCCACGTAGCCAGCTCACACCCTTCCTCCATTGACTCTCCTGAATAGCCTTAGCATCCCGCTCGTACACCACACCCGTGATCATGAGGGCAAGAGCAAACACCCAGACATCACCGCCACGCATGGCCTTCCACCACCGGCGCTTCACACCAACCTTCCAAAGGCTGTCAACGCTAGCGCGAGCGCTATAGAGGAAGATACCCCGTCCACGACGTCGCTCAATCCAAGCCCACAGGCCGGCGAAGAAGCCACCGAGGAAGAAGCGCTGGGTGGCGAGAACGTGACGGGGGAGGAAGTTCTGGAAGAAGCAGATAGAGGCCCAGGCGGTGGAGACGGCGCCAGTGAAGAAGGTGGTTACGCGGAAGGTGGTGGAAAGGACTTTGTGAAGGGTGGCTAGGGGTGAGTGGTAGAGGGAGCTGGGACGTGGAACGACAATGAGGGCGGACCAGGCGAGCAGGAAGAAGCGGGCGAGCGGTGGGAAGGAGTCGATCCAGAATGTGAGGTACGTTCTCAAGCAAGACGGGTCAGATGGGTGAAGGGTGGCGCAGGATAGAGAGTTGATGAGAGGATGGGCTCGCGATGTCAGCGGCGACACCGCTGTGACGCTTGGCGGGAGGACGTTCTCCTTGTTGGGGAAAAGAGTAGGCGAGATGTAGGCACTGAGTTCATGGTCAGCAGAAAGCTACAATGAGGGATTGGGGAATAAAACATACGGCCATTTCAAGCGAGCCATCTCGGCCAGGCTATCAACAATCTGTTCCATCTTTGGCCATTTGAGGTGCGCTGGCCAGTCCTGAGGACGGTGATGGAGATAGGCCCCTGAGTGTTTGAAGATCAAATCTCCATAGGACTAGGTAACAAGTTAGTAACATAGCAGCTATTTCAGGTGGCATTGAAAACATACCTTGGGGAAGCAATCGCGGTCAAAGACGACAGCATGGAGTAGCTGCCCAAACGCAAAAGGCTGCAACATCCAGCTGCCAAACCACCACGGCCGCTCCCTCTTACGCCCATTCTTCATCCCCCAGACCAACCCATCTCCTTCGCAATTGTTCCAACCAAACTCCAGCGCTCGGAACATGGCATAGATGGCGATGGTCACACGCATCTGCTGTGAGGGGTACACGCCTAGGGCGAGACCAGCCAACGAGGCACCCACCGCTGGCGCATAAGGCGACGTAAGGGTAGCGGTAGTCCGAGGGTTTCGACGGCGGAAGGGCTCGACCTGAGGGTTAAGCAGGTGATTCCGCAGCCTGGTAAGGAAGCGGAATAATAGTCTGTACAGCAGCAGAATCGACGACAGAGACAGCGAAAGCCTCAGAGCCGGTGATTTGTAGAAGGGCACTTTCTTCGAATTTGCACCCGCACTACTTGTACCATGGATTAGCCATAGGTTACAAATGGAGACTCACTATTTGATCGACTTACTCTTTATCACTGAACTTCTTAGAAACAGTCTCCCACCCTTTCATACCGAGCCACGTCGCAGCAAACACCCGCAATGCATGGCGAACCGCCTTGGCGTTAAAGTCATCTCTGCCATTCTTCGGCCGCAGAGCCTTGTCAACGCTCGCTGGGGTCGGAGTCGCACGTCGCAAGGCCCGCGAGCGCGACAAGACATATTTGTGAAGTGCGGCGTACTCCTGCGCGGAGACTGTGTAGCGCAGCGTGTTGCGCAGGATCGGGTCGGTATGGGCCTTCGGCACGGAGGACGAGGACGAGGAAGAGGAAGAGGGTTGAGGTCGCGACTCAACTGCGGCGGAGGCTGCTCCCGCTGACGGGTCCTTGGCCGTAGCCGCGGATGTCATCATGTACGGCGTCGTGGTACTCGAGATTTGGAATGGGCTCGGTGGTGCGGCGGGCGAGTGCTCAGGAGGTCATCGCCCAAGCTCGCTTCAGGCCCGAAGACGCGCGGAGGAATGCCGAGGTGTTGGGACCAGTGTTTGGCGCTGTCCAGACCATCCAGCGATGTAAAATGTCGTATACAGCGTCTGTATCTCGGTACCTGAATGTCGAGTACTAAGAAAACGCGCAACGTCAAATGGTGGGGTATCGTGGGTTGTTGATGGATGGGCGGATGAGGTGTTGACGAGCTCGAGCTTGGATTCACAAGACAAAACGGCGTCAGCGCAGCGACAGCCAAAGCACCGTTTAGGTAGTGGGGCCACTAATTAACGACTTCAAGGTCCCCAATACTGAGTCGTAAAGCCTCGGCTCGGGCATGGCAGGGATTCCCCACTTGCGCCTGTCAATCCCTGCGCTTCGCATCGTAGCAATTACCGGACTTGGTCTTGTCCTAGATCCTACACGGTCAACTGGCCGCGCCGAGAAGATGATGCATAAATAAGAACAGCATGACACGCAGATGGGAGATGAAGTTCAATCAGGCAATCGTTGTGTGAATCCAGTCAGTTTCCTGATTGGTCTTTGCTAATACACACTACTACTTATGCTCAACTACTAGCAATACTAGCACCACGATAAGGGCAAATACACTCACTCATTGAGCCACGATCACGACGACATTTGATATAACTATGTCAATATATATCAAAGTGTTTGTCTGTCATTTGGTCCCTTCTGAAAAGTACCTGAGCGTTACCAATTACTACTACCACTACTATGTAACCCTCCTTGCCAGAAACTCTGGCATCCTCTCATGCAATGTCTCCTCCCAACTGCCGAATCTTGGTACCAGGAGGTCACATGCTGAACAACTCCCCAAGTAATTGATCCTCCATGCGCTGGTTACTAAGAAGCTAACACAGCTTCTGACCAAAATCACTCCCCAATTGTTCGCGGTTCGGCGCCCTTTGAATAAGGCGTCTCTGATACCGCGGTCAAAACGCCTGCCTCGAACACTGTCTCAAGAACCAGCGCGACTTTTCCTATCTAAGCAGGGTGTCGTCCAGATCATCATCGCGTTATGATGAAGCTACCAGGTATGCCTGAAAGAAATTCGGAATCAAAAGCTCTCAATCATACAACATTCGCAACATAACAACGTAGCGTCACATCAGGCGTCCGGCTACCGGCGCGCAACGCCTGCCGATCCGGCAAGAACGTCAACCCGGGTTGGTGAACCGGGTACGTCGCTGGCAAAGCAGACTTAGCTTGAGCGATCAGCACGTTGTTGAATTATAGGTGAACAAATCCCATCGTAGATCGTTCGCTCCTCACGGATAAGCACTAGCTGGTGTGGTTTCACTCTGCTTCAGAGGTGCCCAGTGTCGCCTCAACGTTGGATTATCGGAGCCGGCACTGAAGCTGACCTTCTCTTCCCAGCCAAGAACTACCCATGGAGTCGACTGAGATGGTTCGAGGCCGCGAAGTCCAGATTGGATCAGGCCAGACTCCGGGATCTCTCCAGCTACGACAGCGTCGAGAGCCCGAGATCGGCGAGCTTCACGTTCCTTGACAACTTCCTGTACGATGGCAAGGCGGAAGTCTCCGGACCGTCCATAGCTGCTGCTGGGTCCCGACTCCAGTAGCATCTTCAGGTAGCCGAAGGGCAAATTGAGCAGAATTCGAGAAATCACAGTGGCTAAAGCAGTGTTCACAGCCTGGGATGCCCTGGGGGTATCATAGGAGCCTTGGTTGGCTCCGTTGGTCAGAGACAAGTCGCCAAACTGGATATGGGGCGGGTAGTTGGAAGTCCGAGAGCCTTTGCTGAAATGCCCGTGAGAGTTACCTCGAACAATGACGGGAGAGGTCGGCTCTTCAACAACGGGCTTACGCGGCGATGGTGTGTCGTAGGGCAGTCGTGCATACCCTTGCGACTCTGTCACCGATGTGTCGAGTCGGAAGTTGGGAGAGAGCTTGCTGGCGATGAAGCCCAGAATGGCATCCAGAAGAATGCGCGACCCGTCGCCGTACCTAAACTTTTCGTATAGACTCTTGTCCTCGTAGTGGTTGAGGGCAAACTTCATGGCAGACTCAATTGTGTCCAAGCTCAAAAGCTGACCTGCAATCTCGCAACCCCGTCGAACGACCGGGTCCCAGCCAAGAAGACGGCCAGCTGCGGCGTACGAGAGGGCAAAGTTGAACCGCTCCATAGTGGACCCAGCGCTCATACTATCCATGCCCATGGCATCCTGAGGCGGCGGGATCGGCAGCAAGGGCAATCCATACAGCTGCTGGAACGCCATATAGAAAGAATCAGGCCGAATCCACTCATCGTCAGCCTCCAATGCAACTACCTGAGGAGTCGGATCTTGAATCTGCTTGCGAAGAGAAGAGTGCAAAGTTGGGCTGCGAGATATGACCACGCGGTGCGCTGGAATTCGAATAGGTTGAATACGGGGATTCGGGTTTCGAAGCTCCAATGAGCAATCAGCAAAGTCATGTGTGCCAAACTGCTGCTGGAAATGCTCGAGGAGACCATTGGCATCGTCACCGCGGGGCATTATGTTAGACATATAGCCCTGCTGAGGACCCATCGTGGGATAGTTCATGCCTTCGTACATCCTTGCTTGAGGATTCTGGCTGGCAGAATCACCACCATAACCAGTTGGGCCGCTGCGGGCCGCAGCGTGGCCGAATTGATGATACCCGCTGCTCAGATCATCTGTAGGTGCAGATGTCTGAGAGTCCTGGAAGCTATGCGGAGTGGACGGGGGGAAATTGTTCCCGTGGAGCTGCTGGTAAGGATCCATTGAAGGATAAGGCATGCCCTGTCTACCATAGGCATCAAAGTTTCCAGCCCCTCCCATCATGTCCGGACCCGGAGGCATGGGCGGGGGGTATCCGCTACCAGCATAATGGGACATGTATGGGTGTCGACCATTTGGTGCATGCATGCCTGGGGGCGGAGCGATGCCACCAGACAGCGGGGGCGCGGGCGAGCTGTTGCTAGAGTTGTCGAAGGTCCCAAAGTGAACTCCACTGTTGCTTGGATGATGTTGATGCAAAGCACGGCCATTGGTAGCAGGAGGCGGTTGCGAAAACTGAACAGAGCCTCGGTGGCCTGACATATTTTCACCCCTAGCGGTGGTGTGCTGCGAGAACGAAGGCATCTGAGGAGCAGCAGGCGATTCTTTCGGCGGGGTTCTTGATGTAACATGGTCCTGAGTGTGGTCTTTGCCTAGAGGGAATGTGAGTCGAAGCTTCTTCTGGATCATCATATATATAATGCACAAACTTACCAGCAGTAGTTTTCGACTCGCCCATGTCTCTGTTGACATCGGTCTCCTTCGTAGTCTCTGCTGTAGGCGGCGGTTCGTTCGATGGTGCGTCGTTGTGGGTATCGCTGGTAGCCTGCGCAGAATGGGTCGGGGCACCGGTCAAATTCTCTGGAGAAGTAAAAGCTATAATTTGCACCATTAGCGAGGGGCATTAACATGATAGCTAGAGCAAATTACCATCGGAATGGCCCTTGGATACCGAGGATCGGCGGCTGGCAGAGTCCGCAGTTTGAAACTCGGCTGGCTTAGAAACCGCTCCAGAGCTTGCCACTGCGGGCGATGCCTCCTTGTCCTTATCCCCCGTAGTTCCATTGGGATGCTTGGTCTCCGAGACCGGCGAGCTTGAAGCGTTGGAATTGGCGGCGGCGGCGGCAGCTGCTGCTGCTGCTTGGCGTTTGACGTGAGGCAGTGGGATAACAGGCTTCACAGATCGGGTTTTCTGGTGCCCGGGCCCAGGCCGACGGGACTTGCTCGCGCCATTCGAAGGCGACATGGCGGGATAGAAAATCCCAGACGGATGTACTGGTTACACTCTGTAGGTGATTTGGTGGTGAGTCTGATCAAGATCCGGAGGTCGGCAAAGAAAGTAGCGAGCGGTGAAGGAGCCTGCGCCGGATCTTGATGAGCGACTCTAACGACCGCTTGCCAGGAGCATGAGTCCGGTCATGGGAGAAGCTCTGGGAATGGAGAACTCCTCGTAAGCCTCGCTGTTGATAGGAACAGCTATGCACAATGAGGTTGAGGGATGTTCAACGGAATAAGGGTAGAATGGGGAGCAGGATAAAGCGGCAGAATGCAGTGGAAGCAGGGAACCACAAAAAAACACAAGCACTGTAGTTGTTGAAGCTCCACCGCCCTACAGGATCCCGCTGCCCGTAATGCTCGGTAGGGATAGTTCAAGACTACTAACTATAGTAGTAGTACTTGTCCTTATGCCGATGCTGTGATGCTTCGGGAGTGACGACCTGGCTGGTGACCGTCCTTGATGCAGTCAAGACAACGCAAGGCAAAGCCAAGACCGAGAGGTAGGTAGGCCTAAAGGTATAAGAGGGTGAATGAATGGAATGCGGGATGAAGCACAAGTATTAGCCCCAGCACCAGGCGGTGATATTTTTGGGTGGGCAGAAAATTTCGGATCACTGCGTCACAATTTTTTAATTGGCCGTCACGCCAGCCGCTTCTTCTCACGCTTCACCCCGCAAAATGCCCTGTGGGCGCTGGGCACTCGCTGAAACATCCGGTGGCCAGAGCTCTTTACCCCCTGTACTATGTCCTTCCCGAGCCAGCCCGAGCCACACCCGCTGTCCTGGGCTGGAAATTCCGCAGTGGCTGCCGGCTGATCCACGGCTGCCAATTGAGCAGCTCCGGTTTATAGGGTAGCAAAAGGCAACAAGCGTCAAGTGGGATGCCACAAAGAAGATGGGACGGAGAAATACTACTACTATCCACAAGAAAAACCAGTATTGAATAGATTGAAGCGGCTAAGTAACATTATACACTAGTTCCACTCTTTCATAGCCATTCGAATATACATATGAAGCAATGATGCGAAGGTGTAATATTGATAATTCACACGTAGTAGTAGCACTCTTTACGGACATTACTATTTAGACAATAGCGGGGGGCTTCAAAGTCCACAGATATCAAATATTTAACACCCACCGCGGTTCAAGAGTAACAAAATTCATTCCTAGTCATAGAAAAGCCATTGATAACGTGGGTGAATTTTATCCATTCGAGAAGCCTTTGGTTATTTTTAATGGCCGGCTACTTCTGGCTATCAACCTGTAGGTGAGCTGGATAACCCTAACCCTAACCAATCTTTTCCATGAAACATTGAAGACTCTCCAACACTCATCAACTTAGTACTCGAAAGTACTGGTTGATGCCCGCAATTGGTTCCTCATTATTTTCACAATGGCATTTCCGAATCTACGAAAAAAAATCCTTCACAACTGAGATAAAGTAGTACGCGGACGATACCGAACGATGTGACATCAATTGGGGGGCATGTTCCGATCTTCTTAAACTAGAACAAGTCCAAAGGGAAGGCATTGTTTCCATTGTTGCCACTGGTAAAAGAAACTTGCGGAGCCCAAGACGAGTCAATTGATAACCTTAATCGCACCGTTGGCACCAATCGGTCACCTCCGCACGCTGACTGGCCCATTAACCCGGCAGTGGGACTTGACCGACCCCCCTTTCCCGGCTCTTGACCTGCCTATTCCATCCCGCATGCCGGCCTAGAGCGATTCCTTAAAGTCCTCCTAAAAGGGCGATATGAGGGAACTTTTTCTCCAGACGCCCCCGCGAAATGCTTGATTATCGCCCTTGGCAACCCTGATCGCTGGAAATATTCCCTAATCAAGCAACTCAATATCGCGTGCTTCCCATGCCCAACGCGCCATGGCTGGTCGATTTTCCCCCGGTTCTGCTCGCCAGGAACGCACAGTGGGGTTTTCGCTAGGAAGTGCTGGGTAGTTGTTCTTAAGTATGTGATAAGTCGTAATAGTTATAAGAAGGGGCCGGTCTGCGCAGACAAGCCCCTCCCTTGCGTTCTTCTTATCTCTTTAGCCAAGTCCATTCCATTGAGCGTTGCAACAATCCCTCTCTAGCTCATCATGAAGTTCTCCCAATCTGCCTCCACGGCCGTGGCTCTGGCCTCGGTTGCCTCAGCCTGGACTTTCGATTCTGGCAAGCCCAAGCTCAAGTCCGAGAAGATCCAGAAGGACATCAAGCAGGAGAAGTAAGTTGTTACTCAATTGATCTTTTTCGGGTGCTTGGCGAATACTGACGACTTCTTACAGCCTCTGGAAGCACATGGAGAGCCTCAATGAGATCGCATACGACAACGGCGGCAACCGTGCCTTCGGTCTTCCTGGCTTCGCCGCCTCAGTAGACTACGTCTGGTCCCACGTCGGCAACGCCACCAATGCCAAGTCTTGGAAGCAGGATTTCCCTGCGTGGTTCGCTCAGGTCGACTCTATCACCCTCGAGATTGACGGTGAGGACACCTACGTCTACGGCCTGTCGTACTCGCCATCCACCTCTGAGGAGGGTATTACGGCCGAGATTGTCCACGGACCCGAGGGCGCGGACGGCTGTGATGCCGCCAACTATGGGGATCTGGATGTCGAAGGCAAGATTGTCCTCGTCCAGCGCTTCCGCTGCCCTACTGGTGGCACCCTGGCCGGTCGTGTCCTGCCCGCCGCCGAGAACGGTGCAAAAGCCGTGATCATTTACTCCGATATTGAGACCAAGCCCACCGCTGGCTCTCTTGGAGAGGTCGACCTCGACAAGTATGTGCCCGCTGGTTTCATCAACATGGCCGACGGTCTGGCCCTCAAGGAGCGCCTTGACGGCGGTGAAAAGGTGGAGGCCTACTTCCAGCAGTCTCAGACTGTCGAGGAGCGTATTACCCAGAACATCTTTGTCGAGACCGCAGAGGGTGACCCCGAAAATGTCATTGTGGTATGTATCCAACTTCAACCGCTAAATATCCAATGAGAGAAAGGCTTGAGTATATAAGCTAACTATTCGCTCTAGCTTGGCGCCCACTTGGACAGTGTCCAGGCCGGCCCCGGTATTAACGATGATGGATCCGGCACCAGTCTGCTTCTGGAGGTTTTCAAGGCCGTCCAGAAGTACAGCTTCAAGAACAAGATCCGCTTCGCCTGGTGGGGTGCTGAAGAGAACGGTCTCCTCGGCTCCGAGTACTACTGTGAGAACCTCGAGGTCCCTGAGATCAACAAGATCCTGGCCTACCTCAACTTCGACATGGTGGCTAAGGGATACTACGGCGTGAGCGACAACGACGGCCGCGAGTACGGGTCCGTTGCACCCAAGGGTTCTGAAATTATCCAGCAAATCTACCTCGACCATTTCGAGTCCAAGGATATTGAGACCTTCCCTGCCATCCTCACCAACGGTAGCGACTACGCTAGCTTCTGGGGCATCCTCAACAAGCCTTTTGGCTTCCTGCACACTGGGGTTGGTGTTGAGCAGGATGAGTGCTATCACCAAGCTTGCGACAGCATCGATAACCCTGATCCTGTTCAGCTTACCAACAACGCTCAGGCTGCTGCTCACCAGCTCTCTATTCTTGCAACTAAGGGGCACAAGCTCATCCCCAAGACGCCCATCAACTCCACCATGGGCGTTGATGGCATTCTCCGCCGCTCGATTAACCTGGAGGAGATCCAGGCTATGGGCGACAAGCAGTTTGGCTGTGGCCACGATCTGTAAATGTAGTAGATACGAGTGATGAATGAGATGAGCAGCGAAGACTTTGTATGTAGTTATGATGAATACATTGTGTAAATCAAAATAGTATTCACGTCTCGATGCGCAATATTGAACTTTATAAAGTGTAAATGACATTGCTGCAGCTTTGTAGTCGAGTCTCGATGATATCTGAACCTCACACCTGAACTTGGACACCGGCGCTTTTTCCAAAAAGCAGTTATGGGGTTCATACGCTTGCTCCCCTCAAAGATCTGAAATCATCTTGGGAGTAACCTATGTCTGTGGAACACCACTCGCAGGTCGCACACCTCATCAATCATTTACTTGGAGAATATCTATCAAGTTAACATCACAAGCACTACTGGGACGATCGATACCCAGGTCAGTTTCATTCTGCACTGTATGTAGTACCAATTCAATCCCTGGTAAGTTAGCCAACTTGACCAGGCGTACAAGCCTTTATAGAATGGACAAGGACAGAGGAAAAGATCCGAAGGCTCTCGGTTGAAGATTACAAAGAATCTGACAAGTCGAAGTAGAACAATAGTCTTCTCTTTGCAGAGAGACTTGCCTGTTACCTGGCTGTTATTGGAAAGAAAAGGATGCAATAGAAAAGGACGTATGAAAAGGACGTATGAAGATCATCTAGGGAATAAGAAAAGGCTTTGTGGACTGTCGAACAGGAAGATGAAATAATCTGGCTCCAAAGATCCCGCATTACTATCTATTCGTTACATACATCAACTCAGATGTGCGCCTTATATCCCAAAAGAGCGTCAAAATACATTACAATGAAGGCAAATAATCCACCCCGCCTGCTCCCCTACTACCATCCCTAAGCCAATCTATCCCCACTGATCAGTCTTGCGATCAGCACGTAGAGAAAGATGACACCGCCGGCAACAAGAACCTTATGCCTGGATATCCATCCGCGGCCGGCATCTCTCTGTTGAACAACGGCATCTACTACCGCCTGCGCCTGGTGCCCGCTCTGGCCGGCAATGCTGAGCTGTGGCGCACATGATGACTCCTTGTCGCCGCCAATTCTGTGACCAGTGGCGCCGTCGATGTTGTTGGCCTTCATCCAGTCCCAGTTCTCCTTGTCGAGGTCGCTCCACTCGGCCCGGAACTTGGCGCCGCCGTCACCTGCCTTGACGTTTCCCTTGAGAGCGGCAGTTCCAGTAGCGTGCGATCCACCACCCGTTGAATTCCACCAGCGAGATCGGTGGGCGAGGTACTGTCGCTCTGCGAACGAACTGGATATGGAGCCGGTTGTCATTTCCTCGCTCGTCATGAAGGACAAAAGTCCAGTGAGGATAGTCGACACCTCCCATGCGGGGTTGAACGATTTGGGGTGGAAGTCGGAGATGGAGAGGCAGAGGCGTGTTGAAGGCTGGAAGCGACCTGACGGCGTGTGCATGCGGATGGCGGGAGGTGCGAAGGGGTAGTTGTTAGGGAAGACCAGCGTGCCCCAGTACTGCCCATTGTGATAAGGTGTGTCCTCAGGACCTGTCAGAATGTAGTGCCATCTGGAATCATTGTCAGTATTGCGGTCTTGGGAAAACACTTTTCAACATACTCGAGGATGTTGCTCTCGGAGGGATGAGCGGTGATGTATGGCGGTGGGTTCTCGCTGATCGTTCTGTACTCGCGGGTCAACTGCACCGCTGTCAGCTCTCTCTCCTATCCGATGGGATGTCGTGTACTAACCCGCTTCTGCGCAGCCTTGGTAGCCATGGCTCCGACAAAAAGTTATGTTCAATCAAAAGTTGTCGATGGTTCCGCTGACAGAATGATGGTCGCGTGGGGAGGGCGATCCTCGACAATGACGACGCTGGGGTATCGTGTTGATCTATGCGAAACGACAGAACTCGCCGACCACGGAAGCGAGTAATCACGCAAACGAAGAAACGAAGGAAACGAGATGGAAGAATCGCTGCGGATGCTTTGCAATCACCTCAGATAATTGGCAAGGGAAGTGATGATGAGAAAGAATGGAGGGACCGACCGGCAACGCAATCAACGGCTTGGCCAGGTGGCTTGCTGGCGGTCTCTGTATGGATTAGTGGCGCCTTTAGGTGAGTTCCAGACTCTGCAGGTTTGGGGGTTTGTGGCTGGAACCCTCCAACATAGCCACACTCGGATTGCAGTTGCCGATAATCGCCGACCAAGGACGACCCTGCATCATCAACAACCCTTCCTTACTTGGGGGAGCTTGTATTGCTACAAGGCGACAACAACATGGCGGGAAATTCGAGTCCGTCTTCTGGAGAGGTGAGTACCAGCTTCTATTGACCAGATCTCTCCTTGGAAGCTGACAATGGCAGGGTCTTGACCCTTTCAACAAGCTCAATTCCGACGCAAGCTCCCTGCTCCGCGAAGCCGAATCGCAACCCGAATTTAAAAATGCACAAGATGCCGCAAAGGAGCGCCGTATTGCGCAGCTGGTAAGCTGCCCAAGGCTCACAGCTAAGACTTGTACTGACCTTCTACTAGATGGTAGACCAGTCGTCCATGCCTATGACGATTAACGAGATCCGAGTTCATGGAGCAACTAATACGCGCCGCGGGTTCTTGGACCCTTTACTGCATCCCCTAGTCGGCGGCAGCGCAGATTCACCCTCTACAATTGGCGATGTGATGGGGAGGCTTCAGATAGTCAACGCAAAGCTCAGCAGTCTTGGTAGGTCTTCCAAGCCTATCCTGGCCTCACCACAATATGCTCATAGTCTACAGAAACCTTCAACCCGAATCCCGAAATTTTCCTCACATCTTCCCAACAAACCGACCCCTCCACCTCTCCGACCGACGTCGATGTAGACATCAAAGTTCGCGAACTCCCACGCTTCAAGCTACAGACCGGGACCAATGTGGGCAACGGCGAGGGCTCAGCCTTCGGCTCAGCGTTATGGCGCAACATTCTCGGTGGAGCCGAGATGTTTTCTCTGGAAGCGAAGACAGGCACTCGTACTCGCTCGGAATACAGCGCGGATCTGAGCGCACCCGTGATGAGTGATCCGGACATGAGGATATCCTTGCAAGGACTAGCCTCCGCGGCTGAGCAACCTTGGGCGTCGCATGAGCACGTAGTCAAGGGCGCTGGAGTTGGGTTGACGTGGTTTGATTCAAAACGAGACAAGTACTCTGTTGAGTGCCGGTCGGAATGGCGGCAAGTCACTGGGCTCGGGCAAGGTGCTAGTCCAACCGTGCGAGGAGACGCTGGTGACTCTATCAAGAACGCTATCAAGTCTACTTTCCATAGGGAGAGGCGAGATAACCCACAGCTTCCGCAGAGCGGCTACATGCTTCGATCTTCCTGGGAATTGGCTGGCGCTGGTCCTCTAGGTGGTTCCGTTGGCTTTTCAAAGAGCGAAACAGAGGTAGGAGGTGCCCTCCCGATATCCCTACCAGGCATAGAAGGCCCAACCGGTATCTCTATCGGTGGTGGATTCAAAATGGGGATGCTTTGGCCGCTGCCTCTAGGCTTTGACGTGGGCGGCAAGGCACGTCCAAGTCGTATCAACGATCGCTTCCAGCTGGGGGGGCCGACTGACGTGCGCGGCTTTAAGCTTGGCGGTCTGGGACCTCACGACGGCACAGATGCAGTTGGTGGCGATGCTTTCGCAGCAGGAAGCGTCAACATGCTCTTCCCCTTACCATACAAGGGCCCCGAGTCAGCTCTACGCTTCCAGCTGTTTGCCAACGCCGGGCGACTGATCGCTCTCAAGAGTAAGGGCGGGGCAAACGAGAATGGGTTAGATGCCCAGGCGGTAGGCAAGGGGATGTTCAACGCAGTCAGCGAAATCATTAGCGGGCTACCGAGCACAGCGGCAGGCTTCGGGCTTGTGTACGCGCACCCGGTGGCTCGGTTCGAGTTGAATTTCAGCCTTCCGCTGGTGCTGCGAAGAGGAGAGCTCGGGACGAAAGGGCTTCAAATGGGCGTGGGTATCAACTTTTTGTAGATCTAGACATTTTTCTATGTCCTGGAATAGATATTGTCTTTGTGTATCATCGCCTTTCAGAGATTTTGTGAGCTTTCAACATTGCCCGCGCGTTGACAATTTAGCTGATTGGCAACGTGCACTTGGCTATCATTCTTGACCTTTGCTGTTCATCCAAACTCATGCATTCATAGAAAATTTTATTATTCATGATCTTACTGAATACAGGACGGGCTATATGTAGGCATCAAGGAGTTTTCCTCAGTTATATGCTAGTAATGTTGGTAGCTACAGGGTAATCTGGGCATACAGCGGACGCGAATTGAACCGTCACCACACACTCTTCATATTCTCCTACTAGAAGTTAACAATCCCTTTCTGAGGCCAACATGGAAATATTCGATTATAGAAGTCTTACGAGCGTTTCTTATATAGTTGTTCGAGAAAATAACGGGTTGAACTCAAGGTTAAGATCCGGCTGAGAAGTATAATATCTTCGGCCGAAGACGGACGTGGGGCCCACCTAAAATCCCGCTCCATCTCTAAAAATTGTTGTGTGAATCAACCTCACTTCTAGATTTGGACGGATATCAATCTGTATATCGCTGCTCCCTTTCCCTCAAATAATCCACATCAAGCACGATGACCTCTCAAGCTATCACGTCCATGGACTTGAAGTCCCTGCCGCTTATCGCAAGGTACCACAATACCCCCACCCCAGGCTTTCCAGCTGGTTGAGCTTACCCTGCATGTGCTGATGACTGACTTGGGATGCAGCGGCAAAGTGAGGGAGCTTTACAGGCTCGATGAATCGTCTCTTTTGATGGTGGTGACGGATAGGATCTCTGCGTATGATGCTATCCTGTCCAGTGGTATCCCTGATAAGGGTGCCATTCTTTGCCAAATCTCAGGTTGGTGTTACTTGGAGCATGTACAAGATATCACGTTCTTCTGACATGTATATGAACAGCACATTGGTTCTCGGTGTTGTCTTCCAAGGTCCCGGAGCTTAAGCACCACCTACTTAGCATGAATGTGCCATCTCAAGTACAAGGCGCAGAGCGCCAGCAACTTCGGGGCCGCTGCATGACGGTACGCTCCTTGAAGGTGTTCCCGATTGAGGTCATCGGTACGTCTTCCAATCTCTTGGGCTTCTTCGCGTATCAGAGTAGTACATTGACATGTTCTAAGTTCGGGGATACATCACTGGATCTGCTTGGAGCGAGTAAGCAACACTACACCCTTATACGTGAATGTGTATAATCTATAGGCCCTAACAGCAATCAGGTATGAGAAGAAGGGAACAGTCCATGGATTGCCTCAGCCAGCTGGGTTGAAGCGCTGCCAAGCTTTCCCGGAAGGACCTATCTACACTGTACGCAACCATACTTTTGAAAAAAGCCACCTGTCGGTTGTTGTGCTATACTAACGTAGATGCTCGCAGCCATCTACCAAGGCTCCTGTCGGGGAGAAGGACGAGAACATCACACCTGATGAAGCGAAGAAGATTGTCGGTGCCAAGTACGCTGATAGAATCGAAAGCTTGGCTTTGAAGATTTACAAGGCCGCTCACGAATACGCTGTAAGTCCTGCTTAGAGGATCTTATCAGATTTCCAGTAACTAACTGTCGAGTAGTTGGAGAGGGGCATTGTCATTGCTGATACAAAAGTGGAATTTGGTGAGAAGCCTCGGAATCTACAAGAGGAGGCTTTGCTTGCTGACCGATATACTAGGACTGGATGAAGAGAGCGATGAGATTGTTCTCGCCGATGAAGTTTTGTACGCGCCCAAATGAAGAATTCGAGCGCCTCGCCAGTTACTGACAACTTCTCTTATAGAACACCAGACAGCTCCCGTTTCTGGCCCGCTCCTGTCCGAGTTGGCGAGGAACAGTCTAGTTTCGACAAGCAATACCTGCGAGACTATCTGACTGCTAATGGCCTTAAGGGCAAGTCTAATGTAAGAACCTTAACTAACTCCCCTTCGTGCCGGCTAGAATCTAATCTTGTTTGCTTCAAGGTGGTTCTACCGGAGAACGTGATTAACGAGACTGCTTCCAAGTATAGAGAGGTCTATGAAAAGTATGTCAATTCACATGTTCCTCGAAGCGGTATCCAGATAAGCTGACCACTCCACTTCACAGGTTAACCGGCGGCACCCTTGACCAAGCACTGGCCAAGCTAGAGCAGTAGAAGGACGACAATCATGGGGGAGGTCGTGCGAACTCCGCGCTGAATGATGAATCTACGTGTGCAGAATTGAATCGTCATTCCGATGAATCTACGATGTAATCAATCAGCGCATCACCAGGCTCCCACTGTCCTTAAGACACGATATCCGGAGTTTTCGGCCTACTTGTCACTCGGAGCAGGGTTCTTGAGATTAAGCGGTCCAATATAGACTATAGTGGAGCCTATGGAGAGCCGGGGTGTCGGGGTGTCGGGGTGGGACGGGAAGCCGGGTGGACTTGAGAGTCCGCCATATGCATAGGGCTCCGTTAAGGTTTTTAGGGGTTTATTGCGAAAGGAGCGGAGATTTGAGTTGCGGAGTCCATTATTTTACTTGCATATCGATGTCCGAGGATTTCTTTACCGTGGATTGAGAGTACAAGTACGAATCAAAGAGGATCAAGTCTGGACCTTTCGTGACGTGGCTTTTCGGGCTACTACTAATATTACAAAGTAATTGTTTACACGGATGGCGTGCCTGGTCGATATGGTTAGGTGACTTGTTAGCTGTCCGTGACGAAATCCGAACCCCGTGCCTCTGGCCATGATGGAATGGTGGCTCTCAAGAAGGATGGATGAATGGATTAGGAAGAAACAACACCATCTCGATGACAGTAGCAAGTGTTGTAAAACATCGGCGACGATACATACCTATGTAAAAGGCTATTTGGCTGCCCCCAGGAATCATGCTCCGTGTTACAAGCATAGCATACCCAAAACTCGAGCAAACCTGTAATTACGCGCACAGCGTGACACGGCAGACAGACAAAACCAAGAATGCTCTGAATAGATTTTATTGAGGTGGAAGCGGGCACCCGGGCCCGTGTCTCTGGTTCTTCAAGACATCTGGCAACGTTGTGAGGTGACACAGCGATCGGGGCGTCAGGACCGGAAGGGAACGGTTGCGAAATCAGGCAATACGTGCAGTTACAGCTACGGTTACAGATGTTCATTCATTGTGAGTTTGCTGGGAGTACGAGTAATACAAGGTGAAGCCCGGGTTATCACGACTTCAAGCTCAGGCTGGCTGAGAGCAGTGGAGTGGTGTGGGGCGGCGCGGGGTGTCGGGGTCTTAGAGCACCCCGAGAATGCGACGGGTTTTAGTCGAGATGGTACTCGAATTGGGAGAGTCCGAGCTGCGTGTAAGAGGTACTTTATTATTATTACCTCTGGATTGTTTCTTAGTGTCTAGGGACCGACAATTATCATTACTACTGGCCGTTGCACAAGCACCGGTACCATGTCTGATGTATGATCCCATGTGCCCGCCCAACGTGGCCATGCAAGATGAGTCCAGTGTCCTGTATGTACATATGCGACGAAACATAAGTGACCAAAAGGCGACGACTACCACCACTACGTCGATTCGCACTTCAAATGGATGATGGCGACATGACGGGTGACTACCCGATCCGGGAGCCCAGCAGTGCGAGACGTAGGCGAGGGAGCGATGCCTATTGGATGTTCGGGCTCCGGGTGCATGAAAATCGATCTCGACAAACGGAGCGGCCGCTTAATTATTAGTCGTCGTTGCGGCCATGACAGCAGGGGTGCTCAGTCGCACAGAATCCCAGGAGAGCGGCATCCTGGACGAGGTACCGCATCTGTGCTGTAGGAACTGGAAACACTGCTGGACGATGGCGCTGAATCGCAGTCTGTTGTTCATGGCTATTTTGAACCAGAATGAGACATCATGACGGGAAGCCACAGGGCTGCCGCTAGCATGTTGATGGGCGGCTCAAGAGGGCGCTAGAGACATTACCTCAACCCGCGGATATGGTTGCTTGTACGAGCAGTAGCGTCGTCTACGGGAAGCCAAACGCGGATTGAATTATATGATGTTAGAACTAGAACTAGAATACGCGGGAAACATGGTAGCCCCGAAACCCGAATTCTGAGACTAGACTTCTAGTCTACTAAGTTCTCAGGTCAGCATCAAATGAGTCAGGCAGACTCACAACACCATCCACTAATAGAACATCAAGTAACAGGTTACAGATTCCAACCTGCATGCTGTGACCAAGCTGCCGGGCACGCTGGTTGGTTGCTAGTACAACGGATCGAGCGGACGCCGGAGCTGTGGCAGGCATGGGAAGTACGGACGACGACTGAACATAGTAGGGCGCTCCGAGACAATGGAGCCACGAGCATGTTATCTGCACGAGCAGACCTTGGTTACTTGTACATGTAGTTTTAGTAGTGGTGTACGGGTATTATCATTTCATGATACCTACTGGTGTTAGTGTCCTGCATGTTTTCGGACAGGCGTGCCAAGCGAATGGGAGCTCATTACACCGAATAAGCGGAAACGGGCAAGAAAGAGACCAAAAGCTGACCACCGACAGCAAAGATGCATGGTATTAGTACTCGAACATTGTCAGATGAGGCTATGGCGAGCCGTGAAGTGTTCCGGAGACTTTAGTTCCAGCAAAGTCACCGCTGAAGTGTCCGTGGGCTTGCTGTAAGGCCCATTTGCTTTGATCGTAATTAAGGTGTGATTGATTGTGTTGTTAAATGCGCTAGGACATCCGGAACCCGATAAAGTCCAGCGGGTGGTAGGGGTGCTGTAGCGGGGAGGGAACCACTGTATTCTTTTATCTCCAGTGAAGGGTCCGTTAAGGCCAGGTACGTTTCTCCTCTTTAGGAGAGCTTATCTGCCCGTCGCGGCCTCGGGCAACAAGTGGAGTGCGACAGCAGCAACCAAAGTCCGCTGGAAAGATAGTGCTTGTAGGGCCTCGGACTAGGACATTGACCACTGTAGGCAGTACGCCAATTGGCGGCGGTGCTGGTTGACCGTCCGGGTCCCCGAAAGCTGGCCCAGCAAAGCCAGCAGCCCCAGCCGAGACCCACCAACCCAGTGAGATGATCCTCGTTAGTCCGCCTGATACGGTCCGGTTTTTTTTTTTTTTTTTCCCTTGCGCTGCCGTTATCCCATGTTGCTGGGAACGCGATGCGGTTCGTTCCCTCGTCTACTACTAGTAGTTACCTCGCGGTATCCCGGGCGTATTTATCTTTGCGACCCCCAGTCTAGGCCCCCCCAAAAAAGCTTCGATCCTGGTTGTCATACCAGTAATTCTCCTGTTCTACTTCTCTTTCCTTTTCTTTTTCTCTCCCTTCCATTCTATTTCCGGCGTGTGTGTGTGTTCCTGGTTCGTTAACTCTTTTTTAACCTTTCAGTACAGCTCTTGTTGGTTTGAATTACCGCTAACTGGGATCGCCCAAAAAGCATACCGCCCTCCATTAACTGGATCGCCCGTGGTGTCTCGCAACCACGAGGCTTACACGCAAGCACAACGCGAAACCTTGAAGGAGGAGAATCAAAGAAAGAAGCTTTCGGTCATAACCACAAGTCCAGTCATACGCCGGGGCACGGCCAATTAAGCCCAGCATGGCTACCCCCCTAACGGCTGCCGCCAACAATGACGCTGCCGAGGTGGCTCAAACGGCCCCAGCGACTTCACGAGCTTTGGGACACCGCGATATAAATGACAGCTCTGCGCCTGCTGGTACCAAGGATAACCAGGGCAGCTCCATCAGCAATGATACTGAGCTGGGTGACTCTCCCGCTCGTACTATCAGCAAGGCCGACAAAGACGACAACGCGCCTTACGACGATGGTGCTGAGATGCAACGCCGAAGCTCAGTGGTCCAGGCCCTGGCTCGCTCTTATTCAAGAGCCTCAGGCGCCCCTGGCGGTAACCCTTTCTTCGCCGGCGAGGATTCGCCTTTGAACCCCAACTCGGACAGCTTTGACGGCAAGTTGTGGGCCAAGTCTATTGTTGAGCTCGTCAACCAGGATGGCGCCGACTTCCGCTCCACGGGAGTCTGTTTCCAGCACATGAACGTCCATGGATACGGTGAGGCCACCGATTACCAGTCAGATGTGGCCAACGTCTGGCTTGGACTGGGCAACATGGCCCGTAAGATCACTGGCGATGGCCGTCAGCGCATTGACATTCTGCGCGACTTTGATGGTCTGGTTCGCAATGGCGAGATGCTTGTCGTTCTGGGTCCGCCTGGATCTGGTTGCTCCACCTTCTTGAAGTCCATCGCTGGTGAGATGAACGGTATCTACGTCGATGATGGATCTTACTTCAACTACCAGGGTACGTTCAATTGGCATTCTTGGTTGTCCTTGAGAAAGGGTTCACCCGCCCACATGGCATCTGTCTCACTAGAGATCGGGTGTGGAACATGACGCGCGGGTGTATCGTATCTCCTAAACCATCCAATGTGAATCGAAATACCAGATTTGCTAACTATTAAATAGGAATGTCCGCCAAGGAGATGCACTCTCACCACCGTGGTGAGGCCATCTACACAGCTGAAGTCGATGTCCACTTCCCCCAGCTTTCCGTCGGCGACACCCTCACCTTCGCCGCCCGTGCTCGCCAGCCTCGCCAGCTCCCCCAAGGCCTGAAGAAGAACGACTTTGCTGATCATCTTCGTGATGTCGTCATGGCCATGTTTGGCATTTCTCACACCGTCAACACCAAGGTTGGCAACGAATATATCCGTGGTGTATCCGGTGGTGAGCGCAAGCGCGTCACCATCTCCGAGGCTGCCCTCTCCGGCTCCCCTCTCCAGTGCTGGGACAACTCGACCCGTGGTCTCGACTCGGCCAACGCCATCGAATTCTGCAAGACCCTTCGCCTGCAGACGGAGCTTTTCCGCAGCACGGCTTGCGTTTCCATCTACCAGTCGCCCCAGACGGCCTACGACCTCTTCGACAAGGCTGTCGTCCTTTACGAAGGTCGTCAGATCTTCTTCGGCCGCGCTGATGAGGCTAAGCAGTACTTTATCGACCTGGGCTTCGAGTGCCCTGCTCGTCAGACTACTCCCGATTTCCTGACCTCCATGACCTCTTCCCTCGAGCGTATTGTTCGCCCTGGTTTTGAGGACAAGGCTCCCCGTACTCCCGATGAGTTCGCCGCAGCTTGGAAGAACAGCGCCCAGTACAAGGCCCTCCAGGCCGAGATTGAGGAGTACAAGACCGCCCACCCCATTGGCGGTCCCGATGCTGAGGCTTTCCGTGCCCATAAGCATCAACAGCAGGCCAAGGGTCAGCGCCCCAAGTCCCCTTACACCCTGTCCTTTATGCAGCAGGTTCAGCTCTGCTTGTGGCGAGGATGGAAACGTCTCATCGGCGACCCTAGTCTGTCGCTCGGTGCTCTCATCGGTAATTCGGTTACAGCTCTTATCATTGGTAGCGTCTTCTTCGATCTGGACGAGGTCTCGAGCAGCTTCTTCCAGCGAGGTGCTTTGCTCTTCTTTGCTTGCTTGATGAATGCGTTTGCCAGTGCCTTGGAAGTAAGCAATTCCTTTTCCATCAAACTTAATCTCTGCGATCACAGGCTAACCTCGATAGATTCTGACTCTGTACGCTCAACGGCCCATCGTCGAAAAGCATTCCCGTTACGCCCTGTACCACCCGTCTGCCGAAGCCGTCGCCTCTATGCTTTGCGACTTGCCGTACAAGATCGCCAATTGCATAGCCTTCAACACGATTCTCTACTTCCTGACGAACCTGAGACGAGATGCGGGAGCATTCTTCTTCTTCTTGCTCATCTCATTCTTCACCGTCTTGGCCATGTCTATGATCTTCCGTACTATTGCCTCTTCCTCACGAACTCTGTTCCAGGCGCTGGTGCCCGCGGCTCTCATTATCCTCGACCTCGTCATCTTCACTGGATTCGTCATTCCTAAGGAGTACATGCTCGGTTGGTGCCGCTGGCTTTCGTACATTGACCCTCTGGCCTACGCTTTCGAGTCTCTCATGGTCAACGAGTTCCATAACCGCCGTTTCCCTTGCGACGAGGTCACCCCTTGGTACCCCGACGCTGCTCAAGAGAACACGGTTTGCAGCTCCGTTGGCGCGCGCCCTGGTGAGAACTTTGTCGACGGTGATATCTACGCTGCCTCCCAGTACGACTACCACTGGGGCAACCGCTGGAGGAACCTTGGTATCATGATTGGTTTCTTGTTCTTCTTCCTGATCACCTATATGATCGGTGCTGAGCTCGTCTCCGAGAAGAAATCTAAGGGTGAAGTCTTGGTCTACCGCCGTGGTCACAAGCCCGCTGCCGCCAAACACGCTGAGAAGAAGCACAGCGATCCCGAAGCCGCCATGGCCAACATTGGTCCCGTCATCACCGCCGAACGTAGCCGAGGTGCTACTGGCGGCGGCAAGGAAGGTGCTATGCTCCAGCAACAGACTTCCGTCTTCCAGTGGCAAGATGTGTGCTTCGACGTCAAGATCAAGAACGAAAACCGCCGCATTCTGGACCACGTTGACGGTTGGGTCAAGCCAGGAACTCTCACTGCCCTTATGGGTGTTTCCGGTGCCGGAAAGACCACCCTTCTCGACTGCTTGGCTGACCGTACCAAGGTCGGTGTGATTACTGGTGACATGTTCGTCGATGGTCAACCTCGTGACCAGTCCTTCCAGCGCAAGACCGGCTACGTCCAACAGCAGGATCTTCACTTGCAGACCACCACCGTCCGCGAGGCCCTCAACTTCAGTGCCGTCCTCCGTCAGCCCGGTCACGTCCCCCGCGCCGAGAAGCTCGCCTATGTCGAGGAAGTCATCAAGCTGCTCGACATGGAGGAGTACGCTGATGCTGTTGTTGGTGTTCCTGGTGAAGGTCTCAACGTCGAACAGCGTAAGCGTCTCACTATTGGTGTTGAACTTGCTGCTAAGCCCCCTCTGCTGCTCTTCGTCGATGAACCTACCTCTGGATTGGACTCTCAGACCTCTTGGGCTATTCTTGACCTCCTTGAGAAGCTCACCAAGGCTGGCCAGGCTGTTCTGTGCACCATCCACCAGCCTTCTGCTATGCTTTTCCAGCGTTTCGATCGTCTCCTCTTCCTTGCCAAGGGCGGCAAGACTGTCTACTTTGGTGACATTGGCGAAAGTTCCAAAGTCATGACCAGCTACTTCGAGCGCAACGGCAGCCACCCTTGCCCCGAAGACGCCAACCCCGCTGAATGGATGCTTGAGGTCATTGGTGCCGCTCCTGGCAGCACTACCGAGATTGACTGGTTCGACACCTGGCGCAACAGCCCCGAGTTCCGCTCCGTCAAGAACGAGCTCGAGTCTATCAAGAACACCCGCCAAGGAACCACCATCAACACTGACGATGACCCCGGTAGCTACCGCGAGTTTGCCGCCCCCTTCATGACCCAGCTCAAAGAGAACTTGATGCGTGTGTTCGAGCAGTACTGGCGTACCCCCGTCTACATCTACTCCAAGTTCGCTCTGTGCTCTCTCGTCGCTCTCTTCATCGGTTTCATCTTCTACGACGCTCCCAACTCCATCATGGGTCTCCAGAACCAGATGTTTGCCATCTTCAACATTCTCACCATCTTCGGGCAAATCGTACAGCAGTCTATGCCGCAGTTCGTCATCCAGCGTGATCTCTACGAGGCCCGTGAGCGCCCGTCCAAGGTCTACTCCTGGAAGGTCTTCATGCTGTCCCAGATCATTGTGGAAATCCCCTGGAACGCACTCATGGGTGCTATCATGTACTTCTGTTGGTACTACCCCGTCGGTCTCTACCGCAACGCCTACGACTCCGACGCCGTGACCGAGCGTGGTGCCCTCATGTTCCTATTCCTCCTCATGTTCATGCTCTTCACCGGTACCTTCTCCACCTTCATCATCGCCGGCTTCGAAACCGCCGAAGGTGGCGCCCAGATCGCCAACGTCCTCTTCATGATGTGTCTGGTCTTCTGCGGTGTCCTCGCCGGTCCCGACGACATGCCCGGCTTCTGGATCTTCATGTACCGCGTCTCACCGTTTACCTACATGGTAAGCGGAATGCTTTCCACAGCCGTCGCAAACACCGACGTCGTCTGCGCTGAGAACGAGTTCCTCCCCATCCAGCCTCCCGCCAACAGCACGTGCGAAGACTGGCTCAGCATGTACATGAAAGGTGGTATGGGCGTGCCTCCTGCGGGCGGATACCTCAAAGATCCGCAGGCCACTTCAGACTGCCAGCTCTGCCCCATCAGTGATACCAACGCTTTCCTTGCTGGCGTCAACAGCGACTACAGCGAGCGCTGGAGGAACTTTGGTCTGCTGTGGGTGTACATCCTCTTCAACATTGTCGCTGCGCTGTTCCTGTACTGGTTGGCGCGTATGCCTAAGCAGGGAGGTCTGTTTGGCAAGAAGAAGCAGCAGCAGCAGAAGAAGCCTGAGAAGGCGGCTACTGCTGCCATCGCTCCTCAGCCTGAGAAGACTGGCGAGAAGACTGAGGAGAACCCTGTGAAGGTTTGAGCACGTCTACCTCTCACAAAATAATGCACATGCTTTTTTTTTTCTTCTCTCTCTCAACGTCCTCTCAACTTGATTCCCTCTCTCTTACAAAGCTGTTTTTTGTTTTTATTTTCTTTCTTACTGTCAAAACACAATGTCCCCATGGTTTAAGGAGTTATTTGGTACAAATTTTGAGTAGGCAGATACCAAAGGTCCAAGATCTCTTGTCTTGCCCCTTGAGTGTGGTTATGGGTCTCCATATCTTGCAAGATATGGTAGACGAATGTGTATAACACATGAACATAGAATAATAGATGACAAAATGAGCCTCCACGCTCGGTTGATAAGACTACAAACGTGCCTCCTCGTGTGCTGTGACCATCAGTTGTCTTTTATCCCTGCTATTTCCTTTCGAAGAAGAGTTGTGTGAGCTTGAGGCTACAAGTACAAACGAGTGATGCAGAAATGGTAGTAGGGCGTCGAATGGCAGCTACCCGGTAGTAGGGTATAATCGGCGACATCACTTCGCTAAAGGTCGCCAAAGAATCCACGCAACCGAAGTCGGGTAATTTCGACACCGCTTCTAGGCGAGTTTCTAGGGTAAGCACTACACCTCGCTTACAACAGGTCTATCATGAGTGGTTTTAAAAAACCAGTGGGAAGAAACTAGTAGCCACGAATATCTTATTACAAACAACTCTTGACTTTCGTGCTTGAGGAAAGGATTTACGAGCCCACAGAACCACCCTTGGTGCTGTTTACATCAAAATCACGGTCTAGATGAATGTCTTCACAAGATCTCGTCCGAGGAGGAGCGGTACGGTCGCGTCCTCACCATGTCTAATCCCAACCTAAACTGCGTGAGCTGGACCCGAATCCAAGACTCTGTGTTGACCCTACAATGCACCACTTGATCATGCAATTTCATCAGAATCAAGCGCAAAAGTCCATCACCAAGATCAAGGCACGTAAACAGTAAAAGTGCCCTCAGACACTTTTTCTCGACGCGTCGCGACGCGGGGTAAGATGAGCTAGTGGCGCGTGTGTCTCGCGATCTGAGTCGATCTTAGACGATGATCGAGAGGATTCAAAGCCCAAAAATCGATTTTATGTTTTACCCCACCTCGAGATTAGCATGTTGAGAAACGAGGAAAGGAGCGCTAGCGAGATGGGGAATGAGAGGATCAAGTCTAGACTTGTGGGATTAGGAAGCAATTCTCCTCCGCTGGTAAAGCTAGCCTTAATCAAAGCTAGCTTTCCATGTGGTAGGACTGGCTCCTCTCGCAAGGCGCTCCCGCCGATCAGTGAAATACGTTTGGGTGCAATGATGTATGCAACCACTTAGCCAGGTCAAGCGCGCGCTCGAAGGCTGGCTGCAGATCTGGCTGCCCAAGCACAACGCGCCATGTGTGATGGCATATGCCGGTACTGCAATTCTGTCACTTAATGAGCTGCAACGATGGGGTGATGGATTCCAAGGCCTGCCTGCTGCTGCAGTTTCCCCCTCATTCACGAACTGATAAACGCCCTGGTCGGGCGCGAGCGCAATTAGTTAGGTATGTAATTCGTCCAAACCCTGTCGAATTGTTAGCTGGAAAGTTTGATATTGTCCGGTTGAGGTTTGATCGCGAGTACGGGTAGCGAGAAGCGACGCGTTGTGGAGTCTCAAACGTTGAAGTGCCTTTCCGATCGCGACGTGGCGATGCACTCGTAGGCGCTAGCGAAGCCAGTCAGTACTTGTACATGAAAGTAGAGCGGACAGACGGAGCCTTTACGAGAATCCTCGTCAGTGTCGTCACCGTTCTCAAGGGGACCGGCTTTGTTTGTCGGAATCGAAACATTAAATGAACCGCCATGGTTGATTCGTAGCCTCGCCCAGGGTCATCGGACGGGCCACCGGAGTCAAAATTACAGTCTCATGACCATCAGCATGGGTAGCATCATTTGACCTGGCTGATCGACTACGATTTTGACCCAGCAAAATGGTCACCGTAGATGGCGGCGGGACACTAACAGGGGCGAGGATTGGCAGACTCCCCTCGTGCTCACTCGTGCTGATTGAAAGCTCCGACGACTCCAGCAAGGCTGGGTCTGTTGTGTCTAGTCGTGTTCATGCGTGTGGGCATCCTCCACCAGGCTTGACGTTGGAGTCGGGTAGACACATGGTAAGAGTTATGCGTAGGGTAATACCTGCTCGCTGGACTGATGAGAGACCGGGATTGCTGATGAATTTTTCCGTTGCGCATTATAGGTTACTGGTATCTTATCATGACACTGACTGCCTTCCTTCCGTGTCGTAGCATTCACTGGCCATCCCATGGTAGCCCCTTCCTTTCCCTGACCGACAGCACAGGGCAGCGCAGGTACGAACGGGCCTGAAAGCGACTCCCCGACCAGGTGGGATCAGAGAAATCAGGGGATCAGGGGCATAATTTTCCTTTTACAGTTTAGCGTCAGGAACAGCGCTTCGATTCGCTCGCGGAGGGCGCGACCGAGCCGTGGCGTTGTTGGAAACAGGGAAGGAGGAGGGGGCGTGAACGCAGCATTTCCAGTCTTTCTCTTTCTCTTTCTCTTTGCCAAGGCCAAGGCCAAGGGGCCAATGGAACCCGCCTTGGGGGCTTCCGCACGATCAATAGGGGAAGGAGCCCCTGAGAGTGGGATTCGCTGGGGCTGGTTTTCAGGTACAAGCACGAGTGCTAAGCCAAGGAAAAGAAAATTCTGACCAGTCCGATAGAACGGGTTGCATCTTAATTGTGCAAAATGAAATCCCACGACTGGGGAATGAGCACCAATGGTGCGTATTGATGAGCCAGACGCCGACGAAAATCCGTAAAGTAATTGTTGTGTGCGCAAGCGAGGAGGAATAGCCGGCCCCTCGGCTACCGTGCCTAAAGCTGCGCAGCCACGTGTAGAAAGGTGTCAGCTTCAGTGCGGCTCCCTATATCATCATATGAGAGTCAACCTCAGTTGGAGCCGGCTGAGCGTAGGAAAGGATGAGCAGAAGCTAAAAAAAAAAAAAAAAGCAAGCACATTCCATTAGACGAAACAGCTGTCGTCATTTTGCCTACCAGGTCAGAGTCTAGACTCACGATGCTCTCAGACCACCGGGGAACAAATGGAGAAGCAGAAGAATATATGAAACTGATTCAATTAAACCCAAATATGGGCTATACGGAAATACGAGTATTCACGCACCAGGCGCCCGCTTCATGTATCAGAGCCGCCAGGAGGAAAAACCCTGATAGGACACCAATCCATCGCCATTTCGGGGGATTTTCCATTAGCAACGCAAGGAAAGAGCTTGCTTGATCCGTTTTCTTTTTCGTGCTATTAGCTCTGCTGCTTTCGTGAAGTTCAGCGAGCTCATTGGTAGTTCCAAGGCCTATATTCCAGCCATATTATAGCTGTCTCTGTCCTGCATTGGTTTGTGCTTAGTCTGACTTTGCCAGAGGAGGCGACGACTTGAAGGTGGTACGGCAGACGAAGTTAGCGTGTAGGAAGATGAGTGAAGCCCTCCAAGATCTTGCGAAGCCAATCCGGTTTGTTGCAGCGATATTGTTGCTAAAAAGTACTAAGGGAGTCGCACGCGTACTGCTAAGTTGAGGGTCGTACTATAGCCTGCAGCCAAGGCCGAATCAACTTGTTCCGCGGTCGCTTAATGTATATGCTATGCATGCAGCTCGAGTTCGGTCTCCTGTATGACTGTAAACCACTCATCTTGGAGAGTTAGATAGTTAGGGGAAAAAAGAAAATAGAGTTCGTCCCTTGCAGTAGCATGAGAATGCAGATGCCCCGTAGCTTTGCAACCTCGAAGCGATCCTGAACGGCCTTGGAGCGCCTACGCCCGATTATTAATATCGTCTGTCTGTTATAAGCACCTAAGTTGTAGGTTATCTGTCAGTGCCTTGTCAGCATGTTACTGATAGATGACATCCATCTGCCTCATCCACACGCGGATGTTCCGGTTGGCATTTCACAATGGCAAAGTGAGCAGTAAGCTTCGTTCTTCTCCATTTCCTCGGACACACGGGTAAGCCTTGTTGACTGCGACTCCGTGTGTTCGCGTTCTGATCCGATGGAGCTGGCTCGGCTTCATTCTTCGTACTTCCCTCAAGAAAAGAGGCCGAGAGTATCGGTTGTGCCGGCCGCGGGGATGCCGCTATTTGCGTCATTGGCAAACAAACAAACAAATAAATAAATGATAATGATAAAACCCCATCCAATTGAGCACAGAGGTCAAAGCACCGTGGACCCTAATGCAAGACAGTACGTCGTCTGTGCTTTGTCGATATGAACCTGTCTCACAAGAGAGTGAGACTTGCATGGCAAATGTTGCACAGCCAAGCCCTCTATCACACATGATGCTCCAGAAGTGGTTTAATACCATCATTCTTACACTTTACATAAGAGTATAGACTAAGCCGCAGGAGAAACTTTAGGCTTTGCTTTGTCGGAGCCATGCGCATAAGTAGTGGTAGGCAAGAGCTTGATCAACGCTTTGATTCCCTAGTTGGACGGCGCTTGGGCGTCGTGAGTCGTTGAACCTCGAGACCTTGTAGGATGTCTGCCTGCAAACTTTTGAGTGAATCGAGGTAACCTTTTCATCTCGCATGTTGCACAAACGGTGGCGTACATGTCTGCAAGTCGGCATTCATGTACATATTAATATGAACGTACATGATCGTGCTGGAGATCGCCGGGCGAGACGCTGAGATGTACAAGTATGTATGTACTTGCAGTTACATTGGTGCTCAGGCTGGTTCACTTCAAGGTGTTAGGTAAATTTACGGAGGTATTCAGGCATGACTACGAGTACAGCATGATGGTTCCTTAGCAATCAAGATGAGATGATGGAGCATTTAATGCGCGGGGACCGTTTTTCTCCTTGTACTAGTGTTAGTCTTACCGTAGTGTTCACTGCAGTGGTTCAGTAGCCACTTAAGTCGTTGAGGCGGACGGTTAGGGCCTCAAGCTTAATGACAACCGTAGCGCTTGCCCCTGTCGCACCATGTGTGTGCTAAACTATAAGCGCACCCCAGAGTGGCTATAAGACTAAGAAGCCGTTAAGCTGATGCCCCCCCGAACGGGTCTTTGCCAAAACGGCGCAAGCCGCCACCGATTCCAGCTTAGAGAAGACTCAAAGCTCAGATAGCCGATGTACTCCGTGGGAAGCTTTGAAATGCGCTCTTTCTGGCTCAACATGTGATGTGTTGCTTTGACTTCTGATGAGCACAAAGTTGTGCATTAAAGGTAAATACTTATTATGATTTTTCCTGGTTCATTACTTTGGAGGAGTGGAATTGTCCACTGCTGGGTTTCTGCGCTGGCTAGTGGGCGTCCGTCTCCTGAATTGAAGTCAACCCTAACCGTGGATGGCATGGCGCTCGGAGGTTAGTGGCCTGCCTTAATGGCCTTAATGGTTGATGGTGGTGGTGGTGGGTGTGTGCCTTACGTGAATGTGGTGCCTGAGGTGCCTGGTACCTTACAGATTGGTAGCCTGGGTGCCTGAGTACTAGGGCGAGTCAAGTACCTTACCTCAGGTAGTACTATTACCATGCAACAACTTGAACACCTCCTGCCAGAGCGAAAAACACTGGGATCATCCTTTCCACCTTTCCCACCCATCCCGGAACCCTGCAAGCTCTGCTCGAGCTCCTGTTGGACGCTACGGTGCCCAATTTCTTTTTCCACTGGCCGGCTTGTCGTTCTCTTCTCAGTCCTGGGCGTCCGTCCTGCGCTGTTGATCCCTCCACCCAACTAAGCCAGCTAGCCAGCCAGAGATCGCTGCTCCTGATCTGAGATTCTCTTGGTCGGCTGTCTGCCCGCTCCTGGCCCCTAGCTTTCTTAACGCCAGGGCTATCAGCAAGGTTGTCGGTGCTCTTCTCTCCCTAATGCTACGAGTACGAGTACAGTAATTATTACCACCGGTGCGGATCCCCAAGTCCCGTCCCCAAGTGCTCACATTGATACTCATACTAATCCGGGGGGCTTGTCTTTTCCAGTGTCCCGGTGATTCAAACTCAAACCTCCTCCTCCTTCTTTTCTCTTCTTCTCGAATGTCCTAAACACCTCTGCGTGCCAATATCTCACCTTGCCGGCACAACGATCAACGAAGCGGCAAACGGCCCCGCTGTCTCCGCGAACTTGCTTTTTTCAACGTGGGAAAAAGCAAAAAATTTGAGACACCTGCTCGAAGCCGACCTTGTAACCGTCTCCCCCAACTCGCCCCCAGACACAAACGACTCGCGCTCTGCAATTTATTCCGCCGTGAACGAAGCACCTCGCCTATCGTGCAACATCACAACCTCTTCCCAAATATCGTACGACACTCGCTCGACCAGATATCTCACAACCCCTGAGCCCGGCGACTTCGTCGTATTCAACTTTCGACTGCGGGTACATTTGTCGATTTACAATCTTTAATGCAGCGAATGGTCTCATTACGCCGTTGATCAATCTGCCCCTGACTACAATACAGCGTTTTCGCAAATCGCCCCAGCAGTCGGTACGTTCATACGTTCACCTTCACGCCCGTCAGGGTTGAAGGGTAAAAAAAATCTAAACAAAGGTGCTCCAGTGCCTGAGGCGATAGCAGTGACTGATAGTTTTTACGATAGACTTGACGAATCAAGCCTGTCCCCAAGCGGCCCGGCTTCAGCTTTCATGGAAGCTGCTTCGGTAAAATAATTTTGAGTCGACTTCCACTACACTCTTTCCACGTCCAAACTAGTCGATCAACGCCACAATGAATCGTCTTCGAGGCAGAAAGAAGGCCAAGGAGGCCAAGGAGGCCAAAGAGGCCAAGGAGGAGATGATGCCTCGGCCCTCCGCCGAAACAGAATCTTCCGGTCCCTTTAAGATGTTTGGACGATCGAAGAAACCTGTTGAGGAGCCAAAGAAGGAGGTCGACCTCAATGCAGCCTTGCCTCCCAGTGACGATTTCCGCACTAGTCTGCTCATGACAGGGCTTTCTGCACGCTTCTCCATGCTTCGCGAGCAAGATGACCCTTCCAGTAAGCTTGGAAAGGCCAGTGACGACAGCGTGCTCTACCCCAAACGACAATCGAGGATGGACTTTGGCCTCGGCTCAGGGCTTCATGACATTGCCGAGGACAGTTCGTTCAAAGCACCTAATTTCGGCCGCATGGACTCGTTCCAGTCCTCGGATGATGCTGCCTCCTTGTCCGGTAGTATCATGAACCGTGGCAAGCCGACAGATGGCAACAACCTATTCGGCGGAAGACAGAAGATCTACAAGATCTCTGCTGCGGGAGGCTCCGCGCGTGCTCTCTATGAAGAAGATGTGGCTCAGTCGTCTTTCCAGAAGTACCGACAACAAGAGAGAGAAAAGCAGTCATTTGAGGACGACAACCCTCCGGACGGCGGTAATGACCCTAACTCGTTACAGCCGGATTCGCCGTATATGCAAGAATTCAACCGTCGGAGAGAAACAAGCTCGACAACATCATCGATTCCCTCTGCCCCCCGAAACTCTACTGCCGCAACCTCTATCGCATCACAGCCTGCCTCTTCGTTTAAGGACTCGTCTGGAACTCCCAACAACGTAGCCTCAACTGTCACACGCACACGTCGTCTGTATGAGCAGAGTCTCAACCAGGACATTCAGGACCAACAGTCTTCCACCGTGTCTCGGTTTGACTCCATGTCCAGGAACCGTGCTGTTGGTACCCGGACACCCGATCATAATGCCTCCTCTCCAACCATGACAACCGCCCCTGACCGATTCAACGAGCGGCGCCCAATGATGTCCAAGTCGAGCGCGCCGAACCTCAGAACTTTCAGTCCTCCCACAACCTCCTCACAGCAAGCCTCCCCAGCCGAAAGTGCCTCGAGGTTTTCTGGGGCTGCAGACGCTAAGACTGGTCCTACCACCTCTCCACCACTAAGCCCACCCATCAGTGAAGCGGAAGAATTCTCTTCTCTGTCTATTGCACCGGGTGATAGAGGTAAAGCCACGGCTCTGGGCTTATTCAACAGGCCTGCCCAGCAGTATGATGAGAACAAGTACGCGCAAAGGCAGCTTCAACTTCAGCAAGGTCGTGATACACCAACGATGCGAAACCGCAATGGCTCGGACGCATCTCTGCCCACTTCCCGATCACGGTCTTCCTCTTCCGTTCAGCGCGTATCTGTTGAGAAGCCTGAGGCGAATGCCAAGCCTGATCCCAACGCCTATAAAGAAGCTCTGAGTCCGACTTTCTTGGACATTGACGAGGATGAGGAGGAAGAGGAACCCGCTCCTAAGCAACAGACACCTCAATCGAGCCAAAGCGGTGGTGGTAGGCCAGACGACCAAGACCACCCTGCACTACGGAAGGTAACGCCTCCCGAACCCTTATCTATCACCAAGACAGACGAAGATGGCAACTTGCACCCCACTTCCGAGGACTCGCCTACGCTTCCCTCGGGCTCTGGTCTTAGCGGCATGGTCAAACAGCATATGCGAAACGATAGTAACGCCTCATCTGTCTACGACTCTGTACCCCATGACGTGGATCGTGTGTCCCACTACATCCCCAACGGCAATGCGGCCGCATCTGTAGAGCAGCTCAGAATCGATTCCAACCCTTGGGACGCCGCGGACAACCCGAACGACCAAAACAATCGCAGCGTTTCGAATCAACCAGAGGATACATCAGTCCAAGAGCCCAGCGAGTCAGACGACGCCCAAAATGACGAATTCGCCCGTCATTTGGCCGATGGCGCTCGCCGTGTGCGTGAACGGTTGACTACCTATGTCGACTCGGATCACAGTCGATCCACATCCCCTTCTGCGACGCCCCATGCCGAGAGCTTTAACCAGGATCTGCCTCCACCACGAACCAATGCCTTTGGTGCTTTGAGGTCAAAGTCTAGCCGTGGCTCTCTGGCCGATCGTTCGCGAGAGCGAAGCCGCTCCCGGGCTGGTAGAATGCTTCAAGTTGGCTTGGGTGCTGCCACTTTCGCATCATCCCCATCTCCTTCAAGAACGCAGCATGACGTCCAAGAGCAGCAACAGGAACAGCACCGCCAGCAGCAGAAGGTAGAGGCACCTGAGACCTCACCCACCGAGAAGGACGAGTCTTCACACGCTGGTCTCAAGGCCTTCCGCCAAGCGCGCCGAGAGCTACAGAGGATGAAGGAGTTGGAAGTTCAGCAGAGACATCAGACACAGCAAGGTTCGGGTGGGCCGAGACGATCTGAGGAGCAGCACGACCGTGCCTATCCGCCTGTGTCCTACAACCGCATGCCAAGCGGCGATAATTCGCGACCCGGGTCGAGAGCTCGTTCCGACCGAGACCGCAGTGGATCAGAGGCCAGCAGTGGCGGACAGCCGCATTACCGACCACGAATGCGCACCGAAACTCCTTCATTCGAGGAGTATCAGTCCCCGGATAGCCCCACAGGCCCGAACAACAACATGCGTCCCGTAGAGAGACCCTCTGGTGATACTCGACGACCGCCACCCGGGCCTCCTCATCTGAAGTTGAATGATGGTATGCCTAGACAGGGTGGCCAGCGTGGGCCTCCGGGAGCTGGTCTCACGAGTACAGCTTCTACCCCAGGCCTCCCTATTAGTCCTTCGAGGCCAGGGCTTCCCGTCAGCCCATCCATGCCTCCCCCTCTCCCTCCTATCAACCCTCGACGCAAGGGAATGGGAAGCCCCTCGTCACGAGGCGATGATGGCTCTAATGGAAATGGACAAGGCCCTAGCAGGACTAGAGGTGGGCGTCCTCTGCTGTTGTCTGACGATGAGGCCGGGCCTGCACAATTCAGACAGCGACTTCGCAAGGTGCCAAGCGAGGCCAATGGTGTCCGGGGCCGCGCGGATCGTGCTCCTCCTCGACCGCCCCCTCAAACAACTGTCTCCAGAGGCAACATGACTGGAGGCATGATTTAGAAAATGAAAAAGCCGAGCGCTTTCCGTCGATTTCTTCCCACCTTTGCATATTTACCGCATCCTCTCACAATGTCGCACGCACATGAGCAATGACCAAGATACCTCCGCACCGTTTCATAAAACCAAAATTACTCTTTGTTAATTCAATCTGACGATTCTGTCATCACTGACAAGCGAACGTCCTGGACGGAGAGGAGTCTGTTTCTTTGTACATCTTCTTTTCAAAAATTTTCCTCACCTTGAATTTGTAAATGTCTGTTCTACCCCGTATCTTAATGCGCCGACTTTTAGCGCACCAGGCATTGGCAGCGACGATCAGGCTGGAATTGATCTGGGCTGTTTCTGTTAACTTGGGAGTATGGGGAACAGCTAGCTAAAAACTACAAACTCTTTTGATTTTCATCATGTTCTTTTTTTGCTTGGGGTCTTGGGAGTTGTGGTCCGGATAAGGGGGCATTACAAGGACAAAGCCAGATACCTTGATATAATTCAGAATTATAAAAAACAGAGCAATCATAGTTATCTATTTGATCAGTGTTTGGGAATTTCCTGTGATAGAATAAGATACAGTCCTGATGTTAAACTATTATCAGGTTGAGGAAATCAGTATGCGCGTGCTATGCAAGCTTAAGTACTATGACATTATTAACTCTCGTGTGCCCTTCTGCAAGATTTGTTGATTCTAGACAATCTTCGACAATATGGACTCATGAGACTGATTACCATGCATCTGCTTTGCAGCTTTCTCTCTACATATATACAGATTCCCCTTTACTGTCTTCTGAATCCAACGACAAACCCGGAGCTTTCATCTCTTCTGACGCCCCTACCGGCAACCAAGCCATTTCTTCGTAGGCCCAAGCCCATCAAACCTTTGCCCACCTGGTTATAGTCTCCAAAGAAACCGTGAGCCCGGATGTCGCTGCCCGAGGTAAGGCCATGACCCAGTGTCACACCCCACATGTCACCAACTCGGATTCCGTGAGCTCTCGTATCAGAATCACGCTGCAAGAAAATCGAGTATACGGAACCGGAGTACCTGACACTCCCTTCGCTGAGAGTAGCCGGGAATGCCCACGTCTTGCCGTCCGCGGATATCGGATGCCAAGGCGTGACTAACACGCCACTAACGAGGCACATGGCCTCTTCCTTTACCGGCGTCTTCAACACCATCGCGACCTTGCGTGGGCCTGCCGGCGTCTGCACTTTGATACCTCTCCTCAACTTGCGAATAGCCACCTTCTTCCCTGACGCCAACGCTACGGGTGTTGAACCCGCAAAGCATACTCCACCAGGGTTGTGGTACCGCGACATCGAAATAGGTGCACGGCTACGGACCGAGCCCGACTTCCCCCTTCCCATTTGTGTTTGCGAATGGGCAGGCAAGCTAGGCTCCGGAGGTGGCAGGCTGTCAAATGCTAAGTCGAGATTGGCGCGGCAGGTGTTGAATAGAGGACTATCGACGCCATATTGAAGAGGACCAGGATCTTTGAAGGTGTTGCAGACCTGACGAACATGTGCATTGAGAAGGGAGGGAAGGTAGTGAACTCCCCACTTGTAGAAGTAGTCACTTTTGCCAATAGCGAGAGAGACTTGGCCTTGAGGTTCGGGGCCGCACAGATCGGCGACAAGGGACTGGTTCCTGTCATCGCCATAAGTGGAGGCTGGAAGATCGTCGATCAGGCGGGTGAGCTCGTCTACCTTGTCTGGGAGTTGGGCAGGGTCGATAGACTTATGTTTGCCGTCCCGCTGGATCGGGAAGAGGGAGGCCAGGAAGCTGCACATGCGCGAGCGGTACTCATGGTAGGCAACTTCAGAGGCGGGCAAGTTTGACTCTGCCAACATGCTGCAGGCGGCGGACAGTGTAGGCTCGTCGAATACAAACGTCTTATCATCGGTATCGCTATCTGGCGTCATTACCGGTGCACCAGTCTCATTGTAGGTGAGGCTAGCAGTGACGGCTGCCTGACCCTTCTCGTCGTACTCGTCCACCTGCGGTATGTCCCTTACTTGGAGGAAGATATCGCGAGACTGTCCGTACTGCAGATTTCCCAAGGAGATTTTAAGGTGCCTATAGGGACCGTCGGCTTTTGGTTTCTGCTGATCGACTGTCTCGCCTGTGGTCTCATGGAGCTCCATGGGGCGGGTATATGTAAGCTCCAAGACAGCATCTGTGGCAAAAGTAGTCTGAAGATTGGCGACAGCATGGACAAAAACAGTACCAATCATGCCTGCATCAGGTATAAAGGCGTAGCTCCCGCCTCCGATTTCTGCAATGGACTTGAGGAGAGCTGAGTCGATGTCGTAGCCAAAGGCGAAGGTGGATATGGCGGCTGGTAGAGGAAGCATTGTGCGCAGCTTTGGAACATATCCTGCAGGAGGGCACATGAAGTTTGGTCTTCCATCTGTCAAGACCATGATAGATGGGACTTTGTTGCTGGGACCCCCTTCGTTACATACTTTGATAGCATCAAGGATCCCATACCACAGGTTTGTTGCGTTTTGTTTCTCGATCCTCTTTATCCTTCTCCTTGCTAATGTCTTATTGTACTCCGTCATGGGAGTGAGCCACTGAACAACCTCAGACTGGGAGCTGAACGTGACGACTCCCAGACGATCGCGCTCATCAAGTGTTTCAATGATGGTCAGAGCAGCATGCTTGACAAGGTCGAGAACACTCAGGCCTGGACTCTCGGAAGGGTCCTCACCAGGAACGTCGGCGCGGAGGCCCATGCTACCAGAGACATCGATGACAAGGACAATGTCGCAAGGGACATGCTTAGTTTTATGCTTGGGCTGCTTTGGGGGCTGGACTTTGATAAGGAGCGCGTCCCTGGAGGGGAGGGGATGAAGTTGCATAGACGCATCTTCTTGTCGACTGATCTTCTCATCCTTGCTCCTAAAAGGCAAGTTTGCTCCATCTATCTGGCTTGTAATGGGTCGTCGCTGGGCTCAAGGTTAATATTCAGTTGTCGTGTTGACAGCGAGTCTCATGACTAACCATGGTTTTGAGGGTGTATTAAGTGTAAAGATTAAAGTATCGTACGTTTAAAAGATGAAGAAAGTGCTGATTAGAGCAGCCTCTTTGGGAGTTCTGATGATGAGTATAATTCTAGTAGCAGTGTTGATACGGGTCATTGTACTTCGAGCTACATTGTGTATTTATCAAGCTGAGGGTATGGAAAAGGAGACAGCCCTTGGATGCCCTGGGCTTCCTGCGTCAGCCCGTGAACCTGCCATGGCTGCGGATCATAGTTTGCCGAGCCCACACCTGACGGTCTGCGGTGAGTCTCACTAGGTTTTCGCTAGGGTGCTCCGAGGAATTGTCCGAAGGCATTGTTGAAGCTTTTAGGGAGGGTCGATTGCATTGTTAAGTAGAAGATGAAGATGGACAAGAAGGTGGGGATAATCCTAAGGCTGTGTCAAGGTGACAGAAAAAAGCGATCGTTGAGCACGTATAAGTGGCAGCTGTAATGGTTATACTTTTCTGTCTGGTGGGGTCTAAGCCTAGCCTTAGTGGTTCCTTCCCCTAGCACTCTCACTCATCCTGGCTCCTTCCTAGCATGTCACCAGGCAGAGAGGCAGAGGAGAGGCAGACAGGCAGGCGCCATCAGAGGAGCACCTTCCTTCATCATTTGCACATGCAAAATGGCAGTGCAGCCAATGGAGAACGCCCAGCATCGCAGCCCCAGGCATCAGGCAAACTACTGAATCTACTACTCGTAAGATCGTTAGAAGCAAGCAGTCTCAATGTCCACTTCATCGCCCATTTCTCCATTTTCTTGCTACACCGAGCTATCCTCACCAATTACCTTTCCTGTCTGTCGCTGTCGTGACTCGTCTTCGCTGCGCCGTCTCTCAGGGCTGCCCCACGCCGCACAACGCCCGCATCGCCCGTCCATCCCATCCTATCCTATTCCCCGCTTGCCTTGTCTTGACGCCCGCAGTTCGCCCTTGTCTGCCATGGTCAGGATCATGGCGGGGGGGAGGCATATTGGAGGGTGAGAGGACATGAGGATGCCACGATCGATCCCTCGATTCACGGCTCACTCAATATCGCTGCACACGACCGACGCCTTGATACTCCAAGCCAGCAATAGCAACGACACGGCACGAAGAATTGAAAATACGGCAGATGCACTTTGTCGTCATTCCCTTAGCTCTAATCCACCTACATGCAGGCCATTCATTCTTGTCGCGGCTGGGTTTTGGATGGATGGGTTCATGGTTCGAGCTACTGCAGTCTACTGAAGCTCAAGCTTACTCTTGCTCACGCTTCCTCACGACAAGCTCGGGAAGCAAACAACGCCAACCCACGCCAACCCACGCCAGCCCACTCCAGGCCACCGTCTAGCCAATAGCCCAGCCACGAGTTTCATGCAGCCTGCCGTCCAAGGGCATCTGGCCCCCTCTGCCGCACCTACAACACCCACGAATGGCGAGCGTCTTGGATGGGCCCATGTTCCCAAGTTCGGTAGCCCTTCAATACGGTCAGCAGCGCCATCCCCAATGGGCTTACTTCCTCCACCTCCATCGTCACCGCGTGCAGGACATGACAGATGGAAATGCGTCACACTAATGAAGGGTCCCCCCCATCCTTGTCCCCTTCCCCGGCGCGATGACCCCAGGATATTACCACTTGCAAACCTATTCGCTCGCAAATTCTTTATCTCTGCCGCCGCTCTGGATCCTCGACTTTCTTTTTGCCCATCTTTCCTACGGACTTCGGTACGATTCGCAGGATTAATTTCGCCGCCTGGCTCTGCCCTACACTAATATCTAGCGCTACGTTACGCTACCGCTACCCCGCATCACCGCTCATCTTTCAAGAGCCGAGTCTAAGCCGCTGGCCAGTGAGAGGGTGTCTGCTACTAATTTTTCTGACTCTTCTCTCTCACACACACTTTCTCCTGGCCTGGCTCGTGCCAACGGGACGGCCAGCCGGATGAGTGATGGTGTTGTATGAGGGTTTTGCCTCCTTCGCACCTTAGGCCACCATTGTTCGGGGCTGTGATTGCATGTGTGCTTGTGAGTATAAGTAGACAGGCTGCTGTCCTAGTACCCTCCTTTGTAGTTCTACTCGACTTTAATCTCTTACAACCAAACCATCAAATCCCGTCTATCTCAGTCTACAAACGACTCGTACAAACAACTAGAACAATTCGACGCCTCGCTGCTTCCCATACCAAAAGCCAAACCCTCAACTATCAAGTCAATCTACTTAACTCTCTCAAAATGCCCGCCTTCGAGTACTGCTGCAAGTGCAATGGCATGATTGTCATTAGCACCACTTGCACCAACTGCGGCCACCAGCAGTGCAGCGACTGCCCGGCTTCCTAAGGAGCTCACGCCAGGCAGGCTACAGCATCGTCCTGGGCCTCCCGCAACCTCCCGGCCTCATTGAGTCGGTCCGGGTGAGCATCCGAAGCGAAAGACAATGGTTCGACGCCAAGGCAGGGGTGCCAAGACAACGACGTCAATTATTTGCGAGGGCAAACACTCAAACCGCCCGCTAACGTTGCGTCCGGCGGATGCCGCGTCGCGGCCTCGGGGGGCCAGCCGACTTTCACATGTGGAGTCGTTTACTTTGCTTAAAGTTATGGATCCGGATTTAGCGATATTTTTTTTTTCGGTGCTTTTCGTTGGTTTGGTGGCACGTGGAGCGGGGCGCCGGCGTTACGAGGGCACGGCACCAATTGATTCCTGCGATTTTCAATACTACCCTTCTTATTCTCTTTGCGGCATTATCGGAACGAACAGGCAGAAGAGAGGACCAGCCCGGGAAAACGCGGGACAAGGACGGACAGGAAAACGACGGTCATAGAGCTGGTTGAACCCGTTGAAGACAAGTTTGGAGGAATTGTTAACTTAGTTTTGATACCCAGGTTTTAACGCGCGCCTTTTATCGGTCTATTGCCCTTTTCATATCACTGTTTTGCCTTTTCAATCCGGGTTGCCCTTCTGCACTAGGGTACCTATTGTATATACCAAGAAATTGAACCACATTAAAGGACATCTATTCCTCTTGTATTTTTTCCCGGCGACGCCCGCTATCATTGTAGGTCCTTGACCATGCGGATGCTGCCGCCCTCCGGGGCTTCGAGCTTCCGGAATCCCAGCTTCTCGTAGAATCCGATGACCTTGGTGTTGTCACCCGCCACGCCGATCCAGATGCCCTTGGTATCCGGCTGCCTCTCCGCCTGCACGGCAGCAACGAACTGATCAATCATCTTCCGACCCCATCCCTTTCCCTGATACTCATCCAACAAGTCAATGTGCATCGTCGCTCTGTACTTCCCCTCCTCAATCAAATCCTCATTGCCGTCTAGCAGCAACCACGTCGCATTATACGCCTGCTGCGCCAAACACGCACCATTCACACTACCATCACTCTCCATCCGCCAGGGCTCGCGCTTCTCCGTCACATCCGCCGGGCGGTACGGCGGGACTTTGCTCCCAGGGGCTTCAACGATTTCAGCGACGTAGCGTGGGTAGGAGGCTATGAAGGAGGGGATGTCTGGGCAGCCGATGCAGTAACCTACGGCGCGGCCAGTGCCGTCGTCGAGGATGAAGGAGGTTGAGGGAGAGAGGTGGGTGTATTGGTGTGTCCAGACGTAAGGGCCTAGGTCTTCGGCGGCGCGGGAGCCGACGAGGGAAGGGGCGAGGGTTTGGACGCACTGGTTTGTGAGTTAGTATGCGTTGATGTGATTATATTTATATATGTGTCGGGTAGGTGTTTGAGGAGGGGGCTTACGATGTGCGCTGTGGCGTCAAAGTCGGAGGGCTTGTAGTTCCTGATGAAGGCCATGGTTGAAGTTTGATGAGAATAGTGATATGCGTGAATTGAGATGGAAGATTTCTAACAATGTGAGGCTAGTTGAGATATCTTCTCGTGAGTGAAATGCAACCTGCACATCATGGACATATGCAAGGCGGGGAAGAGAACCCTTAGACGGAACGGGATGGCTTGTACAACTCCACTTCCAAATCTGGTAGGTGGCCGCCGTACCTACTACTTGACACTTTACTATTTTTAATCTTGTCTTACTGGTAAAATACAGTCTGAATTATTTCTTTATTGATAGGCTTGGACTATTGCATTAGTACTTATTATTACTTGAGGAGTATAAGGTGAAAACTTTCAAAATGGTAGAGTCCGTAGTAATTGGCTATGTATGTAATATGTAATGTGTATTGAGAAGGAAAACATCAAGAGGCTGTTGGAGCGCCTGGCTAATGCTAATGTCCAGTTGTCGAGAGCTGCTAGTCTGATTAAGAAACAGGTCATAGAAACTTTCTCAGTGAACATGTTTCATCCGAACACCTTCATGCTGAGGTGTGAAGCAAATTACTCCCTATGCGGAAGTTACCCAGCGCCGTGCCTTCCTCCTCAAGCTGAATCTTTCATTCACTGCGCTTACATTCACTGCACTCAAGTACCTTAGTTATTTCAATATCTTAGATCTTCTCTCTCTTCCACTATCAATCTTATCTTCTTTACTCTCTCCCTCTTCTCCAATCCAACACCACCGATGCTCACGCATCATTGACTCAAAACAGCACATTTCCACTTCTTCACTTCTTCAACACCCTCATAACTCATGAACTGATTTGTTCACGAGCCCTCTCCTTTGCAAGCCACGCTGTGCCTGAAGCGTAGCCAAACATGGAATCCCCGCGCCCAAAGCGCATCAAACTTGAGCCGGAAGATGCTGACGACGCTGATGCCGCTCAAGGCCGACACCCTTCATGGAAGCAGTGTGGACATCTCTCCGAGGAGAAGCGACTGGCTATCAAGGAAAATGCGCTCGCTAAAGCCCAGCAGTACGCTGCTCAGCTGTCGGACGTTCTTCGACAGTCTTTGAAAGGATCGGATCTGGTCCAGGATACCGCCTTTCGAAAGTGGCTTGAGAACATTGGTCAGTCGCTTTATCATCCTTAACTATCTTTTTCTGAATGCTGACTATCTCTCAAAACAGAAAGCACCGAAGAGAGGAACAAGGCTTTCAAGGTTCTGGTTGGTGTATTAGGGGCTACAGGTGCAGGGAAGACATCTGTGCTCAACGCTCTCTTGGGCGAGAATGAGATTCTTCCCTCTGGTCATGAAGGAGCTGCAACTGCTGTTCCGTGTCTCGTCGCCTGGAACCATGATGAGGAGCCCGGACACGAATACAAGGCTCAAATTCACGTCATGGCTAGAGAAGACGCCATTGAGGGACTGACTGTCCTCGTCCAAGCTTTCGAGGCCCGCAGAGAATTGCATGATGACGACGACTCGGCAGATCTGACCACCACCCAGAAGCAGGAAGAGCTAAGGACGATCAATGAAGAAATCAAGATGGGCATGGAGAAGATCCGCCCGGTCTATAATCTGGAGGAAGACGACATCGAGGCGATTGTGGCGGCTGACGACGCAGACCTGAGCGATGACGGCGGCAGTCCCGTTGAGCAGAAAGCGCGCAAGATCCTCAACACCAGCCCTTCTGTTGGGAATTTTCTCGAGACTGGAGTTCGTGACCTTTACGCCATGAGTGCCGAAGAGTTGGCTGCCGAGATGAGGTCTTTTCTCGACTCCTCTGCAGCTCAGCATGGTGAGGATGGTGAAGAGGAATTTGCTGCGTGGCCTCTCATAAAAGAGGTTCACGTCTTTCTGAAAGCCGATGTTTTGAAAAGCGGTATCTGTCTTGTTGATTTGCCTGGGGCGGGAGAAACTGTTGCTAGTCGGGCTCAAGTAGCTCGAGACTTCCAAGAGAAACTTGAAGTCACTCTTCTTGTCGCTCCCATCCATCGCGCTGCCGACGAGGACGTGGCTCAGAGTCTCTTAAGCAAACATCAGGCAGCCCAAATGGAGCTTGAAGGGTCTTTCAACGAACGAAAACTGGGAATCGTCCTCTCCAAGGTCGATGACTTGGAGAGAAAAAACTACATCAAAGGCGTACCCGGCGCTCGCGACGAAGCGACTGTCAAACATTTTCAGCTTCTATTCAATCAGAGCAAAGAAAAGCTTAGACAGGCAAATGGCGACACAAAACAACTGGCAAAACTTCAGCGAGAGTCTAAGGCTGAACTGACCCGTCTCAAGCATGCCCACTCTGAGCTACGGCAGCGAGATGATGAGGAAAGGTTGCCAGTGAAGGTGGAAGACGAGAACGAAGATCATAAGCCAAAGCGAAGGAAGAAATTGAAAGCCACTCGAACCACTCAGAAGATGAACAAGTACTTCGAGGCCAAGGGCAAAGCCTCAGAAATTCATCATCAAGTCCGCATGAAGCTCCGTCTTCTGGATCTGGAGAAGAAGGACCTTCTGCACAATCAAGCCATTGCATCCCACGGCCTGGCTTACTGGGCTGTCAACAAGAGAAATAAAAGTGTGGCTGAGCGCATCAAGAAGGACATGAAGAGACGCCAACGACAGTTTGGTGGTTCAAGGGTGGCAGAGACCAAGGACGACAATGGTGCGACCATCCTTCCAACTAGTTCCAAGGCATTTTGGCGTCTTCGAGACGAGGATGAAGGGAATGTGGTCAACGGCTTCCCGCACAAGGTTTACTCTGGTATACCAAACCTCGAACGATGGATCCATCTCGCGACACTGGACCGTCGTGAGAGTCATCTCAATGAGATTCTCACTTCATATGACATGGCTTTCAAAGGAATGGTCAACTGGTCGACTGAGGGCGAGCAACTGAACATGAAACTGACGTCGGAAGATGTGGAGGAAATGCTTATTGAGACGCATGATAAGTATCGCAAGGTAAGATCGATCAACATATTAAATTGTAAATATCATACTAATAGACACTTATAGGAAGCTCGACTCGTCTTCCAAAAATTCTGCGAGCGGTTGAGCAGCATTGATCCTCTTCGAGACTCTCACAAGTGGAGGAAGCAATTTACTTCTACAATCCCGAGGATGGTCAAGAAATGGAACAGAAAGTATCCTGACGATGAAAACAACAAGGAAATCATGGCTCATAACACCCATCGGGCGATGGTTGTTAGGAAGGGTGCCGACTACGTTGCTCCCAAGAGCAAGATCAGATACGAATGGAAGGCTGGGCTGTAAGTGTTCCCGGTCATTATATCGATTGAGGCTAACTAAAACATGCCAGATCAACTCAACTGGTGCTTGGAGTCAAGGAATGCTGGAAACTCTCGAAGCAACAGGCGGTTCCAATGATCTTGAAGACCTTCGAGTTAGAGTTGAGGGGTCTTTGGACCAAGTACGTGCAGAGTATTCGAGATGTCGTGGATGAACTTGGCCATGGTCTGGGCAGCCATTTCAATGACTTTTGGGACACTTTGCGCGGAGTGTGCGATCAAAGCATTGGAAAAGCTGAGGCAGCTCTTGAAGAGGTCTTCAACACGACTCGCAAGGTGGACAATGTCGTTCAGAAGGTTCTGGATTCTGGCCTCGCGAAATTCTGGAAAACAGCTGCCAGCCATGTTGGTAAGTTGTTCCTCAATCGTAACCACCTTTGTTGATACTAATTCCGTCAAGGGACGAAAAGCTACAAGCGACGACAAGAGTTTATGCACAATAGCATGTGTCAGAAGTCGGGAAGTATCTTCAACGGCATTTGGCCTGGGGTTACTCAATTATTCTGGAAGAGCCGAATGGTCATGCACAAGCGCTTTGAGGAGATCAGCGACGAGGCTGTCTCTGAAATGAAGCTGCAAATCTCGTTTCTGCTCAAACGGGTTCTCCAAGAAGAAAATTCAGCAGCTGACTCTCTAAAAGAGGTTCGTCGGATCACCATGTTGTGGAAATCGGCGTGGCAGCATGGTGGCCCAGCAGAAGATCACATTCTTGGACAAGACTTGAAGCTTCCTGAGTCCCTTGATTCACAGCACGTTCCCAAGACCGATGAATCTGACTCTGAGAATGAGCCGGTGAAGGGCGCCTTGAAGTTAGAGGATGACGTTGAGGCAGATTTCGAGGACGCAATGTCCATCGAAGATATCAAGAAGGCGATTGATCTATTGAAAAAGGTTGAATAAGCTTGATTGGGGGTTGGCAGAGCCTACAAAATTTCCCGATTTGCTTCAGAATCTACAGACGAGAGACTTCAAAATGGCGATGATGGGTAGGTTCTTACGACAACGTACTGGGAATCACGAATGGAGGCGTTTTAGGACTTGAAAGCTAGTCTGGGTAGAGAGGCCGATAGACTGACTAAGAGTTAGCAGAATAAGAAATTCTGCCGCCTGCAAAATTTTCTGAAATTCGCGATTGTTAGTGATATGAAGGTAGGGCGCTTTGTATAGGCACTGGTAAGTGAACTATGCCTTGCTCAAGATGCAGGTTTTGGTGTCCTTTGACCATCTAGCTACATGCCGTGATGACATCTTATGAAGATAGGGAGAAAGACTCCCTGCAATCTGTGTAGAAACCCCAGTGCTGACCTCCTGTTTCAATAGGTATGCGCAAAGCTTGTGGCCAGGAGTACTTGTGTCCCAAGTTCTCCTGCAGAAGGTAACGGTTACGACGGTCTCGACTGGAAGCCTGCTGACTCCAATCGAAAATAAGGAAGAAAGGTTGGGAGGAGTATGGAAAATAGAGGGATTATTTGTGGTAGCAAGTTCGTATTTGGTTCTAAATGTGACCCAGGATCAGCTGTATGGCTATTCGGCGGCATAATTGGCTCGTGAATTTGTTCCTGTGCTCGACGAGTTGTGAAGTTGGCATTATTGTTGCGATTTGGTCAGTATTCAGGCGTTGTAGAGTTTCTGCTGTGGGTGTACAACATTGTGGAGTAGGGATGGAAAAAGAATACGGAATGAAGTCTTTCCAAACTAATCGAGAAACACCATAGAAAGACAATAGGTAGGGCGAAGGGGGGGGGGGGGGGGGGGGGGGTGCTGCTAATAACAACGATCGTCGGATTGCATTTAAAGCATGGAGTGGTTAAAAAATATTGGAATTAGTAAAAATAAATCCAAAACACACAATTTTATAAACTGGAAAAGTGTATT
>JAKLNE010000103.1:0-61204 GCA_022814615.1 Waltergamsia citrina | reverse complement strand
CGCGCCCCCCCCCCCCCCCCCCCCCCCCCCCCCCCCCCCCCCCCCCCCCCCCCCCCCCCCCCCCCCCCCCCCCCCCCGGTCGGCGCTTGGTTAATACTTACCGCGTAGCCAAGCGAACAAAGGCCCTTGTAAGAGTTACACTGCGGGCAATCGTGACCGAGAGACATTAGAACTAGTTCGAAAAAAGTCCAATACACGGGCCTATTTCGCGCTGGGAGAACTACATGCAGAAACAACGTAGAACTAGGCCGTCTACACGGGCCGAGCTTGTATCTTACCTAACCCGGAGTCACTTCGACCCATAGAAACAAAGAGCTTGGGAACAAGGTGAGCTTGGAACAAGCTCAACTCTCACCATCGATGCTATATCTCTTTCCCAATATTATTCCTCTCTAAAAAAAAAAGAAAAGAAAAGAAAACAATACCAGCGGCGGTTGCTCCTTCAAGGGGAGGTTAAAGACAGGCTCTTGGCATGCTTAAGATAAGAGTGGCCAGGGCTTGATGGCCTCATTCACGGCGTTGACTCTAACCTGCTTCTAGCCACTTGGCAAACAAAAGCTAGTGATATTGCAGTGTGTTGCTTGGAGATGACTCGGTATGCTTGGCGCAGCGCTCGCCTCGGTCTAATAAGGTTGTCTGAGCTGAATAGTCTCAGTCTTATTGCCCCGATGCCGTGGAACGTCACTAGCAGAACGCGCGCCATTTATGGGGTCAGGGACAGGGTTGCTTTGCTTTACTTTGCTTCGACGTGAAATCTCACACTTCTTAATGGGCTTCACGGGAGATCAAAAGATGCTCAAGCATGAATACAGATGCTGTTCTGAAGTTGATATTCACAAACGACATCGAAGCTCTCTCATGTTCCAAACAGGTTGTGTTTTTGCTGATATCTGCAGCCGATCTTCAAGGACCATGCTGCAGGTGACAGCCTACCCAGAAAGCAGCTCGCGTGGTTAGGGACTTGTACCACGCAACTTGTTCACGCGCCTTTCAGAGGAATAAAATGTAATCAGAGCACCTCTTCGCCCATCAGCCGGGGCTAGTGGCACTAAGGCGAGGCCGCACTCAAGCCAAATATTATAGCGCTTGAGCAAGGACGCGGTATTGGAAGCTTCCAAGCGTTCCAAGGGGGGAGGGGGGTTATCTCAACTGCCTGATGCGGATGGACAAATGCCGATCTTCTGTAACGCCTTCCCGAATTGTTCATTATAGCTTGGAATAGCGAAGTAGCTCTTGGCCCAGATGCAATGGAATCCCATTATCTTCATCTTCTATCATAAACAGCGCCGCAGCTGCTTAGACCCTCTCGTAGGCATCGAATCATCCTCGCGTGACGATAAATTAGATGCATAAGGTCGCCACTAGATTGTCTCTTTCACGAGGACCCTTATCGACCCCAACCGGCCGCTTAGTGCTCCCCTGCAGAATCGTCGGGATACGACCAGATCTAGATATAGCCGTCTTGGAAAAGTCTTGGAAGCCTTCCAAAAGATCCTCTCGTTCCACCTTACAAGCTTATTCCCCAACTGCAACCACACCATACAGCCAGCCAAAAAGAATCTCACAGTCATCGCCACCGCCCGAGGTCCCTTGGCTTCTTCCTCTGCTTCCAGGCCACGGCAATCCCATGCGGGGAAGCCAGGTACCCAGACAGACTAAAGATCTCTTCCGTCGATATTGACCAGTGGGTGAGCCTTACCCATCGCCACCAAATCAAGAGCTTGGGCAAGGTAATCCATGAACGAAAAGCTGGGGAAACTTTTGCCGTGATCGTAAATAAATTAGAGTTTAAATAACCTTTTCAGGAAGCAGAGCCCTTGGTGTAAGACAATCCGGTCCAATCCGGATCAGCATGTCGTTTTACTCTTTCTTTCAGGTGTGCATCCTTGCCGATGTGAGATCCTCGTCCGCGAGTGAGTGGGTTTCGGTGGACGGCCGGATCATCATCCCCCTTTTGCACGCAATTTTGCGCTCATTTGCAACACACATGCTCGCTTTTCCTTGCACTTCCCTGCGGAATCATGCTTGCGAGATTCCATTGCAACATAAGCCCGCCTCCGTCCCCTGTAATCCTGCACAAGTGAGCGGCTTTAGCTTCTGCAAAATCTCCAATTTTGCCATCGCGCTCTTCTCTCGCTTGGGAACCTACAACGAAGACAGAGTGCGAGCATGTGGGAATATGGGGAGATCGATTTAGGAAGGTAGCTAGATAGGCCCAAGGACTAAATGCCGATGGGCCATGTTCATCTGACCGCCAGCAGCACTGCCCAAGAAGGCTCCAACCCGATTCTAGAAGGTATCGCCATGCAAAGCAGTGATGCTCGCCACCAATACATCGCAATAGTACCTAGCCACCCCGGATACCAGAAGAATCCGTAGAACTCTGTACTAACACGGGGGCTGGAGGTCGTCCAAACTATTGATAACTGTGTCAACGTGATCGACGCAAAGGGACTCGCTTGGATGGGTATACAGGTAGTCCTTGTAGAATAATTCGATGCTTCTCCCTGCACACCTAGCCTCAAGCTCTGCTGATAGTTGTCAGTTGCAATTTGATTCGGTGCACAAATGCCATAATCCGTAGATCCGGGCCGGCTAAAACTGGCTTGATTCGGCATATAAGCTTACCTATATGAGAAGTTCGTCAGCAATTCGGGTATTTGAAGATTCAGTTGGTCTGTCTCAGATTTGTCGCTCATAGCACATCTTACATCTCTAGATCGGATGCCCATAAGGTTGCACAGTAAGGCATTGCATCGCCGTCTATCCTTATTGAGCTCTCTGTATCTGATGTATGCAGAGATGAGGAGCAATATCGAATAATTCGTAATCGCTATATATCCAACAAATTGATTTGTTATCTAGATTCTGATGATTCAATTATTGCCGCTTTTGGTCCTCTGAAATACGTTGTCGTGGGCTAAGAAGGAAGTAGTTGTGGGTGATTTGACTGTTGTACAAATCACGTCGAAGCTCAGAGTCTCAATAAATACCCCTGATAAGATGTCAGCTTTATGAATATGAATATTACAACCCTTATTTCTCATGTCAAATAGCTGTCACAAATAATATCTGCCTCTAGGAACCAAGCGGTGCGCGGGCACAACGTTCCGGTCGTAGCACAAAGTATTTAAACCTGCCAAGAATCCCGTCAATTGTCCTCATAGAGATCTAAAAACATAGATTTCAAAAGTAAGCGAAAATTTGATTCCATTGCTATTCAGTCCCAACATACCACTATATCATCAAGAGTACTCCGTCATGAATCAATGCTTGATCGTTTCATCACGGCTCAGTTGCAGGGTAGCAGCATGTTAGCTGTAGAGCAAATGGAGAGCTTCTCGACCTCTGTCTTCTACAAACATCATCGTTGTAATGGTCAATATCAACTATCCCTGGTTTATCTTGGTAAAATTTCGATTCAAATCTGGCCATCGGGACGCGTCATCCGGCAAGTTCACATTAACTTTTTAGATGAGCATTCTTGTTTTGCTCAGATGGGCAACTTACCCGCGCCAATATCGGCTTTCCAAAGTGCCGAAACCTGGAGAAGTTAAAGCGACCGGGATGGAAGAGTGGGCACCAAACCCCCTCGTTAGTTGGTCAATGAGCAGGTCTTTCAGAAGCACGAGCTGCGTCCCTCCCAAGTCGCTGTTCTTGGCGCAGCGACTCTCTAGTAGATCCAACCAATATCTCGCTGCACGTGTGAGGAAGACGAGCGGTTCATTGCTAAGCCTAGCTCTCCTCATGCGCGTTTTTATCGCTATCTCCTTCGATTTATCCTGCCATAGCTTCACTCAACTCGACACCCATGGACCTATTGGAAAATACACGTGCCAGGGCCCTCGCGATCCCCTCGGACTCTTCCTGTCCTCGTGCTGGTCAATTACTCCCTCGTCTGTGCCACTATGCCTTAGGCGGCTTGGCGGTTTACCTTTACCTGCCGAAGCGGTAAATGGGTTCTGCATAAATGGACCGACTATGGGATATTACGAGTGGTGCGCCCTCGGCGACCGGGATCTACACGTGTAGATCTATAGGGGGATATCCTCCTTAATTGGCCCGATCAGGAAAGTAACCCGTCCAAGACTACTGATCAATTGATTGCTATATATCGCCATGTACTCGCGTCTTGACTCGTAGAATGGCTTCGTGCTGGGGCTATTACTTTTTCCACAAGTCTCTCGTTCCCTAATCTTTAATCATGGCGTTTCTCACTGCTTTCGCTCTCTCCGGTGCCCTCCTCGGCTTCGTAGACGCCGCTCCGTCCGGAGCCCTTGAGGCAGCTAAAGCCACCTCCGCCGCCGCCGCCGCCGCTGCGCCGGACCCTCCCAAGGCACTCCCCCAAAAGGCGACATCGGACGATCTCAAGTGGCAGCCCGTGCTCGATTTCGACACCGACGGCTGCTACAACGTACCCGCCATCGATGCCGACGGCAACATCGTCGAAGGCCTGGACAATGACTGGACGGGCCTATCCTCTGACTGCCGCGACTTGTCAGACCTAGAGAACAACAACGTCTACTCCCGGCAGCGCTGTAACAGCGGTTGGTGCGTCTACCTTTACGGCTACTACTTCGAAAAGGACGTCGCCATCCCCAACTTCAAGGACCTCGGTCACCGCCATGACTGGGAGCACATCGCTGTCTGGGTCAAAGACGGCGAAGGCGCACAATACGTCGCTGTCAGCCAGCACGGAGGATACCAAGTAAAGCCCGCGAGCGAGGTGCGCTGGCAAGGCGACCAACCCAAGGTCGTCTACCATAAAGACGGCGCGTCAACGCACTGTTTCCGCTTCGCCAATGAGTCTGACGATGATATTGAGAACCACCTAGGAGAGTGGTTTAGCGGCGACTTGGTTAGCTACAATGGCTTCCCTGGGGATACGCGGGAGAAACTGTTTGCGTATGATTTTGGGTCAGCGACAATTGGGTTTAAGCCGGAGACGTTTGAGGCGAGGGTGAATAGCGCAAAGCCGGAGGAGATTGAGTTTGATGCTGGCCGCGATGAAGGGTCGCCGGGAAATCCGTGAGCGAAGCATGGAAGGTGTTATTGGCCGAGACTGGATGATGTAAATGATTTGATTAACATATGCGATACCCAAATAATGCAAATATATATATGAAACAGACGTCGATCTAACGGTCTGGTTGATTAAGGTTACCGTTGGCCATTTATCAAACTTCGGGTGCCTCAACGTCAATGAGATCATCCAACCTTATCTGCTCATCCGGCATTCCCGTCCAATTCCTGCTGGCCAAGTTGGAAGATAAGAAGCTTGAAAAGACGTTGAAATAACTCTCAAGTCTCATTCATCATCCGCAGTTGTCTCTAGAAGAGATACCACGCCCGCTCTTCAATCTGAGTTGAAGTCTCAACTTAATCATCACCTCAGACATCACTTACAGGAAGAAATAAACAACCATGAGCTCCCCCTTCCAAAAGAAAGTCATCAACTACGAAAACTCCATCTTCAGCGCAGGCATCCACTCCGCCCGCCCTCCATTCACCTTCCAACCCGCCGAATGGGAACCTCAAGCCCAAAAGGTTCTCTCAGCGTCCTCGTGGGGATACGTCCACGGCAACGCCGGCGCGGGATCGACTTACAATAAAAATCTCGCTGCGTTCTCTCGCTGGTCTATCATCCCTAGACGTCTCGCACCTAGTCGCCGCCGGCATACCAACCATACGCCTACTACGCCTGGCAAAAGTAAAGTCGAAAGCGATGAGGAAGAACAGGAACTCTTCGCGGATACATCTACCACCGTCCTCGGTCAGAAACTCCCATTCCCCATTGCCACAGCTCCCATTGGGGTACAGAAGATCTTCAACCCAGAAGGCGAATCTGCAACAGCCCGCGCCGCCGCCTCCCTTGGTATCCCATACATCCTTAGCACAGCATCAAGCACTAGCATTGAAGACGCAGCTGCAGCCAACGGCGAAGGCTCGTCACGGTGGTTCCAACTCTACTGGCCGAGTCGCTCTCACGACGACATTACGATATCGCTACTGCAGCGAGCCAAGCAGGCTGGGTATACGGCGTTGTTTGTCACGCTGGATACGTACGTCCTGGGGTGGCGAGCCTCTGATCTAGACAATGGGTATAACCCGTTTATACATCCGGACCGCATCGGTGTTGAGATTGGCATGACGGACCCGGTGTTCCGTAGCGAGTTTGAGGAAAGGCATGGATATGGCATCGACGAGTGCGACGCGCATGATCACCTAAAGACAGGTCGAGACTTGGGTCCCGCGGCGCAGGAGTGGGCTAAGATTGTGTTCCCTGGTCATCCACATTCATGGCAGGATATTGAGTTTCTGAAAAAGCATTGGGACGGGCCAATTGTTCTGAAGGGTATACAAAGCGTCGGTGATGCGAAGAGATGCGTCGAGGCTGGCGTGCAAGGCATTGTGGTCTCGAACCATGGCGGTCGGCAACAGGATGGCGGAGTCAGCAGTCTGGGAATGCTGCCTAGGATTGTTGACGCCGTGGGCGATAAGCTGGACATCTTCTTCGACAGCGGGATTCGGTGCGGCGCGGATGTGATGAAAGCGTTAGCTTTGGGTGCCAAGTGTGTTCTGCTGGGCCGGCCGTATATCTATGGTTTGGTCATGGGCGGCGAGGAAGGCGTAAAGCATGTCTTGAGAGCGACATGCGGCGACTTGACTATGAATATGCATCTTGCTGGATTGCGGTCTGTAGATGAGGTGACACGGGATGTTTTAGTCAGAGAAGACGAGCTGTTCCGGGAGTGAGCGAACTTATAGCGGAACGCAAGGACGAAACCATAGCAGTAACAAGAATGCATAATCTTAATTTATTTAATTAATACACGGCATGAGCTTATGCCTTGGAAACAGTGCACTTAGCTGTGCCCTCGACCTCGGGATCCGACTCGGATGTGACGGACAGGGTAACAACACCCTCATCGTCAGCGTCCTCCGAGGCGCCAACAGCGACTTGAGCCTTGACCGTCTCGCCAAAGGGAGCAGCAACTAAGGCATTGGGTACGGCGACACGCCAGCCCTCTCCCTCGACCTCAGCCTTCAAGCGGTAAATATCATTGCCAACATAGTCAGACACGTCATCGGGATGATCGCCGCCCTCAGTGTATTCTCCGGAGTTGGTCAAGTCGAAGGTGCAGAAGACGCCCTTGCCGGTAGGGGTAGTGTTGTTCTTGGTGTCGACCTTACCATCCTCGAGCTCAAGACCAAACTTGCTGTCGCCAGAGCCGTCAAGAGACCTGACGGCGACGGTGTAGGAGAGAATACCTTCGCTGTTGCGGTGCTTCTGGAGAATGTAGAAGTGCAGCTTGTTCTCCTTGTCGATGTACTCAAACTCACTACCGGAGCGTGTGCCGGCGTGAAATAGCGCATCGGCAAGCTGACGATAGTCGCCCATGGTGATCTTGACCTCGCTACCGTCGGGGGCCATAAAGTCAACAAGATCAAGATCCTCAGGGTTGGCGTCAATGGTCCACTGGAAGGGCATTTCATCCATGAGCTTGGCCTTGCTGATCATGACACCAGAGTCGGGCTGGAAGGAGTCAGCGCCCATGCGGTCCACGACCTCGATATCATAGAAATTATATCCTCCGCCATCGCATAGCGGGTCAGTTTCTGGATCGCAAGTCGGGCTGTTGTCCTGATCCATGTGGATTCGGACACCGTGATCCTCGGTCTTAATGACACGAGCAGTAACCTGCTTGGTGACGATTCCAGATTTGGCCAGCTCAGCACGGTTAAGGTTCACCACAGAACTGTTGGAATGGAGACCGATCTTTGTCTTGTCGCGGATGGTGTGCAATGATCCCATAGCACTGCCCATGAGGCAAGGAATCTGCCAGCGTGTGTGAGGGCCGCCAGCTAATGGACCGTTAGCAATTTTAGTCCTTCGATGCAGAAGATGAATAAACAGGATCCTAGTACTTACGTCCGTTGAAACTACCGCGGGACATCATGCTCCACGGCCCGGTATATGCTCGGCGCACGGGCTCGCCGTACGGGTTGTTGTAGTTGTCGCCAATGTTCAGAAGATGGGTCAACTCGTGTGCAAAGACGCCCATTCCCGAGCTTTCGGCTTGAGTGGACGAGCCACTACCTGCATTGGGCCAGATGGTGGCCGCTGAAGCCCACGAGGTCCAGGGCACGTATCTTGTGTTGCCCCAGTTGTCGGGCTCGTTGAATTGATCTGGCGGACCGAATTCCTCGGGGATATCATCCTTGGACGCCCACTTCATCTGACCAAACTCCTGCCACGAGCCAGACTCATCCTGTCCAGCGGCGAGGATAAAGGCAAGTTCAAAGGAATCAGCAGTGTCGTCTCCAACATCATCGCGCCACATCTTAAAGGTGTCGGCGCGAAGATCCAGGTTGCAAGTAGCATTGCCGGGACAGCTGCCCTCGTTCATCCAGTCATCGATTCCGTACTGATACGACAGCCCAGGGAGCTTGTAGGCGCCGAAGACGGTCAGATCAACACCGTAGCGACCGCCGGAGTCTTCCATCCAGTACTCGTGGAGAGTGTGACCCTGGTTTAGCTCATTTGGCTTGTTAAGCAGGTCGTGATAGAACTTGGGCACATCCTTGCGAGCAATGTTGGCGGCGATGGGCTGCGGGTTGCCGAAGATAGTGGACTCGGCATCCTGGGTGACGGCGAAAGGCTGGTCGTCGTAGTCAACAGTGACGAGGGCGATGTTGAAGTTGCGCTCGGAGCCCTTGACATCGGGGTCTTTCCAGTTGGTGTTTGGAGGCGCCGTGTAATCGTCCCAGGTCATGTCATCTGGATTGACCCATTTCTGTTCGTCGACAATAGCGAACGGGTCGTCGGCAGCAAAAGAGAGGCTCTTGGCCGTAACGGACAGCGGCGCGAGAAGCGCAACGCCGAGGGCTGATTTGGACGGCATCTTGACAGCAAATGGCAAGCCACTCAACCCAACTAACTCGTATTACCTTAGAAGGAAGTAATTCAGAGGAGTAAAGAGCGACCCAAATGCACAATGAGGGTTGATATGAGATTTACTCGGATGATTGCCCAAAGACTGTGCAGCCAATTTTCCCCGCCGTGGCCACATCCTAGCCAACGTCCTCCTGCCGGTCTTGTCATGTATCCAGCATGGCGAAATGAAATGATGATACAGTGCTACCCGAGCTCGACTGGATCAGGGATGATCTGGAAGGTCACCGGTTGGACAGACAAAAGAGCCTGGAGGCCCGCATGTGATTGTTCTTGGTTGCGTTGCGGGATCGACCTGCCAGAGAGAGCTAGCCCGCGTCGGCCATTAGCCTAATGGGTGGCACGATAGGGGATTTGATGGAAGGTCTATCATGTCTCCGCATCTCAAGAGAGGGACTGGTCGGATCACGGCATGCCAGTGTTGCCTTACTGCTGCTGTTGGGGTTGCGTTGGATCATGAAGAAGAAGAGGAGAATCGGGAATGAGGGTATACTTGTACAAGTTCAGATGGAAGCCTGAGGTATTACAGCATTTCTTGCCTGAGGTTTAAAGGAGAGTTCGCACCAGGAACGGAACTTGGAGCCAATTTTGGTGATGCTCAAGCGCCTAAGATAAGGAATCCGTAGGTAGCGGGTTCAGTGATGTTTGGGGATACTTTATCGCGTGCTAGCCCCTAGCACAGAGCACTTTGCCACTGTAAACGTCTTACCAAGTAGAGTTAGGGGTCTGCACCCTCTGTCCGGCGCCCTAAAGCACCCCAGATAGATAAGGGAGCGCCCTGCAGATAGTCAGCCTCCAGTGGGACAGTACCCAAAGGGGAAGTCCCCACTACAACCAGCAACCAGCAATCTGGGGAAGAGATGAACTTCAGACATCACGATGAACCACAGCTTCATATCACCAAGAGCCCAATCTCACGATGCCCCCAAGCTTTGTCTCTTTGATCCTGCCTTAAAAAACAGTTTTTGACCCGGTTTCGGACTTGCTGGTGACCTCACCGGTCGCGTGATGTGGAGCGAACCGTCTCAAGGCCGGAGAAAAGCTCCGGCTACGGTCAAGCTTCGACTTCGATGACGTTGGAGTTTGGTCAGTCGACGATGGCATCATGGCCGTCTACTTGTACCTGAAGTAGAGTGTGAGTGTCAGAGTTTATATAGTGACCGTTACAAAATGGTGAAAGCTTTATTATAAAGTCTGCCCCTTGTTTTTCCCTCAGGAACAAGCTATTACTGCTATTCCATGTCTTATTCCCAATTCGACTACGTAACTACGATACTTATCAACTCTATCCTACCCTCACCGAAACCTCTGGAAGTCATCATGTCTAACCACGGAAATGTCGGTGACCGCAGAGCCTACGAGACTGGCGACCAGGAGCACTACAACTCTGCCCAGGTCAAGGCTGTTGGGGCTACCGCTGGCGTCAACGCTGCTGGATACAGTCAGTAATATATTCCGAACCTATCTAACGGCGAGCCAGCGGCTAACCTTCAGTAGTGAACAAGGACAAAGCTGTCAATGACCTCCAGATTCAAGAGGTCAGTATTCTCCAGCATCCCTTTGACTATGATACTTGTCCATGGACCTTCACTAACATGTCTCGTTTGTAGGATCGGAAACAGGTCAACGACCGCCTCAAGCATGAACCTGGCTTCGCAGTATGATGCTCTATCCCCCCCATTAAAGCCTTTTAACATACTTATGAATCTTTCCAGGCCGTCATGCATGGCAACGAGCCCTCCAAAGGCGCCAAGATCGACGCCGAGCTCGAACGCGAGGAAGCCGAGATGCTCGCTAAGAAGAAAAACACTGATAGCATGCCCGGCAAGAAGAACGAGTCTAACACGCTCAAGAGCGAATGGAAGCAAGACCTCGACGCTGAGACCAAGGCAGAGCGTACGGCTCACAGCAACCGTGGCGCCGATTAATTAAATTTGTTTATAATTGGGACGAGATCAAGCGGAGGTAATGACATGATTACTTTGTGCAGATAAAAACGTTACTTTGTGATGAAGACGTGTGTCAATTGATCCACGAGGTATTGATATACACCCACATTTACACGCCTGTCGTATCCTCAATATTGTCCGGCCGACACATTTACACAGTCCTGGATTTGATGGTCGCGTTCGATGCTGCTCCAAGAAGATCGATAATGCCGTTGTAGGCTTCCTTGGGGTTGTAGCCATCGTCGAAAAGCAGCGGCGTGGTGTCGGCCCTCCAAGAGTCCTGTATTATTCATGTCAATTCTGTTTTCCCATTTCATACCAAGGGAAAGTCTCCAACTTACCGTGTCCCGAATACCCCAAACAGTAATCGAAACGCACTTCTCCACGTTGAGGCAGCCATCAACAACGGCCGTGTAGTCTGCAACAGGAGCACCAGCAATGTCCAACTCCGTAATGGCAATCTCATCAACGGGTGCCTCCGCCAGCCTCTCCAATGCACCTTGGATACCAGCGCCCTGGCCTCCAGTGAGATGAGTCTGGGTACCTGTTCAAAGTCTTAGCTTGTTTCCTCCCTCTCTTTCTCTATCTCTTTTTTCCGGGGGAAATTCTCACCAATTCCGTCGATGGGGATGCCCTCGCCAACCCATTTGGTCACAAGCTCCACCATGCCGTTTACCTTGGCATTGTCGGCGCTGTCGAGGTTGTAGTCGTTAATGTACAGTTTCGCCGCTGGATCAGCCTCGCGAGCTGCCTCGAAGGCAATGCGCACAAAGTCCTCGCCCAGGACGCGGCTGAAGACGGAGTCACGGAGAGTCCCATCCTCGGCAAGGATTTCGTTGACAACGTCCCTGAAATCATGTCAGCGAAACAGGAAAGAATTTTGGAGTACCAATGTCAATTGGTATAACGTACCAGTGAACAACCTGGCCGGCGTATCGTCCCATCACGGTGCTAACATGGGTTTGAATAACCTCAGTCAGTTCCGCAGCGTCACTGATCCCCTCAACCCAAGAAGGCAGCTGCGAGTGCCAGACAAGAGTATGTCCACGAAGCAGCTTGTCGTTGGACGCAGCCCAATCAGCCAAGAAGTCTGCGGGAGCCCAGTTGTATTGGCCACGGGTCGCCTCAAGAGAACCCCACTTCATCGAGTTCTCGCCGGTAACCTGGCCGAAGTTGGCGTTGATGATATCCGCATTGGAGCCAGACTCGAGAAGACCTTGGTCGGTGGCAGTTCCGAAGAACTCCTTGCCGGCGTTTACGAGGGCTTCATGGACGCTGTTGGGTGCCTGTCTCTTGGGGAGGACGGGGCTGGCGGTGGCCAGAGAGGCGGCGATGAGAAGGAGGAGCTGCTTCATCTTGTTTACTGAGTTACTGGATTTGGCGATATGCGATATTGGCTGCTTGATCAAGGCCTTTGGCGATGAAGCTTGAGGTCTCGGGATGTCATTCTTCGCACCGGCAGGGGCATTATTTATATGTTATATCATTGTATCATCGCGACGGCTATATTCACCTGAACTACCGGAGCCCTAATTACAATGCAAAGGTGTAAATAGCCGTTCGCATCGGAAGTTTCATCTGGTACGATGTTCTCGGTCTTTACCGCTCCGGTTGGTCTCTTTAGGCATGGCTGGCGATGGCAAGGGCCCCATGTTTTATGCGCAGGGCTGGTAGATGAAACATGATCACAGCTGGCGATCCACACAATTTGGTAGAGGCCCCAAGATGTCGTTGCCGTCATCAGATGCAGGCCAAGGTCCCGGCAGGAGTCAAAGCACAATTCCAACTCTCTCCCCGCGAAAATCCTCCAAGCAGGTCAATATCCTGCCGCATCGTACCTGACGAGAAGGGGAGAGCTGGGGAATACTCATTGGTGCAGAGTTTAGCCGGAAATCAATCTGCATCCAAGAACAGACCTGAGAGATCGGCACTTGATGTGACTTTGACCCCTGCCGGGCAAATCGGGAGCTAGGCCTGCCGTCTCCGTGCACGAAATTGGGCTGATTATCCGGTAGGCGCTCCAGTGAAGACATCACTTTCACTCTCCTGGCAAGCATCCGGACAGATGGAATGAATACGTCAATATAGGCGATCGTGGATCAATGATGCATAGTGTGGAAAGCGACATCAAGCGCTAATGCCCCGGATTTCATTTGGATGTTGTAGTCTGATTTAGCCGAGAAGCTGTGTGTTTCGTAATGCTTGTAGCCTGATTGGTGTCTTTCTTGAGGCATGAGTCTTAAACAACATAGGCAAATGAATGAGTAAGAAGAAGTACGTGAAAAGCACAGTCAACTCATTTAGAGTAACGTAGAAGTCTCCCGTATCTTCAAATGATTCGCCAGTGAAGAGAGTGATCGATGATGCGGTAAAGTCAAATGGTCAGTCCGTACTGGCTTGCATGTTATATCATTCATGGATCACCGGGGCTGTAAGTCAACCTGACCGTGGAGTGACCATAAGTAGTGTTGGCCATTTTGGGGGCAAAGTTAATGAATCGGTTAGATCTTTTGGCAAGAATTCGTCATCACATTATGCTCGAGGTCTTATCAACATTTTGACATGGCTCTATTACGACACCCAGAGCTTATAACTCCATTAAATCCGCTCAATCGTAGAAGTTGCCGAAACATCTTGGCTTCATATCGTACAATTCACGGTTATAGGCTTTTTCCCGCACAAATGAGAATACTGAGGCGCCGAAACGGCCAGATATAAGCCTGTGGTCCTCCGTGCCGGCGACAACATCGGCACGGACATCTGCGGAGTCCGTGGCTGCCGAATAAGGTACCGGACCGCGCGCTTGAACCCACCCTCCAACTCGGAAACATCGGCGCTAACATGTCACTATCATTCACAATCCAAAGGCCGGCCAAATTTCTGCTGACGAACTTCAGCTTTGTGATTACTGACCAGTTAGGCCATTTCAAAGCACAACAGCGACATTACCAATCACTCTACGATCACTCTACGATGGCTTCGTCGCGGCAAAGTTATAAAAGAGATATAATGAGCCTGGGAAGAAAATGCAGATTGGCCATCTCAAAGTCAGTCAAAGCAATACACAACAACAGAAATCAAATCTACTTTTCAGCAAAATGAAGCCCATTCAGCTCTACGGTGACGCGGGAATCAACCCTGCCAAAGTCTCCATCATCCTTTATGAACTCAATATTCCCTTTGAACAAAAGGAAATTCTGATGGCCGATCTCAAGAAGCCAGCATACACCGCCATAAACCCCAACGGCCGTCTCCCAGCCATCTATGACCCCAACACCGACATCACGCTGTGGGAGTCCGGTGCTATTGTCGAATACCTGATTGAAAAGTACGACACGGAGCATAAGATGAGCTTCGACCGTGGTTCGACCGAGTCATACCTGGCCAAGACCTGGTTACACTTTCAAATGTCCGGCCAAGGACCTTACTTCGGTCAGGCATCGTGGTTCATCAAGTTCCATAAGGAGAAGCTGCCCTCGGCCATTGACCGATACGTAGCGGAGATGCACCGTGTTTCTGGTGTTCTTAATGATGCTCTAGCTCAGCGGGCAAAGAACCTTCCGGCTGGCAGCGACGGGCCTTGGCTTGTGGGCGGCAAGTGCTCTTATGCTGACCTGGCTTTCCTCCCCTGGCAGCAGGTCATCACATTCGTTGTAGACTCTGAGAAGTTCAACAACGAGAAGTACGAACATTTGAACGCTTGGATGGGAAGAATGAAGGAACGTGAGGCAGTCAAGAAGGCCATGAGTGAATTAAAGCCTCTCAACTAGTGAAGCGGAGCTACTTAGCAAAAGGAAATTCGACAGGATGAAGATATATTAAATTTGTGTTGGTATCAACTGAAGATGATATTATCTGGAAGTTTCTTTCTCGGTTAATTGTTTTGAACCACCATCTGCTTCTCCGGCTGGTATCCGCTGTCTTCAGTGACGGTGCTCTTCTGACGCTCAACGACCTCCTTCTCCATTTGTATGATACTGCAGCATCCGCAGCAACAACCCCAGGCCATATCAGAGAGACATCCTCCCTGGAGGTTGAATTTTGACCTGATAACAGCGCGCTGCATGGCGAGAGGAATGGTCCAAAGGGGAAGGCAGCAGCTAGAGCCGCAAAATACGAGACACTATGATAGAGTAAGAATTGTGAAAATAAAATAAAAATGCCAAGATATAGATGAATACCCACCGTAGTATTAACAGGCTGCCAGTCCTTGAGGTTGGGGTCTTTGTGGAGACGATGGTAGGTCCGACTGAAGGTGACACAAGGCAGGAAATATCCCATCAAGCAAGTCTCGATAGGTGAAAGGCAGTCCCAGAAGCCATTCGCCCAGCTCGAGGCATTCGCTGGGGACTTGGAATTAATGTGGCCATTGGCGTCGGCAGCGGCTTCCTTGAAGCTATCAATCCAGTATTGAAGATCGTTTTGATCTATATCAACAGGACCAGGACTCTTATCGCCATTGGAAGTGGTTACAGTGGTCGTATTAGCAGCCACTGTGTCTGGAGTTGTCTGAAGTTGCTGTTGCTGTTGTGGCTCGGCCGCATTGGGCTCATGTGGTGGTTGATGCCTCTCGGCCATTTTTAATTGAAGCAACTAAGGTCGCTTCCAATCTGGTTGGTTTAGCGGCGGAGAAGGTATCGGGATTTCTGAATGTGTGAATGAATCTGACGGAGTTTAAGAAGCTGGCAACTGCGCTTTTATGACGATGCGTCCTACACAATCAGAGGCAATATGCGCGTTTATTCCTATATGAGACCAATATTTGGCCTCGTGTACAGTTCTTTGCCAACCATTGCTTCATTTCCCGTTTGTTCAGCTCAGCCTCAGCAGTGACCTCTTATTCGTCGCTGACAAGGGGTCCTTGACTTAGTCTTTCAGCACTACGCACCAAGGCGTTCACGATGCCTAAAAGAGAATCCTGGACCTGCTAAAAGGGCCACAAGGCTCAATCCACACGCTTAAAAGCCATCGTTTCTATGTTGAATTCAGGGACGCTGAAAATAGCTTGAGCAAGCCAGCACGGATTGCCTAAAAGGGAGACGACCTGGCTTGGGGGGGAGTCTAAAAGTATGTCGCTTGGCAGAAGCTCATGGTTAAAATACGGCAGGACCGACATCGGCCTCACGGGATTTATGTGTACTGATACAATGAAGACGTGGGCCCATGGAAATAACCCTGGATCGAAATGCAAAGGCCACGTGCTGTAAGTGTCCTTTTTACCTTGAGCACCGAGAGAGCTGAAGACGCTCTTGCGCCAGCTCTCAGGCCATGTCGGAGCGTTGCCAAGCTTTGAGACGAAAGTGGCACCATGTGGAGGCAGACTACCAAAGAGCAGCCGGATAGCCTTTGAACAGAATTGATTCTTATCCCTCATCGACTGACAAAGACGATGGAGGAAGACAGCCTTTCAACCAGAAACTCATATACGGTTTCTATCAACAGAGCCTGCAAGTGTATGGAAGATCCCCCAACATTGCAGCAAAAGCTGATCTTGATCCCATTTTCACATAATACCCCGGCCGTCAAGGGCTTGAATTGCCACTGACTAGGTTGACCCTGACCCGGGAAGAGCCGATGCTGGGTCATGGTCCGAGCTCATGAAGTCAGTGTTTATATTCGAGATGGTTGGCGAATGAATACGTAGAAAGGAGGGAATATATTTTTACTAGTTTTACCTCGCATCTGACTTGGCTTATTCTTTGACTCGTCCTTGGATCATCGAAATGCTCAACTGGTTCCGCCAACCCAATTGACACCACCCGATCACAATGCACTCTGCTTGAAGGTATTGAATCCAACCACACGACAAGTAAAAGATTTACACCGACAAGATGTCACCGCCAGCCTCGACGCCACTCATTCCAATTCTAATAATCATTAAACCGACGATATCCTTGAAACATGTCACTATGAGATCTTGGTCAGGGGCGGTTCAGCCTTCGGTGACTCGAATTGTTAGTGCATGCCAACGGAGGGTGCAAACTGTGGATCAGATCTTCCAGACCACTCACGGTCATGAGAAGAGATGGTGAAGATGATAGACCCGCAGTGGGGATGGATCTGCCGAGGTTGACAGAGCACCCACAAGCTTGAACGGTAAGACTGGTGACATAAAGAGTACATTACGGACTCTTTCCGTCTTTACTTAGAAAAAAAGTTGATAGAGGCGAAGTGCGCTTGAAATTATCGCAAATATGAAGGAAATAGGTAGGAAACGAAGCCTACATCTTTGAACACCGCCCCGAGGAACTGGGCCTGCCACGTTGTGGCTTCAACTTAATGACTACTCCCCCAACCCAACCTAGGCCCATTTTCAATTTTTTCCTTCAATCAACTTAGTCGGATCATACCTTTTAGATGGCCCATACAATCATAGGGGTAATTTTAGGCCGTCTGACACTAGCAGACACGCCAAAACTGCAGCCGAGGCTCCCTAATCTGGCCACCACATACATACTTGCACGATTACTTGTCGCGTGTCTAGAAACCGTTCAGTGACATTCCTTACATGCCTAATTGGGCCTGCAAAGAAAAGTTCTTCCTGTCAGTTCTTTACCCAGCGCCCGGCTTGGAGCATAATGTTGCGGATGGAGGTTGACGATGCATCCGCACTTTGCTGCCACTCTCAGCGTGGCCAAGAACGCGTTTGATGCTTAATTTTCCCACTTCGTGAGAGATTGACTAATTTTCTTCAAATACGTTCCACTTTGTTAGCTTGTCTGGAAAAGAAGGGTAGACGTACATGTGTCTACACACACGAACTACTCGTATATAGATGGGCGGACCCGGGCCCCGCCAGCGCCGGCGACATTTCCAAATTCGGACACACCGGACCGACCAATTGCACCTATACAATTCGACCTAGCCCTTCAGCTCGACCAGGAGATCCCTTGCTGCATCCGCTTCCGTAAACATGGTAGCATCCTAGAAAAAAATGATCGGCACTGGCATGATCGCTTGTTAGCTTCATACTCTCGGATGCGCCTTTCCGACAAGGTGCGGGGGATGAGACGTGAGTGGTGAGAACAGACACTACGACCGTGGCAGCATTCGAACGTAAGCACCAGTTTCAACTTTTGTAGAGGGTTCTTCGACCCCTGTTCTAGTGATTTGCTAGTGTTTAGTGTGGTGTACGGGCTGAGAACTGGATGAGGAAATGGACTGGAATAAGCTTCAAGCCAAAGCGAACGGTTCAGGCACCACAGAGTCGAACGATGATCAATATTTTCCGGTAGTAGAAATGCCGTTTTCTCCATTACACTAATTCTCAGGAACAGAATCATTGGTAGGGCTGCCTCCATATGGTGGGCGTGTATTGATGTGTCAATATCAGCATATTGCCTGCGTCAAACATGTGAGGAAGAGGCCCGACTACAACCGACTACATGGACGACTGGCGGCCAAGCAATGAGTGGCGCACACTATTCTCTCATAGAGTCGGGCACTGGTTGCCTTTCTTGGGAACTCGACATCAAACGTCAGAAAGGCCCTTCGCCTCGCAGTGGAGGGTCGCCTCCGGTGTATTGGGACCGACCAAGTCCGACCCACGGTCCCCGCCGTGCCGCTCAAACAATAATATGAATACTCCAGACCCCCTTCGAGATGGTGACGAGTTGAACCTGTGTCATCTACGGCCGTCATGATGCCTTCCTTCCGACAGGTTATATGGCTCGCACTGGTGTTGGTCACAAGTGTCGTGGCCAGTCCGGCCCGCGATGATGCCCTCGACGCGTATCCTGATTGTGCCGTGAGTTTTTCTCCTATTGTCTATATCTGTTCATCTGCTAACTTTAGTAGGTTGATTGCCTTCGGGAGGCCTTTGCGGGAGAGCTTTGTGCTCCCGAGGACCAAAAATGCGTGTGCTCCGACGATAAAGACTCCCCATTCAAGCAGAATGTCACAACCTGCGTCCAAGCGGCCTGCACCATTCCTGATGTTCTAGGTACAAATCATTCTTTTCACACTCCCCAATAGAGATATGACATATAACCAAAAAGAATTTCGTACTAACACTTTCCAGCTGCTACCAACGTCAGCCTCACCAACTGCAACGCCCCCATCCGCGATCGCTCCCACCAACTCAACACCATCTCCATCTCCTTTCTCACCGTCGCCAGCATCTGCGTCGCCGCCCGAATAGGTTACAAACTATGGGCTAAACTTCTCCCACTTGGCCTCGATGATTGGCTCATTCTCGCCACCTTATTTCTCGGCGCCATGCCCGGCGCTCTCATCAACACGCAGGGTCTTACACCCCATGGATTGGGTCGCGATATATGGACTCTGTCCAGAGAGCAGATCACGACGGTGCTCATGTGGTTCTACATCATGGCCGTTCTGTACTTCTGGGTCACAGCCCTGGTAAAGATGTCCCTCATCGCATTTTACCTGCGCATTTTCCCAGCACGAGGGACTCAACGCCTGCTATGGGGCTCCTTCATCTTTACGGCCGTTTGGGGCATCGTGTATATCATCGGCGCCGGCGTCCAGTGCCAGCCTGTGTCCTACTTTTGGACGCAGTGGGATGGCTTACACGAAGGCAAGTGTCTGGATGCTCACGCTATAGCCTGGTCGAATGCAGCTATCAACATTGCGCTCGATGTATGGATCATGGCGATTCCGTTGTGGGAACTCAAGTCGCTCCAGTTGCATTGGAAGAAGAAGATTGGTGTGGCCCTCATGTTCTCCGTGGGTATCTTGTGAGTTGCCCCTTTACTCATCACATATCTAATATGCAAGCATACTAATATATACTGTCAGCGTCGCAATCATGAGCATCCTCCGACTACGCTCCCTCGTCGCATTCTCCAACAGCCCTAATAAAACATGGGAATTCTTCGATGTATCGGTCTGGTCCGCCATCGAAGCTTGTGTATCTATCATCTGCGCCTGTCTACCGCACATCCGTCTCTTCCTCGTTCGTCTATTCCCCATTCTCGCCAGCGTTTCCAGCGGTGGATCATATTACAACAAGCGCAGCCGAACCGGTGGTCTCTCGCGACATACTCTGGAGCAACGGAACGGAAACTCAACCCAGATCACAGCGGGGAGAAAGCACGATGAGGAGGGCGGTGGAGGGCGCGTTCCCGGGATTTCGTTTCAGAAGACGGTTACGGTGGAGGTAGATACGGATGAGGTGAGCTTGGTGTCGTTGAATGTTTCGAGCAGTCCGGACCATATCAGTCAAGATCAAAATAGTCGAGATAGGAGTCTAGATAGGCAGTGACGAGTTGAAGCTTAATGACAACGTTATGTTCTTAGTATTAGACATGACTTGAGATGAAGCAGTGCCAGAACAAAGTTGCGTTAGCCTCTCACATTGGTCAAGCCCTGACAGGGGACCATAGCATTGCTGTAACATCGTGTCGATCACTTGTTGCAACCGCAACTACTTTGTTCACTCGTGTACTCGCCTTTGTATGCTTTTCTATTCTCACTTATACATTCACTTCAATAAGAAGGCAGATAACTCCGTCCAGCGGTAATAGGTGGTATCATTGATAAATCGCTTTAGAAAGAATGAGCCGCTCATAAGGCATAAGATGATCCCCCCATGTACATTCAATGCACATTCAACTTTCCCTCATCACCAAGAAAGCCCCCTAACAACAAGATACAGTCGAACCCTACATCGCGACTCCGCTCTTGCCCGAGGTGAGCCGCTCAGTATCAATCTTAACCACCATCCAGTCACACAGGAACTTGCCTACACCGGCGCCAAAGAAGACACTCAAGATGATGAATCCGTTGAAGTACATGACCAACAACATGATAATGTACCCTCCGCCATAGGTGAACATGTGAATCAGAGCTCGGATAATCTGTTGCAGGTAGGTGACACGGAACGTCATGACGGGTTGGTAGGACTCGGACGAGCCGTCGTATCCCTTGGCGGTGAGATCATTGCCGTGAGCGGCGGCCTGGCGCTCGAATTGGCGGGTGAGGTACTCGTCGTACTCTTTGCCGCCGCGGCGGAAGGCTTCGATCAGGACGGCGAGGAGGAAGACACCGATACAGGTAGCGGCCATCATGCCGTCGTTCTCGATCTTCCAGCCGGAGGAGAGGAAGCAGGAGTCGATAGTGTTCCAGTTCCACAACATCTGCTTTATGTTAGACAGGGGAATCACAAGAGGAAAAGTTTGGAGAAAAGCATACCTCAAGCTTGCAGTCTCCCGCGCCGTGCGCCGCATGGCCACCGGCAGCCATAGCAGCGTCGGCATCTCCATGGCTGCCTTCATCATGTCCACCAGAACCGTGACCTCCCTCATCACCGTGTCGCGGGAACAAAGACATGATGAATTATGTAGTCGTTTGGAACAATCGAGATTGGGGGGAATTATTGATGCGGCCTGCGCTTGGGACTCGATTCGACTCAGATCGGGAGGAATTGAATAGATGGGATGACTTGCAATACCAGTTGCAGTTGACCTCCAAGAATCAAGGGAAGAAGATCGGAGTCGAAAAAGAGGCAGCGGTGCCTGGTATATCTATACGTGTAATAGATCGGGAGTTGCGCTCGGCATGAAGCGGCATCAACGTCGGGAGCAGGCAATTCCGGCAGAGAGTGCGATCGAGGGTGTTTCGGGATATGAATAGACGACGGGGATATTTGCGAATAAGCAATGGCCAGAGGGTTAATAGAGAAGATGGGATGACGAAGAAGTGTGGGAGCTGTAACAAGGTCGACGTGAGAGTCTCGAGAAATGGAAACTTGCCAAGTCTCAGCTTGGCGAGGGGTGTGAGCGGGTTTCTTTTTTAGAGGTGGGTTCCTTTTTTTAAAGGTGCGGGGGTTTTTCTGGCAGCGCCTTACCGGATCTGGCTAGGTCACTACCTGAGCAGCCTGAACAGCCTGAAATTGTTAGCGGAGTTGGCCCTGAAAAGAACCCCGGAAGAACCTTGAGGATCCCTGAACAAGCTCACGTCCCTGAGACTAGAGGCCACTAAAGACGTCGCTGGGGGGGAGTGGGGTTACCCGATTAGGCAAGCTGAGACTCTTATCGCCATGGCGGGGTCCATATTCGCAATCATCGCCCACTGTAGTCACTGTAGCTCACTGTATTATAGGCTTAACTTTAAGGTAGTGTCCGTTAAGTTACTCGTACTAGTAGCGATAAGTCCAACGCTAACTGCTTACGGAAAACTTGCTCATTCTTGCTCAGGGCGCTCATTCTGGGAACTTTGCGCAAGTTTTAATCATCAATCTTCGCCATTTTGCGGCTCTTTGCTCAGAAATGGCCCGCTTGCTAAATGCTCGTGTCGCCTGGGGGGGAGGACCGGGGACACAATAAAATCACTACCTTGCTAGCAATATGGAATGAAGTGATTGTTTGATCTGTTCTCTATTGTCTGTCTGTCTCTCTCTTGTTTCCAATTTCTTTCCATCATTCTCTCGGGGGTTGATCTGGCTGGACCCAGAAACACCATCGTCGTGACCGTTTGTTACTGTGATTAGCATCGCCGTCAGCTTCACCCGCGATCATGACTTCTACCTCCCTCCACCACGTCGAGCACGTCGTTCGCCAGCATATCCAAGATCATGACGTTGCCGAAATCCTCGAGCCGCATTGGGGATACGCAGATCGTGTTCTCCCCTGCGTTGTTGATGAGGGCTCTTGCGAGTACCTCGATGCTGTCTACCTCGCCCACGACGTTGGCATGATCTATACGGGGATCCTATGGCTAACAATTGGCGGCATCATCTTCGCATGGGCCTTGCTACGCAACATCGGCAGTCCTGATAACCTCCGCCAAATCCCCGTCCTTGACAATGAGAAACAAGCCGCTTCGGCTTATCGACCTGGTGGTCTTCGTCGAATCCGCCTGGCATCATCATCCTTCATCCGTCGCCACCTCCTCCCAGACGCCGCTCGTGTACTCTTTGGACGTACCACCCGATTTCAGGTCCTCGTCCTGAGCGCTCTCTGCGTTTACCTGACCATCTGGACATTTGTCGGCATCACCTACAAGACATGGGTCACGCCCGTTGAGGATATGCCCGGCGTCAACAACACCCGCACCGGACTCGGCCCTTGGTCCGACCGGATCGGAGTTCTAGCCTATGCTTTGACGCCTCTTTCAGTTCTACTCGCCAGCCGCGAATCCATCTTGTCTATACTCCTCGGCGTGCCATATCAGAGCTTCCAATTCCTTCACCGTTGGCTCGGCTATGTCATCTTCGTGCAGAGCGCTCTGCACACCATCGGCTGGTGTATCATTGAGATTCGTCTCTACCAGCCGCAGCCCAGTGTCGCCGCCGCCTGGATCGTCCAGACGTACATGGTCTGGGGCGTCGTCGCTATGATCCTCCTCACCATCCTTTTCGTCTGCAGTACCCCCTGGGGCATCCGCCTCATCGGCTACGAGACCTTCCGCAAGACTCACTATGTCCTCGCCATGGTCTACATTGGCGCTGCTTGGGGTCACTGGGCTCAGCTCAAGTGCTTCCTTCTGCCTTCTCTCATCTTTTGGTTCCTCGACCGTGGTGCTCGTATCATCCGAACGGCCTTCCTACACTACCACCATCTGCCCACCGGTGGCATGGGCTTCCGCTCCCTTCCAGCTGCCATGACCGTCTTTCCCGACGAGGAACGCGGCGATGTTATCCGCCTCGAGCTCGAGAATGACCAGGACGTGTGGTCCATCGGCCAGCACTTCTACCTGTGCTTCACTGAGTGTAGCATCTGGCAATCTCACCCGTTCACCCCCCTCAGCGCTCCCATCGTTCGCAATGGAAAGGTCAAGCACAGCTACCTCCTCCGCTCAAAGGCCGGTGAGACCAAGAATGTAGCCGCCCTCGCTGCCAAGAAGCTCGCGGAGGCCGAGGATGCCACCACCCCCGTTATCCTGACTGGTCCATATGGTGAGCGCAGCATGGCCGACCTTAGCCCAGCCGACAACGTCATCTGCGTTGCCGGTGGTACAGGAATCACCTACGTTCTTCCTGTCCTTATCCAGCTTTCCCGCCAGGCCATCTCTCCCCGGCGTCATGTCCAGCTCATCTGGGCCATGCGCCATGCCAGCAACGCTGAGTGGGTGCGCGAGGAGCTCGATCTGCTTCACAGGGCCCAGAAGGCCCTCAACCTCAAGATCCGTCTTTACGCGACACAGGACCCCCGTAGTAACACGCCTTCGTTGAGAGAAGGGAGCACAAAGGACAATGTCACCGGCAGCGCCAAGGGCAGCGAGGAGATCACCGCCGCTCAGGAAGTAGGCTCCGGCTCATCGTCATCTGCTGAGGATGAGAAGGGCAACCACTACGGCGAAGACGTTCCCGTCCGCAAGATCGGCACGGCCACAAACGAGGACGGCGACAGGCATCCAAACCTAGAGCGTCTAGTGCGTGAGTTCGTCGACGGCACCATCGCCGGTCCGACGACAGTGTTTGCCAGCGGACCGGGGAGCATGATCAGCGATCTGAGGACGATTGTGGCGGAGCGCAACTCGGCCGCCAAGGTCTGGGCTGGTGATGAGAGGGCGGATGTGCGTTTGGTATGCGACGACCGTTTAGAGTGGTAGATACCCTTTTTCTATGATTTCCATTTAGAGCAAGCGAATCAATTCGATTACCAAAGAACGACCAGGAGCATGTTCCGTGACATTGCCTACCCTAGACCTCCTCCCATGAAGCGTAATTTGTCTGGCTTGTAGCTTTCTCTAGTCCTAAAGCTGGAATATTAATGCGGCAACTAGCCTAGCTCTTAATGTTTCCAATAGCTGCTGTCAGTGCCGTCAGAACATGTCCCTTCGTTTCTTTTGTCTTGATGGTGGTTGTTGTTGTACTGGTCATTATTGCGATGCGTGTCACCGGTGAACACCACTTGTCCCAAATTTCCAACTTTAACATCTCACACTTTACAAGAATAGTCAATGACGCCAAAGAGTAATAATCATAGTAATAATAAGAAAAAGAAAGGCCATACAATATTGCGGAAGGTCCATCGGATGCCCTCCGGCCGTATCCCGGCAAAGCAACCCAAGCCAGACGCACGTAGCCATCAACATTACTAGTCCACGCGGAGACTCCACCTAACCGTGCATCACTTATTCTTTCTCCAGACATTTCTCCCTTCATTCAATGAGAAGAGCTCCCAAATTGCGGAGAATGATTCATGGAAACTTTACGAAAACCTGTGATTCGACCGTCAGGAATCATGTGAAGCCATTACTACTATGTACTATACTCGAACTAACGAGTTCCTCCAAAACGGAAGGATTGTGTTTCCCCACAGAAAACGGATGCCGGTGGACTCGTCTTCCGCCCGGCAGTCAGTCCAGTCCTCGGGACCGATCTGGGCTTTCACCACTGCAATTCCCAAAAAAAGACTTGGTACCAAGAAATATTGAAACAAAATAAGCGAGCGGAAGATGACATCCGTGATCACTTCGGCGTTTTTTTCTCTTTCTTCTTTTACCTTGGTAGCATTGACTTGGCCAAACAAACGCTTATTGTTTGATCCAGTGTTGAAACACAAGCTTACGAGTACGTATCACTCCTTACAGGGGGCTGAAAGATCGTGGGGTCATGACAGGCGTCATCAAATCTTCCGATCGCTGTCAGAACACTAGATTCAACGAGATCGTATTCACTATTCATTGTTAAGCTTCTGATCGAAGTCGGTGCACCTCGGGCACTTGCATCCGCCCCCTCCCCAGGCTGATCACATATACTCTCATCGAAACAACAAACCCAGAAACAGGATAAGGCAATGCTGCCGACCAAAGTCTTGCTCCATGGTTGTTCCCAGTCGGGCCGTTGCCTGGCCTAAACCAGATCCAGCAAGAGCCCATCAAACCCTCCTCCAATGTCTCTCACCCTTTCCACTGGACACACCAATTGGGAGAAACTGGCCTTCCGAAATAAGGTGATACAACGGTACCCTTACCCTTAGCCTGTCAGCTTTCAACCATTGTGTAACTCTCCCTCCCTCTCTCGCCGGTCCGACCAGTGGATCTTAGTAGTACCGTCCAGCGCGTCAAGTCAGGAGAGTCCGCCCATCCATGTTTTTAGCGCTCGGCCCATCATAGGCCTGACGTCGAACACATGGAAGGTAATGATCGATTGAAACATTGGGGAAAAAAGCTGGGGTTCAGCTTACATCGACCCATTGAAGGAAGCATAGTTTAATTCCACGGAGTATATAACATCCAACTGGCTCCCTCATGCTCCACGATATGAGAGGTGATTGAAACACCCCCAGCGCCTAATCCTTCTCTCTCTCAAATTTAAGTAGATTGAAACATCCCACTTCGGACGAAGAAGACTCTTTGGAAAAAGACCATCCATTACACTCTCTTTGTCACCATGAAGTCTGTCGCAGCGACTGCCGCCGCCGCGGCCCTATCTTTCGCTTCTCTGGCCAGTGCCGCTGATAAGGAGGCCTGGAAGTCGCGCAACATCTACTTTGCCCTGACCGACCGTGTCGCCCGTGGCAATGACACGGGCAGCGAGGCCTGCGGCAACCTTGGCGGCTACTGCGGTGGTACCTGGAAGGGTCTCGAGTCTAAGCTGGATTATATCCAGGGCATGGGCTTTGACGCTATCTGGATCACACCGGTTGTCTCCAGTAAGTTTTCAAATGAAGCGGATAGAGGGCTAGTAGCTAATAAATGATAGACGTTGAGGGCGGATACCATGGATACTGGGCCAATGACCTGTACTCTGTCAATGAGAACTACGGCACCGCCGATGATCTCAAGAGTCTTGTAAACTCTGCTCACGGCAAGGTAAGCCACCACACATACACACTCACACCATTAATACCGTTCAACCGCTTACAATACTAGGACATGTACATCATGGTCGACGTTGTCGCCAACCACATGGGCGAAGGCGACATCTCCACCTACAAACCCGAACTCCTCGCCCAGGAATCCTCCTACCACCCCGAATGTGAAATCAACTACGACGACCAAAACTCCGTCGAAACCTGCTGGATCGCCGGCCTCCCCGACCTCGACACCTCCAACCCCGAGGTCAAGTCTGAGCTCAACAACTGGATCTCCTGGTTGGTCGAGGAGTACAGCTTCGACGGCGTGCGCATCGACACCGTCAAGCACGTTGAGAAGGACTTCTGGCCTGACTTTGCTGAGGCTGCTGGCGCTTACACTGTTGGTGAGGTCTGGGATGGTGACGTTGAGTACCTCGCTGGTTATGATGGTCTTATGAGCGGTCTGCTTGACTATGCCACGTACTACCCTGCCAACCGCTTCTACATGGGCGAGAACGGTGCTCAGGAGATGGCCGACATGATGGACAGCGTGGCCGAGTCCTTCGCCGACCCTGCTGCTCTGGCCACCATGCTGGACAACCACGACAACCCGCGCTGGCTGTCCCAGTCCGGCGGCGACCACGCCCTCTTCAAGAACGCCCTTGCCTGGGTCATCCTCTCCCGCGGCATCCCCATCGTCTACTACGGTTCCGAGCAGGGCTTCTCCGGTGGCAACGACCCCGAGAACCGTGAGGACCTGTGGCGCAGCGGCTACGACGAGAACTCCGACTTGTACGCTGCCATCAGCGCCTTCTCCGGTGCTCGCAGCGATGCCGGTGGTCTTGGCGGCAACGACCACAAGCACCTCTACGTTCAGCAGAATGCGTACGCTTGGTCGCGCGCTGAGGGCGATCTGGTTGTTCTGACGACCAACGGAGGTGAGGGATCCGGCGGCGAGCACTGCTTCAACACACAAGTTAGCAACGGCCAGTGGACGATTGCTTACGGTGGTGAGGGATCTGTGTCGGCGGATGGTGAGGGCCAGGTCTGTGTGACTGTCCAAGAGGGAGCACCTGTTGTGCTTGTTGCCTAAGAATGTGGCCAAGCGATTCTATTTCGTGTGAATATAGCGATGAACCAATCAATGTATGTATGAATGTTATATAAAATCAAGTAAATCACTTTTTTCGCAAACTGGACACACTGGATGAAAGCAATTGAAAGTGAAAATCATATTCATTATCATTTCCTTATGACATTGTCTCATGTGCCGTCGAGGCCTGTAGAATCCAAAAGCACCGCTTGCGAAAATCAAAGCCGAGACGCATTCAAATCATAAACAAGACTCCTCCAAAACTCCAAACAATTCAACTAAACGCTGGCCAATCTTCCGGAAGATGGACATTTAAGAGTCGAAGATAGCGCCGTAAGCAGGCATCCCTCGCGTTTCCAGCCCGTACACTACCTTCTTCGTAATCTTCTCGTTAGCAATAATAATGACAGCCTCGGCACCAAACTGCTTGGCTAGGTTGTAACCCATCCTGACCAAGTCTGGGCGACCGTCCTTCTTTGTGTCATGGATCACGGCATTGGGCACTTGTCTCTTGATCATGTCCACCATGTCGGTTCCGAATGTCTTATCGGGATCGCGCGTCGACCAGATGAGCTGCGTGGGGCACGACGGCGCCTGGATGTGGCCCAGAAGAGGACCAATTCCGGAGCCGGTACCGATGATGACGATGCGCTTGAAGAGAGTAGCGATGCGCATAACGCCGCAGGTAGGAACGCCACGTACCCAAAGGTGCTTGGGTGCCTCTTGAATCGTCTGCTTCGTCCAGTCGCCAGCATTCGAGACCACTAGAGAGTATCCAGCCGGACGTCCGTTGACAGCCTTAGGAGCCGGGATAGTCGCGAATGAATGCCACTCCATCAGAGGCCGGCGAGATAGGCGGGTGAAAGAGCCGTTGACGGGAACAGTGTAGTCAAAATGAAGACGTACAGCGTGATCTGACAGGACTTCAGCCTCCACAGGAACCTTGCGTAGCCAGAACCAAGATGAGGCCACGCTCAAGGTTGCCAAAACCAGCAGCCACATAGGTGAGGAGCGAAGCAGGGCATCGCCGAGAGAAGCACCATCTTCTCGGCCGTCATTTGCAGTCAGCACAACCTGGACCCAGAACAGGCCGAGCATCGACCATCCAACAAATCGGTGAGTGCGTTCAAACTTGTCGTGATACTTTTTGCGGATGGATGGGTAGGCCATTGCCAGCATGACCGTGAATAGGGCAGTGAGAAACCAAGACACAGTCTTAGCCTCGATTGACTGCTGCTCCCATTCGGCAAAGCAGCTTCCAGTGCCCATGCAGATGGCATCTCCAAGATTGTTGGCCAGCAACCAGAGCGAGGCGCATACAGCAGCACCAGAATGAACACCTCCAAGGTGGAAAATCCGCGCACAGCGTTTGCGGATACCAATCGGCCAAGATTTTGGAACGTTGCAGGTGATGGTATACAGGACGTTAATGACAAACTCCTGCCGAATGAGCACGGCAATAAGGAGATTCGCAGCTGTGACGGTTCCGACCCATTGCCGGCTAAACCTGGTGAAGACGAGAGCAAGAGCAGCAGCAATGTTCAACACGCCAACGAAAGAAAAGAGACTTCTGTAAGCGATGAGAATGCGGTGACGCAGCCCGCGTTGGCGTTTGCCGAGCAACTTCTCTGGCGCAGCAGCCTCAAGGTCATATTTGAGCGGTTTCTCATCGACAAAGTCGGACCAAGAACTCCCCGAGGATGAGCGCGAATGCGATGAGGTTTCAGTGATGTTCGAGGAAGATGACATCCTGACAGCAGTGACGACGGCAGCGGGCTTCTTGACATCAATGTCCGAATCATTGACCGCCGAAGCCGAAGCTTTCAAAGCCTTCTTGTCAATTTTCCCATTTGATGTAAGAGGGAGAGTCTCCAGGCAATGATACTGAGATGGTACTGCATAGTAAGGCTGGCAGTAGTTCATGTGCTGCTTGATCTCGTTCAGATTGCAGTTGCTAGGCGTCACAAAGGCGTGGATTTCCTCGTCAATGAGGATCGCAGCAGCACGACTGACTGACGCACAGGCGTGCAGAGAAGCAGTCACTCCGTCCAGTTCAATGCGGAATCCCTGGTACCGAAAGTTAGACCAAATACCAAAGAAACGGGAGAATAGAATTACCTTGTGCTTGATCTGGTCATCCAAACGTCCCAAGATGTGAATGGATCCGTCGGCATTCCAGCGACCAAGGTCTCCAGTATTGTACATCATTGAACTGTGACGAGAATCAGTGAGATATCGAACTACAGGAGTCAGAAGATTCAATACTACTTACCCATTGCCCAGGAATGGATCTAATTGATACTTCTCAGCGGTCCGCTCAGGAAGATCGACGTAGCCTTTTGTCACCCCGAGGCCTCCAGCCCACATAACACCAGGTTCTCCCGCAGCCACCGGCTGTCCGGAATTGTTGAGAATGTAGACATTGTTGTTTGGAGTAGGCTTTCCAATGGTAAGCATCTGACCAGCTTGATGTTGATGCATTGTGTTGACGATAGTAGTCTCTGTTGGCCCGCAGCAGTTGTAGTAGTTCCCGTGCCTCGCCCAAGCATCCGCCAACCTAGACAAGTTAGCAATATGCACCAATCAATTTCACGAAGATAATACCTTTGAGAAGAGGGCTCGCCTGCAGTCGCGACCGTCCTGATATTCGGGAAGTCCTTCGGCTCATACTTGGCCAAGATGCTCGGCGTGCAGATCAAGACATCAATCTATCGACGTGTAAGTGGAAATCCGTTCACGTCCCACATCTTCGCTGCTTACCTCTGACAATGCTTGCCGCCAATCGGAACCGCGAAAAACTAATGTACCGCCATTGCATAGGCTTCCCAGCATTTCCCACGCCGCTGGGATAAGCCAGTCAGTAAACATCGCCCGCCAATAAATATCCAGGTCACTTACCCATGTCGAAGCTGACATTGAGGACCTGCCCCACGCGAGTTCCTTCAGAGATACCTAAGCTACCAGGCTCATGGCATACCAAGTTGCAGACGTTCTGATGAGATACGTCGACGCCTTTCGGAGCTCCAGTTGTTCCTTGACATTGACGGTTAGCAAACCCTTCGCCAGACGAAATGTGAGAGTACCCACCAGATGTATAGATAATGTAGCAACCACTTTCCGGAGTGGCATGGTTCTCCAAGGCTACACTTTCTCTCCCAACATCCATATCGCCATAGCGCACGTCGTCAATACACATCACATTAGCTACCGACTCGGAAGCGATGCGATGGGCAGTAGACGTAAGAGCGACCACGGTACAAGCCTTGCCGCCGGCTTGTGCAATCACGAAACGAACCGTAGAGTCTGGTACGACACCACCGTCCAACGGCACGTACTGGGCACCGCATGAGAGAATAGCCACGATGCCAACGAGCATTTCAATGCCCCTCTTAGCAACCAGCGGTACCCTTGACCCGGGACGAACACCCATGTGACGTAGCCTTTGGGCAAGAAGGGCACTGCGGTCCGACAGCTCTCTGTATGTGACATCGACACATTTCTCTGAAGATGAAGATAAAGAACGCGCAGCAATAGCAAAGGGTATTGATGAAGCATAATAAGAAAAGGCCTCAGGAACAGTAAGGAACTGAGGACCAGCAGTCGTCCCAAAGCTCGCCGGAGACAGGCAGCCTGGGGTCAACGCCCCGTAAGCGAGATTTGTCCCCATTGTAGTACGTGAGTCTGTTGGGGGAGAGATGCAGATGATAAGGAGATGAGGATTTAAAAGGCAAAGGCACTAATGGGGAGTATAGTGGTAATTTGTCCCTGTAGGATGAAGCAAAGAAGCACGTAATACTAGGTCTCTCTCCGGGAGGACAACACAAGTCATATGGTGAAAGTGAGAACGAAGTGGGAACCATTGATGAGCTTGGTGAGCCAACCTTATGTATGCATTCCGGGACCTAAGAGTTGCCCGCTAGAGCTAACACACATGATAGTAGCCCAGCTTCCGAGCTGATGTGGAAGGCTTGGTGTGACGATATAAGACTATTACCAACAAGTCAGACTTGTTGCTTCTTCTCTATGGGTCACGGATGTGTTCTATGGGGCGTGTAAGAACGGTGATGCAACCGAAGATGCCCGTCGGTGCAATCCTGAGTGGTTGGAACCTGCATGATGCTTGATCGAATCGTCACAAGCGACAAGTTTAGAGTTCTCAGCTGATAGTGTTCCGTCCATTCAGACCCTAGATGTGCCCCCGCGAACGTTCTGAAGGAGGCTCGCGAGATAATCCAGTTGGCTGACGACGTATTAGTCTTAGACCACACAGTGTCTGACATTTTCAGTCCTAAATACGTAGTCGAAGATGCTAAAAGAAGCCTCAAGCGGCCTTATTGGACAAGCAAGACGCTGTGCGCCCACAGAACAACCTCCAAGACTGCCATGCTCACGTCTTGACTTACGAGGCTGGGACTAAGAGAGGTCGCGAACTTGCGGGCCGACGCTAGAAGCACGTTAGCGCCTGGGCGTTGGGGTGGAGGTCAGCATGCCCGGCTGTGAAAGAGCGGCTTAATGGTATTGCATAAGACCATACCGACATGTCCTGGGTGCGGGAAAACGTGTCCAGGAAAGCTATTGTGGAGGAGCTAGTCCGCAGTTGGAAGAGCAGTCCCTTCCCTTTCGGCAACTTGGTTGGATAGTAGTATGCAGGTTGCTGAAGATGTCTCTGAATGTAAGAGGCAGATAGCGGGGCCTGGCCCGGTTATTGGGACCTAGATCTGTCGTAGTCGCCGCTTAGCACCGACTACGTTGTGGATCAGAGAGGTCTGTATGTGGTCATCGTCAGAGCCTTCAGCTGAGTAGTGTTGTGTGTGTGTGTGTGTGCCTTTCTCTAAGCCGCAGTCGCGCCAGAGTAGGACAAGCGCAGCCGGTGATTATCGTTCGACTTCTCATGAGCAGTGAAGTAGATCAGTGACCGAGAGCGGGCTGTGAGACGATTCGCTGGTTGAGACTTGTTGGCTCGGGCAAATCGATGATTTGCGAAAGTGCATAATGATGATGGTGTCTATCGGACTATGTGTGCAGCTTTGGAGTATGGCCCAGTGTCGGAACATTGCCTCCAGACGGTGCTCGAGCAGCGGCGAACGATCCTATCAACATTGAGAAGGAGACGGAAGGGCATCTCAGCGATTGAGGGCACTCGGTGAGCGAATTTCAGCTTTCCCTTTGAGAGACTGTGATCGGCAATCGGATTTACTTCTCGGCTGCGCCGGTGTTGGTTTTGAGGATCCAACTGTCTTACTTGCCGACCGGGTGTCAGTTGCAGTGGCCTTTCGAAAGTGCTACTCCGTCGCCGGAGCACTGCGATAATCGTTTGTCGGCAGCGCTTTCAGGTACAAACGGTGGGCCACGGTGGCTCTAGACTAATTCAGGGCGCTTTGCGCTGTGTCTCGGCTACTAGCAAGGGTTAGACCAACCACCCGTGGATAAAGCCATTTGAGGTGCAAATCGCTGAGCAGAAATCGTATTTGGCCGACGGGTGGCTTTGAGGACAAGACGGGAGTGCCATGCTGTCGGTGTCTCGCAGGTGAAAATCGTTACGTGGCCAGCATCCCAGCAACTCCCTTGCTAGTTCAGCGCCAGTAATATGCCATTTTGGAAGATGGTCGTTGGCAAGGGTACTCTAGACCCTGGCAAGCGCGTGCTAGACGTGCAGAAGATCGCAGAAGCTCAGGTCAAGGGCTGTCGATCATGGAACCAATATCTGCTCCAGCCTTCATCATTCAGCGCCGATTTCAGCTAAGCGCAGGTGGTTAACCGCCCAGCGGTGTGAAAACCAGCAACATTGTCTCAGTTAACGGCTCGGTCTCGCCCTTGTGACTGCGGTACCTTGCTGAAAGGGTTAAGTGGTACGCAGTATTTCTACGTGCCAGGGCCCTCGGCTCGATGAAGATTGAGGAACCACCTGCTTGGTTTCCGTGATCGCCGCAGTAGTACACACGTTGATGACAGATCTCTTACTGATCACAAATCGACCCGCATCTGCCACCGCTCGACCTGCAGGATCTCGCATAACTGACTGCGTCTTTACTTTTTCTTCGATCGGCTGTATCGACTTACCCACATCTTCAACACATCTCCAAGCAAAGCGTGACGGGCGAACTATGAGCGACACATTAGTGACGGCATCGACACCAGCCCCTGGTGTTCGGGTGCTGGCTTTCAACCGGCCTACCAAACGCAATGCGCTGTCACAGGAGATGATCCGGGAGTTCCTAGCACAGCTGGAGGCTGCCTCGGCAGATGAGAGTGTAGTAGTCATTGTTATCACCGGGAACAGCTCCTTCTTCTGCGGTAAGTTGTTCCCCTCGTATAATCCGGTCATATCCAACCTCTTCCAAGACTAGCGGCTCCATTAACCCCGCACATGTCAGTCCAGAGATGGCTAACCGATGCGGAGACAGCCGGTGCCGATATCAAGGAGATATCGTGCCTCAATGCGGAAGATGCCCGCCGCTGCCGGTACCTTGAGGATCTTTGTCAGGGCATCGAGAACGTCCGGAAACCCCTCATCGCGGCAGTGGAGGGTATGGCGGTGAGTGCCTCTTGAGTACACTAGACTCTATTGAGTTGTAGATGCTGAGTCTTTTTGTCCGACAGTTGGGCGGCGGCTTCGAGGTGGCTTTGATGGTCAGTTGATGCCCTTCTGCAATCCAAATGCCGAAAAGGCTACAAGTCTTTGTGGATCTTCTCTCTAACTCAAGCTCAACACAGTGCGATCTGATCTTCGCTTCATCAGGTGCCAAGTTCGGTTTACCTGAGGTGAACATCGGCCTAATCCCTGGGGCGGGAGGCACTCAACGACTTACCAACGCCGTCGGCAAGTACAAGGTGCGTACCCGGACCACCACTACGGCGGACAGAGACAGTTGTACCTGTCAAGCTGACGAATGGCGCTCCTTTGCCGATTTAGGCGATGCAAATAATCCTGTTGGGATCTCCCATCCCGGCTGAAGAGGCGAAGTCGGCTGGTCTAGTCGCTGACATCTTCGAACCCGGTGCCGTTCTTGACAATGCAGTCCAGACAGCCTCGAAACTAGCGGCATTGAGCCCAACCGCCTTATCATTGGCCAAGGAAGCCATCTGTAGATGTAAGTTGTGTTTAGATCGCTGTTGTCTTCATCGAGTAATCAGCTCGTACTTTGTTGAGCGCGTAACGACTAACGACTCCATGATGGTAGCTGACAAGCTTGGCCGGGACGACGAGTTCGAGCGGAGTCTATACTATTTTGCTTTTGGAACGCAGGACAAGCGCGAAGGCGTGGGGGCTTTCCTCGAGAAGAGGACACCAACATGGGGTCAGAAATAAGCGGTCGGACGTTGAAAAGCTGGAATAGTGGGTTTAGGAACTACCCAAGCGTGCTGTTCATAGATCATCGAAGCTTCACGACGGTTAGACTGTTTTTAAATGTCCTTAGCGTAGAAATCACTGCGCCGCCCTAGTCGTCTGCTCTTCAGCGTTTTTGGGGCCTGGTGAGACTGGACAGTTCTTTCGCGGTCGGTTAAGCCTGAGAATTTTCTTCATTAGATTGAGATCGAGTGGCCCGATGTTTATGGCATCATCCTCGAAGGCAGAGTCACCCGCCCACGAGGTGACGGCCAACGCAGGTGTATTGTGTTTGGCTATGTTCACGGCGCGCTCCAATGGGCGACTGAACGCCTTGTTCCGAGTCTAAAAATGCTTCTACTCTTTTTTTGCCTTTGGTTTGCCTTTATTCTTTGTGCGCGTGTCTCGACGATGTTGAAATTACGAAGTTTTGGGAGGTAGTCGAGATGCGAGGAAGTCCTCCACATCATTCAACTCCTCGATGCAAGCAGAGTGCTCCATTCCCCTGCGGTCAAAGAGTTAGCAAGCGACTTCAGCTTCTGACAAGCAGGATTCACGTACGGGTAAGTTTTCAAGGTCACATCGTAGCCCATCTGCTTGAGGGCACCCTCGCTGTCCTTGGCGAGGGGGTACCTCACAAGAGGATCCGAATCACCGTGACCCATGAGGATGGGTGTTGCGTTGTTGGGGGAGCCATCGGGAACATGGGTGGTAAAGCTTTGATGAAGCAGCAGCCAGGAAGACAAGCCAACAATGCCACCAATCTTGACGGAAGATGTCAGACCGGAGAAAATACTCATGGCACCACCTTGAGAGAAGCCGCCCAGCACAATGCGATCGGAGGCAATTCCTGCATCCATCTCCTGTTTGATCAGGGAGTGGACATATTCTTGCGACTGCAAGATGCCCGGTCCATCTTCATCGACTGATTTGCCACCCAGAGAATCAACCGAGTATCCCAAGGCTTTCTGTAAGAGACATATTAGCCCACCGCATACTTCCATCTGTTTCAGTAAAGGAGGAAATTCTCACAATATCAAACCATCCAGGCATGGGGAAACCGCCATTCTAATGATCAGGGTCAGGACATGTCTCATTATCAAAAATGTCTAGCAGTTATGACGCAGCTGGGCCAGGACGAACCATGGTGATAGGGATGACAGGCGCATGAGGCAGAATGAACTTGACCTCATTAAGGCGCTTCCGGCGAGCCTTCATGTGCTCTACGGCATCGGACCAGCCTGCGCCGCTGTCACCAAGGCCATGGATGAAGATAACCGTCGCTGTGTGCTGCCCCACGGCTGGGAGCACCAAGGGGGCAGCGCGTCGGACGGTGGATGACATGGCGATTCAAGGAGACAAAAGCCTTTCAGCTGATTCTTCGGATGGCTTCTGGGATCAATTGGGCTGATCTCGGTTCTGGAACGGAGGTTTATGGTGATGAAGTTGAAACTTGGCTCGGCATTGGGGCTCTTGGGACGGGGATGGCGCCCTCATCATGAGGTTAGTCGATGAGGTCACTTACGCTGACGGCGGTTAAGATTCGGTAGAACTGGCCAGTATTGCTCCTTCCTTGAATGGTCAACAACGCGAATCGTGACGCTGCCGGCCGCGTTCTTTCCTTATCGTAGTGCTGAGAAAAATCTTTGTGCTTTCCTCCAGTGAGCTCGCAAGGTTCAACTTTACCTCCGTACATGCGGCAGGAATGCTACGATTTTACCTTAAATGAATGGCAGGCACGACCTGCATCATCATGGGGGTCAGCGTTAACCACGTGGTGGCTCTAACCCTAAATAGCGCTAACCCCCATTGTGAGAGAGCATGGCCTCCTGGAAGACTCTGAGCAAGGCATCGTTTCCTGACCATTCTGAGTCGTAGAAAGAAATGTTAGCATATTCTGTTTGATTATTACGACATGCAAAGCTTAATTACAGTCGGTAACAGCAAACTCATCCCTGCTCCATCTTAGAGCCAAGTCAAGTCAGGTCATTTATCCTCAGACCAAGTGGCAACATGATATGCTAGTATCGCACCCACATCATAGTACCAGCAGGCGTAATAATAGAGGGCCATATAAGTAAAGGTTGTACGTGATGGGATTTCATTAATAGTGGCGGAATACTTCATCCGTGTTAATCTTGGATATAGTGCTGTGGCGCAACCATGAGTCACGGATATTATCATGAGGCTCTTCTGCCGGAACAAAATTCACCACCAGCAGCTTTGTCTTAGACAGGACTACCGATGCCGATTCTACCGAAAGCTGAATGATTTTTTAATGATCGACATGCAGATGATCTCCGTGGAGATGCAAACCAGTCATGCCCTCGTGAATGCCGTCAGCTTTTAGGAACAGGATCTACGTAGGGTAAGTTTATTAATGCGACCACAATCCAGATCGCTAACTCCGAGACATAGTCTACGAGTATGACTCGAGTAAGCAAGGCTGTCATAATTCGCCATTTGCCTTACAGTAATAGTAATTGTCATTAATTATCTAGGCAAGTTTCTGCCTGCTGTAGATTTTGGAAGTTCTGGAAGGCTAGCATCTCTAAGCCAACTTGCTACGCGTCACCAAGGCAAAAACCAAGGTTAATACACTTCACGGGGTCAAAAACTACCGGGCAAAGCGAGAAGTTGAATGGTCGACAGTGCCTCCTTTCGGTACTTTCGCCCGATCACTCGTGTCTCAGCAGGCTGGTTGTCTGTGTTGGAAGTGAGTTATGACATCAAATTTCACATAGCGTGTCATGTGGCCGAAGGTAGTAGTGGTATTGTTGACTGAAGGCTACGGGGAGAATACGGAGATTTGCGCCTCGGGTCGTATTAGGTCTTCGCATAGCCGCGGTGCGCCCGGTCTGCCCGACATATAGAAAAAAAAAAAGACAGGAGAAGAAGAAGAAGAAGAAGAAGAAGAAGAAAGAAGAAAAGACAACAGAAAGAGAGAATGTCGTATTTCAGGAGGATGGTCTGCATTTATGCCAGCAAAACGGGCTATTTAGGTGCGAAAAGCCCTTTTCCGCGTAAGGTAAAGCCCGTGTTACGCAGCTGGATAAGATAACAAGAATCAGTCAGCAGGGATCGTCGACACTGCCGCCGCCTCCCGCCGTGGCCAGCGGGATGGGCCGTAATTTTCAGGCCGTGTAACCCCAGAAGCGATCACTAAGGGCACTGAAATTAGCATATTCTAGCCCATCTTCGCAGATTCAACACCTAAAACAACTAAATCGCGTGCTGACCCCAGACAATTGTCAGCATTAGCACACCCTCTTTAGTGGCTTCAGTGGATTCAGTGGCTTCAATTACCCCATTTAGTGCCTTTTTTTCAGTGCATTTTCCTTTCCGTCCCCTCCGTCCCGGCGGTCCCGCCCCCCCTAAATCCTCTATTCAGATCCGCCGGCCTTCCATTAAAGTTACACAAATCGATCACTACCTAATTCAAGTTTTCTTACCACGAAAACAATCCTGCATCATCCCGAATCCATCCCAGCCCCGAAAGTGCAATTATCAGCCCAACGCGTGGGCCCTTTCTTCCAAGTCGATCACGGCTGTGTCAGTATGCAGCCCTACGAAATTACACTTGCTAGTCCACCATTCGGGACCGCGATCCTCGCAGGAGATTGCGTGTCGAACACCAACACCTGACCTGTCATGGGCGGACCACCATCGCCACACCCACACCAAGCGAACCCCCCCTGGACACCAGCCAGAAGCCCAGCACTAGCGTCGTTACAATGGAACTGGCCCTGCTGCCTGTTGGTCAGGCTCAGATTCAGGTCCCAGGATCAGGTCGCTAAGTGCTGTAGTCGTAATAAGGCGGTCGCTCAAACGATTGACGCCGGGGTCAGGCCCCTCACAGCCCTCAGCCCCCCGCGGGACGCCAATCCAACGATACGATGCGTCAAAATCCCCCTCTTAGTCTCTTACTCAGAACGATGCAACCAACCTCTCCGTCACGCCCGAGAGACACTGCTCCCACGCTGTCGACACCTCAGGCGAACCTGTCTCGTTGCCTTTTGTCTCGTGTCGCGTGACGTGAGCTGGGCGGTTGCTTCAGTCATCGACTTGCTTTTGCTACGCTGTGCCTTGACTGAGCCGCCTAGTGTCTAAGGGTCGACAAGCTGTTATTTTTGACCTGGACGTAGGACTTGCTTGCCAGCTACGACGAGTACTTGGTATAAAGACGAGCCAGGGCTTAGCTGTCTCCACGTTGCCAGAGACAAGATCTACATCTTGTCATCCAAACACTTACCCCTTCAAGAACGATCGAGCTATTTCCCTTGACAGAAAGTGGCACACAACGAACGGCAGCTCACCGCAGCCATGGGCAGCAAGGAGAAGGTGAAGGAGAAGCCCAAGGGGCCAGAAGCCGAGTTCCAGGCTGTGCTCCAAGATGCTGCCAAGCTGTACAAGGAATCCAAGGGCCAGAGCATCAACGAGTACATGAGCCCACGCATGAACTCTATCGAGGACCTCAAGATGCAGCTCAACGTCAACAATGAACGCTTCTCCTCGTTCCGCTCTAGGAGGGCGGCTCTCTTTGGCGCTTTGAGTACCATGCTGAAGCCTGTAGAAATTGTTGGCGAGGTCGTAACTGGAGCGGCTGGAGAAGTCTTCCCAGCAACCCAGTCCATCTTTGGGGCTGTCATGTTTCTCATCAACGCGGCCAACAATGTCTCGTCGACCTATGACTCCATATTGGACCTCTTTAACCAACTCAAGGTAAACCTTCTCGGATGTCATTTCCACCGACTCTATGACTTTGCTAACAACTCCTAGGACTTTACGCCGCGACTTGAGGTATACCTCAAGCACAAAATGTCGGCTGGCCTACGTGACAAGGTGGTCAACATTTTTGCCTCACTATTCGAGGTGCTTGTCTTGGCGAGGAAGGAGATCAGAGGAGGACGCGTCAAGGCTTATTTTCGAAACCTGTTCAACTCCAATAGCCACGTCCAAGAAGCTCTCGAGCGCCTCAAGCAACTGACACTCGGCGAAGAGAGGCAGGTCATCGCTGACACGTATGGTGGTGTGTCAAAGATCGACACCAAAACTGACAAGATCGATACCAAGACCGACCGCGTCGAAGACCTCGTCACCCAAGTCAGCCAAAACGTGCAGGAACTGAGGGTAGAGGCCCGCGAGAGGACGACGATTGCGCACCAGGATAGGCTTAGGGAGGTCCTGGGCCCTTCACCCTTCCCCGATGACTATTATCAGTCGTTTGAAAAGTTCCGGGTCAAAGACACAGGCAGGTGGCTTCTGGATGACTCAAGCATGCAGACTTGGATACAAGGTGATACCCGGTACCTTTGGATGTCTGGTGGACCTGGCACCGGAAAGTCGTATCTGGCTACTCGCCTTATTACCTGGGGCACAGATAACCTTCCCTATCTTGGATACTTTTACTTCCGATCCAACAACCCCGAGACACGATCTGTTCTGCAAGCGCTGCGCGATGTGGCGTACCAGCTTAGTGAGAGTGATGGCTTTTATGGAAAGCAGATTCTTCAAACCGTGCGCAGCGCAGACGACATCAAGACTATCGCCAGCGCATATAGGAAACTTTTCGTCCAGCCTTTCGAAGAGGACTCCCGGGAGCGGCGGCTCCATGTGTTCCTGGACGGTATTGATGAGGCGGAGACTGGGGAGATTGAGGAGTTCTTGGCACAGCTGGAGCCAGCAGAAGCCGAGCCTCGCTCAAAAGGCCGCTCGACAGTGCAGTTCGCCCTCATCGGCCGGTCTTACATGTCTGATGTCATCACCTCGCATCTCGACCCCCCTAACTCTGGGCATAGCTTGACTGTCGTTCAGGTTACACCAGACCGAAATGCCGCTGATGTTAGGGTGTACATTGAGGAGGGCGTGACAAAATCTCGCATCCTTAGTCGTAGCAGCATGGAGTTCAAGCAGCAGGTCATCAACATGATGGAGAAGCGCGTCGATGGGCTGTTCATTCTAGCCAAGTTCATGCTCGCCGACATGAATCGGAAGCGACGCCCAACGTCCATATTGGAGTCCTTGGATTCCTTCCCGCCGCAGATTAATGGGATGTTGCAACAAACTTTAGCCAATCTCTCCGCCACTATCGGCGAGGAGGAAGCAGCTGACTTGAACGAGATGCTTCGCTGGACCACATGCGCTGAACAAGCTTTGACGCTCGAGCAGCTGGAGGCCATTCTCATCCTGCGATTCGATGATCCTCCTTTCCGCTTCGAGGACACGCTTCGAGGACAATACGCGTGCTTCTTCGAATTGGAGCGCGAGGATGGACTTACCACGGACGACCTGACAAAAGATCATGAGCGACTTCAACGCGAGCAAAGGCGCGGCTCAACCCCCACCGACCGTGTCAGAAGGTCTAGCTCAGTTGGCAAGAGGAGCCCCAAGCGCAACATCAGCCCTGGGGGTATCAATCCAGCCACTCGACGACGTACAAGCCCTGTCACTCTGAATACGGATGTGCGGCGCCACTTTAGCCCGACGAGAAGCCCTACAGGCAGCCACCCTTTCCGCCGGTCTGGAGACGGCTTCGATTCTGATAGCGAGTTGGAATACCGGTCCAAGAAATCTTCAACGACCGTTTCCTTTTTCCACATCTCCATCCGCGAATTCTTCCGTGACGATGATGCTTCGAACGCCACCAGCACTGGGGGTGGGCCCAAGATCGGTTTTCATCATGTGGAGGCTAAAACGCACGTTCTTAAGACATGCTTGCGCATCTTTGACGATAAGGGCTGGTTTGTCAATAAACGCTTAGGGAGGAAGAAGCACGCCATCAGACAATATGCCGCTTGGTACTGGCAGGAGCATCTTAAAGCTCTCAGCCCCAAGGAAGTTGACAAGGATGACAAGCGCATTATTGGGCGACAGCTGTACCGAATGCTTACAGATGAGGAAGTCATCCTTGATTGGAGTATTCTTTACGAAAAGAATGATGAAGGTCTCGAGGTGATGATGGATTCCAACATGAAGGCAATTCGCACTTGGATGGAAGACCCTGACGTGCTTGCTGCTCTGGAGCCGGAAGCCAAGAAATGGGCAGAGAAGGCGTCTTCCACATCTATTGGCATGGTGGAGAAAATTGGACGCTTTTACGCCAAGGCATGGCTAGACGAGAAGCACGATGGTTACGTGCCTACAAAGTTCTGCTTCAAGATTGTTCAGAGCATCGCCTTCATGGACGAAGGTCATAAATGGTCCGACTCGCAATGTCACTGGAGCGATATTTCCGTGTCCGAGCGTATCCAAAAGGCTACAAAGTGGGCAGGCTTCAAGAAGACAGCTCATTGGTATCGTCGGGTTGGCAGTACGTATTTGACGGCAGGCATGCATAGCGAAGCTTTGGACCACTACAATGAGGCGCTCAAGCTGGATAGTAACAGTGTCGAAACACTGGGTCGCAAGGCGTACTGTCTTTCTGTGGATCAGCGCCATAGCGAAGCCTTGGAATTGACTCTGACGTGCGAGAAGGAGGAGGAGAAGCTGTTCTCATCGGGCAAGCTATCTGAATCAAAAGCGCAGGCGAGCAAATGGCGCCTGTACCGGGATCACTTCCTGATTGCCCAGTGCTACTATCGCCTCGGCGATGTAGACAACTCCGTCGAGTATTTTCATAAGGCCATCACCAGCGTCGAGTCAGCGAACCTCGAGTACTCGGAGCGTTTCGAGCCGGTCGTTGCTCTTCTTGAAGTACTCGCTGCAGAGAATCGCCATGCTGAAATGATGAAGCTTATTCAGGGCCAGTCTCTCCAGGCTGCTGGTCCGCGCCGCGAGCAGAGCCGGCTGATTGACCTGCTGCTCGCCCAATACAATCAATCACTCGTCTTAGACTGGGTGCCCAAGGCAGCTTGCAAGACGGGCGAGGCAGAATTTCTCATTGATCGCCTACAAATGAGCATCGAGTGCGCTCTAGAAAAGCGGGACGCCTTGAAGGAGCTCTACCTGCGACTTGCATTAGGCACCACTCTCATTTACAGCCGCAACGTTGAGGAGGCTATTGATGTCTTCGAGCAAATCTCATTAATTGAGTATCGACCACGCGGGAATGTGCCTACGCGCCAAGCTCACGCCATCTCCTTCCAGAAGCTCGCCTCGCTGTACAAGTACGAGGTTCTTCGTGTCGGAATCACCAATGCAGGAGCGGACAGGTGGATCCAACGTCTCGAAACGGTTCAGGATAAGCAGCGCTCTCACCAAAATTTTGAAATGCCAGCAAGCATGCTTGGCTCTGATATCAATGCTGCCTCTGTTTACCTCTCGCTATTCTATCGGATACGCAACCGCAAGGCGGAGTCCGAAGCGCTCTCTAGCGCCCTCATCGTTGAGAGTTGCGAGATCCTTGAGGATGAGGAGCTTAGGAACGATGAGTTCGCGCTGGAGAACCTTCTTAAGCTTTTTGTCGCAGCTGATGACGAGACCAACGCCCGCGCTCTTGCTGTCTCGATGAGAAGTCTCAATCCTGAGGCGTCCTTTTCCTCCAGCCTGAGCGACTCTCCGGTCCAGCAACGCGGACACGTGGAACCGAAACTGCCTGACATACAATCTTCCAACCGCAGCTGCGCTCAGTGTCTTGAGATCATCGCCGCGCCCGTCGAGTTCTTTATGTGTAAATTTTGCTTGGACAGCTACTGCCGGCGATGCATCGAGAAGGTAATCAAGCCATCGAAGCACAAGGTCACAGAGGATGTCGTGGTGTGTCGCGCGGATCACGAATGGATTAAAGTCGACCCGCTGGCGAAAAATCTCCATACTGGAGAGGTGTTGGTCGATGGGAAAGTGGTTGCGTTTGGAAAATGGAAAGATGGAATTCGAAATACATGGGAGGGTAGGGGTCGGACACCAACAAGATGATTGAAAGATGAGAGACTATGGTTGCATTTTGCATAGAGCAGGCGTTTTTTTCGTGTTTGAATTTTTTCTTGATTCTTATTTAGAAATGATAAACTGCACTGGTTTTGAGCTTACTCCTGAGCTTTTCATGGATACAATTAATACGTTATGCCCCAGCATCGTTCTAAAAGACTTGGCGTCATGTTATGTACATTGATTAATTAGATTGATTGACTATCAACTCTGACCCAATCCTCCAATAGAAACACATTCTCTTCTAACGTATAAGGCAGCAGACACATGTGTTGATCTTTTCCAGAGGCAGGCTCTAACAATGAACTAGACCGCAAAGGATGCGACAATGCCTTCTGACTCTGCTCTGTAGCTATCACGTCTTCAGAGTCTCCCCGTGGAAAGTCTATGTTAGAAAAAAGCACTTCGTCGTCTAGCCATAGGCTATTCAGAAATGGGTCTGTTGCCAATGGTGTATGTAACGGCTCGGTCTCTGTAGCATCAGCTGAAGAGGCGACTGCCCAATCTTCAGTGGTCCCCAACTCAACAGAGTCTCTCTTCTGTGCCTCGAGGACTTTGGAAACGTAGTTTGGTAGGTCAATCCCAGCTCTGTGTAAAGCCTTTCTGATATAGCTGAGAGCATAGCCCGCTGCGTAGTAATTTTGCTCCAATGTTTCCATGACCTCCATGCAAGTTGATAGGTGTAATGCAGCTTCTTCGCCACCGGCTAAATCCCCTATTTTCATATCGAGCATGTTAATAACCATAGCTGGGAATATAGTAGTTACTCCGGTCGCTGGTAGATATCTATGGAGGCCGTGTCCTTTAAGGCTGCACACGAGTCGCGTTATTTGCGCACCGCATGTTGAGAGTTGTTTTCTGGATAGATCTGGGGAATCCACGTTTGGGCATTGTTGTGTCGGGGATGTCGGGAGAGTCCGCGGTCGGTGCAGTGCATATTTCAACGTATAAAAAGACATGAGGAGATGTGACTTGTTAACGATAATGCTTGAGTGTATATACTTAACATCAGCATCAGCAGCGATAGCGTCATCGTCCTCTACGTTTTCCCATTGTGGTGGCAGTTGGTCTCTCCAGGCCCTGATGGATGAATCTATTTTGAAAAATTGATCTTCAATCCCAGTCAGAGTGTCAGGCGAGTCATATGGCGTGTGGGAAGTGTAGTTGTCGTATGCATCTTGAATATCAAGAACAGATGTGACAAGCTCGCAAAGTTGAGCCCTGTGCACGCAGGTTTCGAATAGCTGCCATTGCTTTGAAGAATCCCCTAGCAAAGGCCGTTGCTGAGCCAGAACATTGTCTTCTGAAACCATGTTCATATCGAAATCATCAAGAGTCAAACTCGACACATGGACATCTCCATCGCGAATTTGTGCCGATCTTCGAAGACCTAGCGCAAGGTACCTATCGCGCATATAGCACGACCACCATAATCTTCTGCGTAGTCTCTGTTCTTTCGTGGGAAGGAGCTGAGCGGAGGGCTCGTAGTTCAGGCCGAGGGCGTAAGCTATAGAGACCGCAACGCTCACCCAGTGCCAGGAGTCTTTATGATTAGAAGGCTCATCTGATGAAAGTGATAGTAACAGAGCTGTTTGTAGGAGGGAAACACGGTCACGCTCGTAGTCGACACTGAATAATAGCTGAACTTACTATTAGCACTAATGGTGATTTAGGATTATGGATGGTTTCAGAAATCTGAGTAACTCACTGCAACACGTCGGAACAGCTCCTTCCTCGCCTGCCGCTTGTTTGCGAATCCATACTCAGTCCAGTTCATCTCGTCTTCGGAGAGATACGCTGATCCAACAAGCAATATAGATTGATAAGCCAAAAGACTCCATCGAACTGCTGAGCCGTTTGCATGGTGTACAGAAGTTAACAGGTCGTCCAGATGTATGAGTGGCATATAAGGAAACGCGAACTCGGCAAACGCGCCCACCAATAACCTTTGATGACTCGCGCTGGGCAGAGTCAAGCAACCCTGATTTTGTAGAAAGGTCATTAGGCAATTCTCAAGCCTTTGCGGTTTGTGTATGAATCCTGGCCAGTCGGACATTGGTGTTGGCATGTTATGAGGGCCGGACCCCAGGCCCAAGCCTCCAGTCAATGAACGAGGATCTAATAGACACGCATCTGTAGAATGAGGAAGAGAATGTTAGCTTTCTCCTGTCTATTTGGATAACAACTATGCTATTACCAGTGCCTGCTCGGTTTGAGATCTTGTTCAGGCATTGAGAATTGCTGGAGTCCGATAGTAGAGATTTCTCCACAGCATCGGAAGGGACTTTCCTATATATGCCTATTAGTCAAGTTTTACATTGTTCAGAAGTGGCGAACAAGAAGTAAAACAGTAAAAGTAAGGAACTAAAAGAAAAGAAATCTAGAAGTACAACACAATGGCTAAAAGACCAGAGGTATAGACCGGCAGGCTGATTCTAGTATTGAAAAAAAAGAACGTGATAATCAAACCACCGGTCTTCAATCGGTAGAGAACGAACCTTTTCTTTCGGCGTTGACGGGGCATAATACAATGAGCACCGCCTGACCTGCAGTCGCTACAAGGTTTGCGTTCTAATACATCACATTTGACCTTGCGTGCCCGGCAACTCAAACATGCTCTCCGGGCTCTAGGCTTGTGCGTTGTAGCTCGATGATGTGATTGCTTTTCAGTTGTTTTTGTCATCGTTTCGATTCAGCGAGAGCTCTTGAACACGAGATATACAGCAACAAAAGATTTAGTGTCAGGAGCTTAGGCTTGGAATTGCATGAACAAATTTTGAATAGAGAGTAAGTCTGCCTATGGAATAGTGGGTTCATATGAGTGTCGCCTACTTCCTGCTATCTACCAGGCGGAATATCAAATCTGTAACCTTTAGTCAAATCTCAGAAACTACAGACTGGGGTCATTGCAATCACTGCCGTCGAATCCGCTTCTTGGGTCAAGAGTGGATGGATTCCGTGCTGAGCCGAGGGGAGCCCTTCCCGGGCGCTCCCCGCTTCCGCCCCATCCACTTCCGGACCCGGCGGACCGGTTCCGCTCACGTGCGAAAAGCGAACCACCGGAGTACGGATGTTACTTTGTATACTTGATACTGTTACTAGACACTTGTAATATCATAATGGCGGTCAATAAACGAAATCTCAATCGCGTACTTGTCGGGTTACTTGCGTACATCTCTTGTCTTAATCATTTGATTCTATTATACACGGTTGCAAATCAAGCCATGACTACCTATGATATTGCAGTTGTTGGACTCGGCGCTCTTGGTAGCGCCGCTGCGTATCACGCTGCCCTAAGGGGTGTGAAGGCGATCGGCTTCGAGCAATTTGAATTTGGACATGTGAAAGGGGCCTCACACGATACTTCACGTATCTTTCGGACTTCGAATCCCCTCCCTGAACAAGTTTCTCTGGCCAAGTTAGCTTACAAAGAGTGGACCGACCTGGAGAAAAAAGCCGGACAGGAGTTGCTAACGGTAACCGGGGGTCTGGTGTTCATACCAAAAGATGGTCCTTATTCTTGCGATGAAGCTACTAGGGGTTTGGAGGCAAACGGCTCGCCATATGAGCTTCTTACTGCTGAGCAGGTTAATGCTCGCTGGCCAAGGTTCCAGTTGTCTAGTGGGGTTGATGCTCTCTACACAGCCGACTCTGGGGTCGTTCATGCCTCGAAATCAGTCTCAGCCATGCAGTCTGTGGCTCGTGCTCACGGAGCGGTTCTGAAGGAGAAGACCCCGGTGGATCAAATAAGACCCACCAACGATGGAGTCGCAATCGAGACACCAGCTGGCTCTTTCCATGCTAAAAAAGTGATTTTGGCAACCGATGCATGGAGCAATAAACTACTATCACCTTTGGGTGCAGAAGTCCCCCTGAAGGTCATGCAAGAACAAGTAACATACTTCAAGCCAGACGATCTTTCTGGTTTCGAGCCTAGCAAATTCCCTGTCTGGATCTGGGGTGGCGACTTATGGTTCTACGGTTTCCCAAGCTACGGAGAGCCGACTATCAAGATTGCCCGCGACACATCTAATAACCTCATGAGCCCTGAAAATCGGTCATTCGTTCCGTCGTCTGATTTACTTAAGGAGTTGAAAACGTTCTCTAAAAGTATTATCCCGTCAAGAGGCCAGACCCTACGCACTGTAACCTGTCAATACACTATCACGCCTGGGCGCCAGATCATCATGAGCCCTCTAGAAGGTCATAAGGATGTTATCATCGGTCTTGGTGCAGCTATCGGATTTAAATATGCACCTGCGATTGGTCGAGTCCTGGTGGACTTAGCTTTGGACGGTAAGAGTCAGGAGGATACTTCGAAGTTTGGCATACCGAAGACGATTGTAGCTAGCAAACTATAGGTCTAAGAGTCGTGAATGTTATAAGGACCTCAACTACAGTAGGATTCAAGAGCACAAGTTGAGTAACTATTATTTGAAGAATTGTTATATTGCACAATGTCAAAATATAGAGAATCTTCATGATTCTCTAAGTTGAAAAGACAAACGGCGAGCTAAGAAGTTGTACAGGGTCAAGATTAGACTCTACTTTGAGACAAGAATTATGATGACTAAAACAGTAAATGATGTGCGGGACTTGAACGGGCTCAGGTAAGCTCTCATATTCCAGCAAATTGGTTGTCCTTTCATGTGAACAGTTGTAAGGATACTAAACTAGATACACTATGGAAACATAACAAGCCTTTTGTAACCTAGGACGCATTGATGCCATGAGCCTCAAAGGGGAGAATGGCAGACACAATTGCTAGTATAATGAACAGAGCAGCTGAGATATACAGAGGAACCGCCGTGGCCGAGTCAGCTGCCACAGCGATGATAGCTGACAACAGACCCATCAAGCGATTAATAGCTACAGCAATTCCATTTCCCGTACCACGGTAGGCAGACGGGAAGATTTCGGCTGTGTAAGCATATAATGTGCCATAATAAAGATTGATACACACCGCTAGATTAAGAGTCTTAGCTCCGACCAGACAGAGGCTTAAGTGAATGAATGAGGAGATGAAAAGAACATACCAATGCAGCTGCTTAAAGCAAGATTCTGTGCAGGTGTCCTTACAGCTGTGTAGCCGAAGAAAAAGGCTGCAGTCATAATAGCACCGATACTCATAGTATATTTGCGTCCGAGAGCTTTGATGTCGACCAGACCAGCTGCAATGAGTGGCCCAAAGATAGAGCAGACATTGGTGATTGTATAGTCACGCCATGTCTCAACAAATGTGGGCTCATAATCCGGCACTCTGCTACTGAGAAGGGCGCTGAAAGAGCATACATGATTAGTATTTTTCAAATTGAAAGTCTCCGAGGGCATGAAACAATTACTCACGGAAGGTAAAGAAAGAAAAGAGGGTACCCAAGCCCGATACAGGCCCATGACAGCCAGATTAACGAGGTAGAGATGCCGACTCGTGTTGTTGAGAAAAGGCCTTTGGCTTGACGAATGGCCGAACTCCCAACTCGACGCGATATGCCCTTTTGTGCTGGAGATGAGGATGCTGCATGCTCAATAGTACCGACAGCTTGCAACATCTCCAGGGTCAATGTACAGCTCCGATAGTGCTTAGCGGCCAAGTCTTGTAGCACAGCTACAAGTTTTGCGTCCTCTCCAGCGCTCACCAAGTATTTTGGTGTTTCAGGTAGTCGTACTGCTAGAATTCGAAGCAAGGACATAATAAGGACAACTGCGCCGCCAGTGAACATGACGAGTCTCCAGGCCTTGTTGTTGTTCCAAGTGCAATCCGTACCATCGCAAGTCCAATCGCTTCGGGCTGAGGGAGAGACGAAAAGTTAGTACTGCAATTGTCAAACAAGGAGGAGATTCTGAACTCAAGAGAGAAACTTACAATAGTAACCCCAAGCAATGAAGCCTGCGCAGGACTGACCGACGCCCCACCAGGCAGCCATAGCAGTAATGACCCATTGCTTGCTTTTAGGCACAAATTCAAGCATGATAGCCGGATCAAGGACTAGATTGCCGCCTGCCCCGAATCCAAGGAAAGCGATGAAGAGGCAGAACACAGCCCAGTTTGGAGCAGCCCCCGAGACCACAGTCGCAACGGAGGCGACAATAAGCGTCGTGTTAAAGGCGATTCGGCGGCCAATCATATCGGCACCGAAGCCCCAGAACAAAGCCCCAACTAAGAGTCCAGCATATAAAGCTATAGTCGATCCCGTGCTGAACCCGCCGTTGCCGATCTCTAAATAGGCCCGAACAGCTGCGACACTTTGTAAAAACGCTACCAGAGAATCCACAGCGAATCCGAAGCCGGTAAGACAGGATAGTTTGAAGTGGAACATTGTCCAGCCGATTTCGTTGATAGCCTTGTAGGCACAATATTAGCATTGCTTACCTATATGGTAGGATTTTCTCACCTCATTGACTAGGTTTATCTTGATTGCAAGTATAGGGTCATCCACACTTTCCAACACATCTTCAACAGCGGTAGCAGTGCCCCCAATTTGAAATGATGTTTGGTCAGATTGGTTCACAGTCTTCTCGCTATCTAATTCATTGGACTTGTTGGTGCTTCGCGGAGCCATATCGGAATGGGTTTACTGATGGTTGAATAATTACTCATATATTGAGGAGAGGTTTTGATATCACTCTTCATCTATCGTGTGTTGTGGAAGGGCTGGTAACTTAAATTATCGGACTGTACTCCCGAACGATACGGGAACCTTCACAATGCAGGTCTCGGGGCATCTTTGTTGATATCTCGAACGGATTCTCCCCGGCCTCCTAGCGTCTTCGCTCGCGTGTTAGGATGATATTAACTGCCTCACTAGCAGGAGATAAGCCCTTTCTAGTAGGCATCGTGGCTCTACGCTGATAAGACGACCCCACACAATGGAGGTCAAGCAGTAGGACCCCGGTTTCTTGTAAGCAATGCACTTACGCAAGAAGTCCGGGGCCCCGCATTCTGATTGATTGGAACAGTCATTGTGTATTATCTTACACATTACTGGGACGGATTCTCCGGTTTTGTGGAGTATTACTCCTCGCTGCTCAAACTTAGTGTTTGTCCTGCTGAAGCGTATTGCAGCTTTGCCACGGGCAAGAAGTGTCAAGACATGCTGTTGTTACGATGCAAATCTCCACATGTACTGAAGTAAATTAGCATTCGGGAAACCTAGACTGACTTAGAATCGGGGCTGAAGAATATTATGTATTCGATAGCGTGATTGAATCACTCGGCCATAGAACTAAACTATCTGATCTGGGATGAAAATGGTAAGATTAGGCTTGAGAAGCCTAGGTTTATAGACCTTGTCTTACAGTGGACTTAGCACGTCTACATCTTTAGAACCTATATGCTCGAGAATTATAGAATCAACATATTAAACAAGATAAGATGGTTACATGGCAAGGGTGATAGATAACATATGTGCAGTGACTCAGGGGCACTTGCCTAGAGTATTTAAGATTTAGATGTATACTGCACTACTTATCCTAGAAGCTACGGTATTTGAGCCGTAGCACAATACTAAAAAGTGATTTGTTAGTAGCAATCATTTTTGAGAAATAAATACCAAAATTGATCGCAAAGCTTGCCTTCTTGTGATAGGACTGAGATATTCTTCTTAGGGATTCACGTTAAAGTCAAGTACTGACAGTGACGATAAAACTTTCTGTGACTATCTACGCAACAAAACATGCGACGATGATGAACGAGCTTTCACACGCCGTGACCGACGGTCCGGGAGCCGGCAAAAGGACTGGATGCACGGGAACGCACGGAACTGAGTCGCGTGACCGGAAATAGGCGGAAATTCCGTAGGCTCCCCTCCGTCGCTTCCGAGTCTCGCTTAAGAGGTTGGCAAGACTCTAAAACATCGAATTAAATTCTGAACGTCAACAATAATCGACAGTGATCTGAAGCAAAATATTGAAAAGAGAGGGCCTTTAAAAATATGGTGTCTATCTAAAATCAAACGCAAGCAATTCGATACGTGCTTGTATGATACGGCAGGATAACACGGAGAATCCGTGCGGGGCCGATGCCCACCAAGATGCAGAGCAGCGGGTATTTTACCACACAGATGCAGGATAGGATGCGGTGTTAGCACTGAAACTCTCTTACATTTAAATTGTAGACCTGGTTTTTAAATTCTAACCTGGGCGGGTGGTTGGCCGAGATGACAAGATTATCTGTGAAAATGATGGGCGGCAATCGTCTTGTCTCAGTTAGAGGTCATAAGGTGGGAGAGGTATACCAAACCACAATGATAATAGTAAGCTGCTAAATCTACTCTGCTACCACAAGTCAAGCATTATTTAGCTTTTAAATCGCTTCTGTGATAAAGGATTTTAGGGTGGGCCGTTACCGGCATGGTGTAGCATGACTAGCGTTTAATGCTGTCATGTGCATCTCTCCCGTTTCTAGGTTTAACGGAACGTAGTCGAACCAACCTGGAATTTGGCATGTTCTTTTCAGCCAACACGTTTTGAACCTCATACATTGAGAAATGAATGCACCAAGATCTAGACAATACCGTCGCGTAGCTCAGGCGTGTGAGAATTGCCGGTATATCTCTTCTCTCATTTTGAGTGCGCTTGCAGCATGCTTACAGTCATGGACAGCCGGAAGAAAATACGCTGCCCTGGGGAGAGACCACAATGCTCGGCTTGCAGTCGCTTACACCAACCATGCTCCTTTGACGACGACGACTGTGCGAATCAAGCATCAGCGCGAGGACTTGAGGCTCGGATGGTAGGATTAGCATGCCGAAGACCCCTCCTCATATCCTCCCTAACAATGGTAGTCCGACCGCCTTACGCAGCTTGAGGACAAGCTAGACAACTTGATCAACAGAGTGGTGTATGTTATTAAATGACAACCTTTATCATTTGCTCGCTATTGTTTCAGTAAATATCGGAAGTATCAGCACTAATCTTGAATGGTCTGCAGTCCAGAGTCGATTCAGGAAATCACACCATCCTCATCAACTGGTAGAAACCATCGCCTGCTAAAACACTCGCCAGGGGGCCCCCAAGCTCCTAACCAGCCTATGTATGGTAGTTTTCTTTCTTGTGTTATCATGCTAACATTAATGTAGAGGAAGCTTGCCAGCTGAGCTTACGGCAACAGCAATTGACTTTTATTTCCAACATATTCATCTTCAACCGTTGTGGCTCGTTGAGGATGAAACTTTATCACCTTCTAATGCTTCTGAAGAGTTTATCTTAGCTCTAACAGCCTTGCGTCTTACATATCAGGCAGATGAGCTCAGTGAGAGTGACCGACAAGAGCCTCATTCTTACATCAAGACCGCCCGAACTGGTGTTATGCTAGACATTGTAAACGGAAGTGTAACCGGCCAAAGCATTCGGACCTTTTGTCTTTTAGCCTACTTCAGCCTCGTCTGTAAGTTTATTGATTGCTTATTGTCTAAAGTTTACGTTTTACTGATAAGAACCAAGCTGGTAATATGGCGCAGGCTGGACTTGACATATCACTTGCCAAGAATACTGCGCAAATGTTAACCGCCTGGGGCTGTTTCCCAGGCTCTTTGCTATCGCCACGAGAACAATCAAGATTATTCTGGAGTATTGAATATCTGAGCACCATATGCGAAAATCCTTCTTTGCTTCCCTCAATACCGGACGATATTGACGCTCCTCGTTTCATGATTGCGGAACCACACAGTTCCTTCACACCATGCCCTCGGCTTCCCCGGACATCTGATACAAATTCACAAGGGATACTTCGAGATCAGTGGGCACAATCTATAAGACTCTGCAGTCTCTGGAGAGATATAAGGCTTTATATTGCAAGTTGTACAGAGGGGTATGCTAAGTATCCATGGTTACCAGACTCAGATTACACAAGATTGTGCTCGCGTCTCTTAGAGGTCGAGATGGCATACCCAAGTTCTTTAAGCTACAACTCAGTTGGCTTTCCCGACATTTCACCCGAAGACGTCCACGCCAGTCGGTTGGCATGGCTGCCTTGGCTCAGAGCACAATTAACCTACCACACTATACACTGCGTTCTTAACCACCCATCTCTCTACATACTTTTGGCGAAAAAGCCGAGACAAAAGTTAGGATCCAATACGTTCTGGAGGATATCCTATGAAAAGGCACTGAGACATTGCACATGGGTCTCGAGATTACTCAGGCTAGGAAAGGAAAAGGGCCTTCAACTCTCAGACCCATTTGCTGCGCAAGCAGCAGCAATTGCTGGTACACTGCATCTTTACTGGACGAACGCTAGTAGCCAGCAGCTGAGAACATCGTCTTTGGAAAATCTGGAAACGTGCAAAAATTTCATTGGAGAAATGGCAACTCATTGGCCGTTTTGCAAAATCCTGGTGGGTTTCTTGCTGTCTAGAAGTTGCCTGGGGCAGGATCATACTAACATACTCTTCCAAAGGAAAACAACTTGCATCAATTTATTGAAGCCATGGAACCATCTATGCAACAGAGGAATGATAGAGCCTACCTAGTAGCTTCAAAGACGTCCTTGATATGGAACCTTCTTGATATCGCTGCATCTCAGTTTCCGAGCTATAATAACCATAGTCTGGACTCTGTCGCAGATCCCTTTGACATTGACAACAGGGATCATCTACCACTTTCAGCAACGCACTCACCCCCAACGGACATGAGGGAATCTACTGCGCATTACGCATCCCCTCCGCCCTGGCTCACGTCGAGGACAGCGAGCGCACTCCAAAACGGAACGGTTGTCCACCAAGGCGAGCAGATTGCAGGCTCGGTACAGCAAGGAGATATATCTGATCGAATGACATCTCATGACTTAGCATGGGGTCCTTGGGAGAACTTGGGAGCCATGGAAGACGATATCTACATTAACGATTCCTGGTGGGGTTTGAACCAGTTCTAGTTTAAAGACATACCCTATTTATCAATAATTGAAATTGCTAACCCAAAGGTAAAATATGAGGATCAGTTAGGCTATATTCAAGAGTACTGATACTACAATCCTATTTCCCTTATGGCTCCAACAACTATGTAGTATATATTGTATGTTGCATTGTATTATTATCTTATCGTTGTATTGAACGCCGGCGTATCATGCTGGACTTGGATATCTGGGATAGGGTGTAAGAATATCATTCCATTATGAGTGATCCGCAGCGTGAGTGATGTCAAAGTTTGGAATAGCTCTCGGCCCATTACGGAGGAGGACGGGATTTCCGAGTCGGGTATCCACGGATTCTTCCGGGTCCTGAAGAGACAACGTCGATGGGCTTGTTAAACCCTCTGCTTGTAACCGGTCGCATTCAACGAGGGGATGCGGTGATCGGGGTTGCATAGTGAAATAAGACATTGTTTCAAGGGAAAATTTCAGATCGTTGCTCGCGCACTACCATTTTGATCATTAATCTATTTTGTCCTAGCAACCATGAATCCTGCTACTTTACTCCCAACTACACTGTATATCCCTGGCGCAGTGGGGATAGCTATGCTCTTAGCCATAGCAACAAAGTATTTGTCGACAGTCCTATCGCATATCGGGATCCTTTCTGCCCGTAAACAGGATTCTCAAACAACCGTGCGGGCTCTCCCAGCAACCTATTATCAATCCGACGAAGTCTATGAGCTCGAGAGAAGGGCTATATTTGCAAAGAAATGGATCCTTGTGACCCATAAGCTTCGGTTTCCTGAACATGGCTCATGGGTGCGATTTGAGGAAGCCGGATTTTCATTTTTTCTTGTCAACAACAATGGCACGATCAATGGCTTCCATAATATATGTCGGCACAGAGCATTTCCAATTGTAACCAAGGACGCGGGTCAATCATACATGCTGTCTTGCAAGTATCATGGTTGGTCGTACGGATTGAATGGCCAGCTCGCTAAGGCCCCTGGCTACGGTAACATCAAGGGTTTCAACAAGGGCGAGAACAAAATTAATCTCTTCCCAATCCACGTACATATCGATGCTAAAGGTTTTATCTGGGTTAACATGGATGCTTCCGATTCACCCGAAAAATGGTCAGCCGAGTTCAAGGGTATTGACCAAATGGAACGGCATAAGCCCTTCAATTTCGAGGACTATCATTTCGACCATACCTGGGGTATGAGCGGCGACTACAATTGGAAAACCTTAGCAGATAACTACAACGAGTGTTATCACTGCAAAACGGCACACCCAGACGCCGGATCCGTCGCAGACCTCTCATCCTACAAAGTGGATGTTAAAGGTGGCAATATCGAGCATTTTGCCAACACTACTTCTGAGCAAGCGGATAACGGATTGACGATTGTAAGCAACTATTATTTTCCAAATGCTTGCATGACTGTCTCGTAAGTTACTATCTATTAGTCTTTGTTCATTGGATAGTTACTTACAAGTTAGGGATCACTTCTTCTACATGATGAGATGCGTTCCGACGTCAGCTAATCATTGCTCTATGGAATACGAAGTCTATCGCCATAAGGACGCAAGTGATGAGCACTTTAAGAAAATTGATGAGATGTTTAAACGAATTTTAGCTGAGGATAAATGGCTCTGCAATAACGCCCAGAAGAACCTTAACGCTGGTGTGTTTGTTAATGGGGAGATGCATCCGGAGATGGAGCAAGGTCCTCTCTATTTTCAGCATCGTGTTAGAGAACTACTGCAGCTTCACTATCAGCAGGAAAGAAGTGCAGGAAAAGAAATTAATCCAGCACAAGGGGCAAGGCCAAGGTCTTGCGATAGGGAGCAACACGACATCGATCTTTGTCACGATCTTGCATGCGGGAAGAAACAGGCGGCCTTAGCTTGGTAAAGAAATATAAAACCCGAGTTGAGGACACTTTCTCTAGTATTCAGGATCCGCTCTGTTTAGAAGTCTAGTGATGACAAGAAATTTTAAAAAGGAATTCAAAGTTGCTATGACTTCCGCCGTGACAGAGGACTATTGCTAATCCGGAGCTGTGCCAAACCACGTCTCGAATCTCAAGTCAGATTGAACCGAGCTGCATGTCATCGCACTTATAAAGGAGCTAGAGACCAAGTCATTCCCTGGGCGGACTATCGTTCGATATGGGCCCTGAGATACCAAGAATTTTAGAATCACTGATTTCGCATCAGACCCCCCCGAACTACACAAAGCTCGCTACATCGCGGAAACAAGCTTCCCCGCATTGTGGCAGCACATCCTTCAATCCGCGCTACCTTGATTTGTCCTGGAGTGCGGAGTTGCGATTGTTAAAAAGTGGCTTTTCATATGCTTCTGAGGCATATGAATCTCCCTTAGCAAAGCTACACAAAATCATGCGGCAACCCACGCGGCCGACAGTTGTGAGAGCTGAGCCTATTACCTGAATGGGAAGTTGCGTCAACCACGGAGCACGGCAGCAGTGATGAGAGGATAAGAAGACTGGCTGGCGTTATTCAGAAGAGATTTAAAAGAAGCTTGGGTCACTGTATCATGTCTCCGGAGAATTTCCCAAGGTGTCACTTATAGAGCTGCTTGCTACCTGATCTCAACGGAGAAACAGATCAGATACTACAGTATGTCTCATTCTTTCCTGCGTCTTGAACGTCAAGTTACCTTAAAATACCCAAAGCCTGGTATAGACCTTGGTTGGAATACAACCATAGTCACATGGGCATCAAGGCAAATACTCGAGGTGTCTTCATTTCGTATATGTTAATATTGAATGACATCTACGAAGTATAGCGGTATTAGCGTAGCTATCGTAAGCTAATTAGAGACACGAGGATCAAATTTCGTAGTGGATTACACGTTAGATTATCTTGGTCAGCGTGCAGAAGATGTTGATTCCAATACCATACTCCGACGTAAGTGGTTCCAAACCACATAGCTCTTACTTAGGTCCCACCCAGATGGGCTCAGGCGCATAAAAGATCAGATTTTATTTTGTTAGTGACATTAAAGTAGATTAAACAAGAAGGAACAATCGAAATACTTTCATGTTGATGCTCTAGACGGGCTTATCAAGCCAATTATGCGATCGTAATTCCATTGGAAGTCAGGATGCTTACGGTCATAGCAATCATTCTCCTGCTAGTAATGTATTCTTCAAGACATATAAAACAAGATATCACTCATTGATCCTATGGTTATTTCTAATTTTATATAAAACAAGTAGCAAATAGAATTTAAATTTCTTATTATTTTTAAGTTAGACTATCACTATAAGACGAAGCAGCATACTGAATATTCATATGTTAGGAACAGATCCATCAATACTTCGCTAGTTCAGCAATCACGATCTATCTTGTAGAGATCACCAAATTGCATCACTTGTATGAGTAACTAGTGTTGAAGTAATTGGTCGATTCCTACATATCTTCTTCTTTAGAGATTAGTCGATAGCTAGGAAGCGTAATAGAGTGTCGAGCTTAGCAGAAATAAAGGCAGTGTATAAGTGTTCGACGACTGTTGGAACTAACACCACTTTTCTCTACCCTAGTGATGTATACCATTATTAGCGGTTATAGTCAATGAAATTTAAGTATTTATGCATAATTCATCATTGTTGTGCCTAAACTGAGGGATAGAGATGGATTTTCCAACATTACTCTTTTAGCGGTCAGGACGGCTTACAACCCATTGGCACCTCGGATACCGAGCTCACTCATTACGGTATCAGCAGCCAACGAGCCTTGCTCCATCGCTCCCTCGATAAAAGCTCTCCAGCCTGAAGCCCAGTCCGAATTCGCCATTAACATATTTCCGTGCCTGCTTTGTAGTTCCGCCAGAAACTTGGTCAGATACCCAGCTTGGTACCAAGCCGGTCCACCCATTGCGTAAGGATCTGACTCCCAGTCGTGGAAGACAATCTTGTTGATGTTCATAGGATGGAACCGTTTCATTGCGGTGACCAGCCTCTCAGGTTCCTTAACAGGGTCCAACTTGCCACGGTTATCCCCGGCAAAGGCTGTCACACGGGTAGACTTCTCTCCAGCGCAGTACCCGTCACCGTAAACAGCGATTAGGTCACCAGGCCAAATAAATCCACGCAGTCCACGGAGGTCGCCTTCTACTTCGGCGTGAATCTTGGTGAGATGGTTCGAGTGACCGATCTGAAGTGCCTCTTGCCGAAGAGCTGAGAGAGGCGGGTCGAATTGGATGGTAGGCAGCACGCAGAGCGGGATGGTGTTGATGACTCGCTTGCCGCGATAAGCCTTCCCGGCAGCTGTATGCAGCGAGATCACTCCATCGCGCTCAACGATAGACTTGATGGGCGACTTGAAAGTGTACTGAAGCCCCATGTGCTCGGCATTGTCGAATATCCGCCGTGCCAGTGAGGACTGTCCTTGGCGAATCTTGTACAGCGTCCAAATCTCCTCAAATGTCTCAGGGCTGAATCCTTGTAGTGCCTGCGAGCGTAGTAGTTCGAGAAAGCCAACGTTCTCTATATTACCGCCGGCCATATTGGCTACAAGTGCTTTGAAGATGGTTATCTCGTCCTTGGACAGCTGGTCTTTGACCTGCTCAAGTCGGTCCGCACATGATAGCTTGTCGACATTCTGAACTTGGCTAAACGCCACTCGCGAATTGCCGAGCGTAGAATATGGAAGTGGAAGGATATCTCGGGCGTCATTGCCATCGATGTTGACCAGGATCTTCCAAGCGCGACAGGTCATGTCGCCGGCTTCTTTGAGCGACAGCTGTCGGGGTCCGGAGCCGTCATCCAGTGTGAACGTCGAACCGCCTGCACCCTCAGAGCGAGTCATGCTGACATCGTCCTTGATTCCGTATCGCTGCATCTCAGCAAACAGGCGCCCGTGGGCATGGGAGACCCAGGTACCCCCCATCTCGTACGTGGTGCCGTCAATCTGAGCGCTCCAACTGCGGCCACCTATACGGTCGCGAGCCTCTAAGAGAAGAGTCTTCTTACCTTGAAGATTATCAATAAGATTCATTTTAGATTCAGCGTTCAAGAAATGTCAATCTTACCAGCTTTGACCAGGTCTCTGGCAGCGATCAAGCCGGTGTACCCGGCGCCAATAACGATGGCCTCCCATGTCTCGTTATCCTGGCCATCTCGAACGTTGCTCCCCGGCTGAATGACACCGTATGTGTGTACGCCGGGAACAAGGCCATCCCTCTCCGTGTATACGTATCCATCATGCGAAAGGTTTGCTTGAAAAGTTGACTCGGACATTGTGATCGAAGATGCGAATTGTACGCTGCGTGTCAAACATTGATGACAAGACTAGCTCGGACTAGGCTTTTTAAGCTACACGGACGAAGGTAACCACAGCATAATGCCACGTAGTTCGACCTCGGAGTATCCCAACTTACTTTACAGTCACATTGGAAGTCATTTGGGATATGTTACAGGCGGGGAAACAGTATCAAAAGCTGGTGCAGTGGTAGTTAGCGATGGAGTCTACTACCCGATCGGGAAATAAACCCAGCCATCCGGCTCTAGAAGTCCGCCGATCCGAAGCCGCCGTAGGCGCCGAGGCAAGTCCAGTCGGTATGAGTAATTATATATATATATATTTCTCAAAAGCTTCGGACTCGCACCCACATGTAATATTGGTGTGGTGGTCGGGGTTCCAGGAATTCAAGTATTTTCTTGGGGCGGTAGATGCCGGGGGTAAGCATCCTCTAAGTACTGTACGACAGTAGGATTTTATTGCCCTTTACCTCAGCAGTATTCTGCCTAGCGCACTTTTCCAAGGTCATTTCTACGCTCACGTCGCACCAATTCAATTGAGCACGTATGGCGGATTTTAAAGCACAAGATACATACAATGTTTCTGGAACTCTTTAAATTAAAGAAAAATTACATAGATATTAAAGAATTCAAGGAATGCCTTCAGTTGGCATGAGCTGCAATTGATTAATGTCAGATTGCGGACCTTATTGCAAATGTGCCTCGGCGTCGCCGAGCATGCTTAGCTGCAGGAGGTTGGTGGACTAAGTATTAATAAGAATCAATTTATGTACCTATCTAGCTAACTTACATACAGTTCCACGAAAATTCGCGGTGTCTACAAGAAACCTATATAAATTGTGTTGAAAACGTGAGGCACAACAGACTTTTGACAGGTGCGTTCACTCGAAGTTCACCGTGCAGGGTGGCTTAGAGGGTGGCTCAGCCCTAGATGGCACCCTTCAGCCCTATAATACTCAAGTTTTCAGCCGCTTGCACCGCCCTCGCCACTGGTAGCAAAAGGCCTTGATGGATTGAGTCACGTGCTGGATTCCTAAGCTGTTGTATACCGTTACGGGGACAGGGGGGGGGGGGGGGGGGGGGGGGTGTTGTGGGGGGGGGGGGGGGGGGGGGGCGCCTTTGGGGCAGAGTAATCTGCTCCAAGGCAGGCTGGGTGGACTAAGTCCACTT
>JAKLNE010000102.1:0-61493 GCA_022814615.1 Waltergamsia citrina | reverse complement strand
CCCTAACCCTAACCCTAACCCTAACCCTAACCCTAAACCTAACCCTAACCCTAACCCTAACCCTAACCCTAACCCTAACCCTAACCCTAACCCTAACCCTAACCCTAAATACTTATTTTATAACTTTTTTATAAATAATTTTTAATATTATATATTAATTTTTTATAATATAATTAATAAGTTTTATTAATAATATATAAATAATTTATTAATTTTAGTCTTAAAATTTTAATTATATTTTTTTTAAAAATACTTTTATAATTTTTTTAATATTAATTTAATAAAATAATATCTTAGTTTTAACTTATATTATAATTTTTTTATTTTTATTAATCTTAAACTCTTAATAATAAAATTAAATTTATTTAATTATTAAATATTATTAATATTTTTAATTTTTTATATAAAATTTAATTTTAAAACTTATACTTATATTAATTTAATTTATACTAACTTAAGCTTATATATAAATTTTTATAAATATAATTTAATATAATATTTAATAATAATAATCTTATATTTTTAATATATTAATAATTATAAATTAATCTTATATTAAAAAATTTTATTAAAAAAATATACCTTTAATAAACTTTTATTTTTTTTAGTTTAGATTTTATAATTTATTAATAATTTCTTAATTTTACTTTATACTTTTATAAATTTAAATATTTATTTATTTATTTTTTTAATATATTATATTTTATAAAATTTCTATTATTTATTATTATTAAAATTTTAATTTAAACTTTTTTATTATATATAATATTTTTTAAAAATTTTTAAAATTAAGTATAACTTAATTTAATATAAGTTTATTTTTTATCTTTAATTTTTTAAACTTACCTTTTTTTAGTTTTTATATAAATACTTAATTATTAATAACTTAATTAAATAATTATTACCTAACTTATATTTTATTAGCACTATATTATTTCCCACTTAAAATTAATTACTATCTACTAAACGCTATTTACTATATTTCTTAGTGTTTATAAATTCTAGGGCATCCAGCTTTGGTCTTATAAAAAACACTTTCACTTATGATCCTGAGCATGTTGAAATGGCATTATGTTTCCTAGATCAACACGCTTCTGCTAAGCTACCTTTTTACAACGAAACCTGGAAAGGTGTCATATATGGAGATAAGCACCTATATTCTGACAATATCCTTTAAATCCACTTTGCACCTGATTTGAAAACCCTTGCTTAGCAGGTCGCGGTTTTTGAAGATGCAAATGAAGTGATAAGCCTAAGCCTTCTTATCTGCGGTCTCCGTAACCTCGTGAAGATCGCCTAGCATCTGCTTCGGGCTTGCCTCGGCTTCAGTATGAACGTTAGCCTTTCCGAAGTGAGCATCCAGCTCCTCAAGTGTTTTCTTCTTGGTCTCAGGGTAGCATGCATAAACGAGAACAGCAGCAAACACATTGAAAGACATGAAAATGAAGTAAGTGCGCGGCCCAATGTTAGAGACAGCCACTGGCCAAACTTGGCCCACGATGATAGATCCGAGAGACCCGCCAGATTGAGAGATGCCGAGACCCTTAGAACGACAGTTTGCAGGGAAGATTTCAGAAGCGTAGATCCATGCACACGGTCCGAAGCCCATGCTGTCTGAGTTAGGCTGTTAGTTTTGGTTATCAATAAGGAGCCGGAGATATCCATGACTTACATCCAACGGTGAAGAAGAAAATGAAGAAGATATTTACGTAGTTGGCAGAGGCATTCGCTTGGTTAGGATAGGCCATTTGAAGAGCACCATTGATCTGCATGAATTAGTAAAAACCTTTGCCATGAGTGGAACAGGTTAACTTACCATTAGACAAAATGCCATGATGACAGCACCGATGCCAAGAGAGTGGCGACGGCCGATGCGGTCAATAAAGAACATAGCGCCAATAGTGCATCCAACCTGGACAGTTCCATCGATACCGGAAGCCAGCAGGCTAAGCTCCTCCGATGTTCCTGCTGCGATAAAGTTGGTTGGTAAGTAGTAACGGATTCCCGCGGCACCGCTCATCTGCTGGAGGAAGGCTAATGTCCAAGCCCGCCAGAGCCGCGCGAATAGTGCTTTGTTCTTGAATAAGACCTTGGCGGAATTGATAGAATGCTCTCTGTGCCAAAGAATATTGGCATGAATCTCGTCCAACTCGGCCTGAACATCAGCCAAGGTAGAAGTGCCGCGCAGCTTCATCAAGGAGACTCCAGCGTCTTCAAGGCGATCATGTTCCACAAGCCATCGAGGACTGTCACCTGCTGTCAGTTATGGGTCGATAGGTGAAGGAAAAATACTAACCTTTCGGGTAAGAATGGCGCTCCTGCGATGAACAGCAATGCTGGAACGAATTGCATGGCTAGAGATAGTCGCCATTCTGCATCAACGCCCGCTCCGGTGTTCCAGAAGGAGAAGGCGTAGCCAACCCAAAAGGCCACTGAAATACTGTCTGGCATCAGCTTCAAGCTTCCTTTCTGGACCTTGTATCCATCGAACGTACCCGGTAACAATACTGACTTGGTTGATGGCAACGTAGAGGCCACGACTCCTAGCCGAGGATATTTCGCTAAGATATAAAGGAACAGCTGTAGAAACAATACCAGTTCCCAGACCAGCGATGAAGCGGCCGATGATCATCATGGCGAGGTGTACAGCTCCGCATTGAATGGCGGCACCGATCATGAGCACGCACACACCGAGAATGCCAGCGTACCGGCGACCGAAACGATTATTACATTTTCCAGACAGGAACGCAAATCCTATCATCTGTCCAACTGAGAAAATTGCAGTGATCAACCCGATAGAATCAGACGGCGGGTAATTCAGGGCTTTTTGAAAGCCAGGAGATACATAGACCGTACTGAGGATGCCGATGTCGTAACTGCCCACATGTTAGTGATGGTCAAAGGGATGGATGCTGTGTACGAACATACCCCCAAAATAGTGCACCCATCGACATAACAGTACAACTGAACGCGAGCCACCAATTCATCTTGACTGTCTTTGCCCACACGAGTCTTTGTTCGATAAAGGTTAACGTTGAAACTAAGCCTATTTCCCCACACATTTCCTCGTGGCGCCGATGGCGTATTAATACATTTTGCAGGATAAATCCCCGGCTGTAGTTTAGAGCAAGGAAAATCAATAGACCAGGACTTGATGAAACTATTTCCGCCATCTGGGGTTTAATGTGCGCACTAACAAACTCTCCACTCGCGGCTGAAGTGCGATTGTGGAGACACGGAACACCCGTTGTCGGAAGGGAGTCCGTGGCGGCGGTTCCGTTCTCCAGATTCTTAGCACGAGATCAATTCCGTATTCGCCGCCACCCGCAGTAGTAGGACAAGGAAGTCATCTGCGCGTTGCTTTAACAAGTCAGAGTGATATTGAAGATTGGTGTGGTTGGGTCAATGAAGAATAATCATCAATGCATATAATTTACTAATGGCGACCAAACTACCAACAAGCTATACAATGGCCCAACGCAATATTGACACAATTGGGTCGGTAGCTCGCTTAGAGGTATCAGACCGACTTACACCGGGCGTTACACTTCATGTATTCTTTCTCCCTTATACCTGCCGCTCAGTTATTGAGCCCGGTGGTCACATTGAACTTCAATTTGGGCCCGAGCTTGACTTAATCTATGGTGCTCGGTCACTCACAAAAGACGAGCGCCGTCTACCATTTACGCCTTGCAGTATCAGTCAGGATGACAACACTAGAACCCTCAGGGTTTCAATTCTCACAGGGAATGGACGCATAACTCAAATGCTAAGTACGCCGCGGCTTGATGGGGCTTTGACAGGGACGCTGGTAGGAGCAGGAGGAGGTTTCCCCACGGATGTATTCCAGAATGCGCAGAAAACTTTTTGCATTGCCAGTGGGACCGGAATAGCACCATTCATCTCACTTGCTTGCAGTGGGATATCGACACAGTGTATGCACCTTTTCTTCACTCTAAAAGGCTCCGAGTTCCAACTAGTGGAATATTTGATTGCACAAGGGATGCTTCACTTATCTGCGTGGAAGTCTGTCAATGTATACGTGACGGCAGGTAACGAGGGTGGATCTTTAGTAGGAGGGAAGACAAAGGCCTTTTGGGATAAGAAATTCGCAGACGTAACTGCAGCAGCTGGGTCTAACTTGAAACTTCATTGTGAAAGGATTTCATTCAGTAACTTTGAAGAGCTGATATCTCTCGGCTTAGACACCGTCCTCTTCTGTGGGAGCAAGTCACTGGAATGGCAGATCAAAATGTGGTTCTTAAATAGCATGAAAGTGTACACTACGTGGTAGGTATATGCCTCCCAACTAGGATAAATGATATTGCAAAAACTGGATAAGCCTACTATTCGATTATATAAAGATATTTTGACTATGATTTGTTTCCTTCGGTACTTTGACTTATTCATATGCCCTGACCTCGAAAATCCCTCCTTGCACATTCTCGTCCCCATTAACTTCCAATATCTCAATACCAATTCGGCTGACCTTGCAAGCTGGGTCTAAAGAGGCCACGCGACGAGACTGGTAGTTGTTGTCCTCCAAAAAAATTTCATTTTCTGCTCCGTCTGAGAGATCTAATACTCTCCATTTTTTAACACAGAAAGGAATGTTATGCTCAGGGTGTCCGCGCAATACGGATTCCAAGGCATGATCGTAGTCTGTATCGAAGTGCACAACGAGTTCTTTCAAATCAATGGGCCTATTCCAACCAAGCGTGAGAAGCTTTCTGCCCTGGGACTGTGATCTTGGGACCCAACAGTTGCTTCGCTTCGTCGGACGGGGTACACCATTTCGAATGCTCCCGACTTCCCACGCCTTGAGTGGAGGCTCAATCCTGAGAGCTAGGTTATGTCCATTAGGACGGCGAACTGGAGTCCATCTCTCGAATATCTCCACGCCAACATCGTCGGGAGGTTCTTGGGTACACTCATGCTCTACGCTCATCAGACCTGATACTCTGGTCAAAGTAGTAGACATAGCGACCAGGTCATTCTGTAAGAAGGACAAGAAGACGTATTGACTCTGAGGGTTCTCGATGTCAAAGTCTATCTCTAAGTCGTTTGACCCGGGGTTGAGCGAGAAGGATTTCTCTGCCAGAATGACCTCCGGAGTGTAGTTGTACGCCTTTTGTGATCCTCGTAGTTGGACAACAATTGATGTTTTCTCGATAGATTGCGCTGTAATAAAGAAACTTGGCACTCTTCCAGCTTCCAACGGCAACATCTGCGCAAGGCTGCGCACAAGCACTTTCGGTGGACCATTCGCTGGCAGGTGATCTAACTCAAAAGTCGAATTGGCTTCCACGTTTGAGGCTGAATGAACTAAATCTCTTGGGTCGTGCAATTTATATCCAGGGATAAATTGACCAATGCGCATGAGCTCTGTTTGGAAAGCCTTCATTCTGTCTTTAACGAGCAACTGAGCCGGATCGACTCCCATCTTCTTGCACATGGACGCTGCCACGCCTAAAGCGTTGGCATTGGCACCACTTGTTGCCATGACACGAGTTGAAGCAAATGCCACATGCGTTGCAGATATGATGCGGCCGCCGTACATGAGATTGGGAATCTCAGAGCAAATCATCGAAGAAAATGGGATTTGATAGACGCCTTTAGAGTGCCATTGTGTGCAACCGTCAACTTCGGAGAAGACGCCATCCGCCGGGTGAAGATCTAGCGACCACCCGCCAAAGGACACAGCGTCCGAATGGAATCGCTGCTCTATAACATCTTGTTGCTTCATAACCTTAGGTCCGACTGACAGAAGTGTTAACTTGAGTGTGAATTGAGACCCGGAACTCCAATTTACTTACTGAATCGTCGACTCTCTCGCTTGCCAGGGATTGTACCGACCCATTCAAGCGTCAGGTTCTCTGCTTCAGGGAACCGCCCAGAATTTTTGAAATAGTCCCAAACCCCGTAAACAACTTTCCACAGCTCCCATTTGATCTCTTCCGTCTCATGCACAGTGTCAAGGCGACCGCCGTACTCGATCCACCACAGGCTACATCCCATCTCCTTAGTGTTGAAACTGCGGAATCGCGGGATCTGGTCCTCAACATCCTTTAGCGCGTAAGAAGGGGCAATAAAATTGACTGGACGACCAGCATCCTTTGAGTAAAAGTAGATTGAGTGGCCCAGGAGGTGGCCGTACTCAGATGAGGGAGCGAACTTTTCGCCGAACTCATCCCGCTTTTCAGCGCCAATTCGGAAAGGTGCACCGGCTAAGAAGGAGAGAGCCCCGTCGCCTGTACAGTCGATGAACTGCTGTGCTTTCACCGAAAACATCAAGGAGCATTGAGACGAGAAGGCCTGGATCTTACTGATGCGGTCTCCATCCTTGCTGCAACCGACTAAGGCAGTGTTCAGGAACAGCTGAATATTAGGCTCGTCATGAACTTTCTCGAGCAAGATAGTATCCAGAATAAGCGGATTGCCCTCTGGGTTGCGATGCAAATTCTCAACAAGAATCTCGTCGACGAGGCCACCTTCACGGGCGTATCGATTGTTGTTGAACATGTGAGAAGTCGCGCCTAAAATCCAGAGCCGGACTTCGCTGGAAGCATTGCCTCCAAGTACTGGACGGTCTTGCACTAGGACCACGCAAACTCCATTTCGAGCGGCGGCAATTGCGGCGATTGTACCGGATAAACCACCTCCACAAACACATAAATCAACTTCAAGATTGCGGGCTTCAAAGGAGCGCTGCTGAACAGCATTTACCCTTTGCAATGCCGGAGTCTGTCCTTCAACCCGTGCTGGAGCCATGATTCACTTTAATCGTATAATTTTGGTCTGCTGGCCCGGACTCCGAGACGTGTGTTCTCTAGACGAAAAGTTTAAGATCCTATGTAGATATAACTAGATTTTGATAGGCGATAAGACCTAAAAGGCGCAACACCGATTTGCCAAGAATATCCATGCGAGGCATGGTACAGTCGCGCGGATGCGCACACACACGTTGGTGTAAGTTTCGATGCTTATTGCACCCACGGAACCACCGCCCCTCTGGTAGCAACTCACGGCGGTTCCGTCAAGTTCGTGTGACGTGGGGAGAGATGAGCAGGTGGAGTTCAGAGGGAAATGGGGTTAGACTGCGTGACTTGTTAGCTTCTCTAACCAAGCGCTACACCGTCCCCGCAGGGATAGTAACAAAGCTGATTCCGTACTACCCGTTTCCTCCGTCGAAGACATGGTCCGAAACGAATTCCCTGGAGTTGTGTCTGTAAATCATCCACAACGGAATCTGAAGATGATTCGGAATCCTGTTGCGAAAAGTCTGGCGCATCCTACTTCTTAATAGTCGACATGGATGTTAGCGGTTCGGAAGCACGGCAACGGCCCCCTATCCGCGTATCGCAGGTGGTCTCTGCATGCTCTTTTTGCAAAGCTCGTAAGATCAAGGTGAATCCAAAAATGATACCTTTAGTCATGCAAAGCTAACAATGGCATGTGATAGTGTGATGGCGTTGCCCCAGCCTGCGGCGGCTGCGTCAAGTTTGGACGAGCCACCACATGTTCTTTGTCGTCCGGTAGCGGTCGGCAAGCTAAAGATTATCCCATGTATTTGCATCGGCGTGTTGAAAGACTGAAGAATTATCTTGATCGTGTGGAAGATGATCCTTCAATAATGGATGATAATACCGATAATCCCCAAAACAGTACTACCAGCGAAGAGGCCTATCGTTGCCCGGATGTTCAACAGACGCCTACATTAGTCGACACTCTGATAGCAGACATCGGCGCGCTCCCGATTCAAACATCTACTTACTCCATGGACGGCGATGGCCCTACGCTTTCCAATATCCTCTTGGGCGCTGCTAGTCAATCCAGACTATGCCCCCTGCTTCCGAGTTCAATTGACACAGACACACAGCGTCCCAATTATGTGCGAGTTCTACCAACCAAAAGTGTTGCCTTGAAGCTAGCGCAAGTCTATATAGACAACATCTATCCCAGACTACCTTTCTTCTCGATCCAGGGCTTCTGGGTTCAATTCAACTCAGTCTTCCAACTCGATCCGGCTAATACACATCTTGGCCCCCCAGGACAGGCATCCCAGCATCAGGAGGAATCTAACCCGCGATCAGGTACGCGATCTCCAGACGTCAGTCAGGAGTACTCTGCATTTACGGTTCTTCTTGTGCTCGCCACCGCAATATCAAGCCTGTCCCGAAGCACGGATAGTGCAATATCCAGCCAGGCACAGCGTTTATTCAGCGCTGCTCTACCATATCGAGATTCTGCCGTCAAACCAAACACCATTGTTGGAGTGCAATCTCTGTTGTTTCTAATCCAATATGCGACTCTCAACCCTTCGACGTTAAATGCGTGGTATCTCATTGGCGTGGGTATGCGGACATGCATCGATCTTGGCCTTCACCAAGATCCGCAGCCCTTGAAAACGGTTAGCCCGAGTTTGCTAGAAACACGAAGGCGCCTGTGGTGGAGCATGTATTCATTTGATCGCTCTTTCAGCATGGGTTGTAGCCGGCCTACGGAAATATCTGATAATATGATCGACGTTCGCCTACCAACATTCCGCGTTGAGTCAGTAGCAACAGAAGACCAGGTTCAAGGATATCTGCAACGATACCGTGCCCTTCAGATCCAGTCCGAGATCTATGAGGCACTTGAAAAGAATGGAGATTCGAATGCAACGTACGATCTCATCCGAAGATTATCTGAAAAGTTGGAGAGCTGGGCATGTGACAACGCGCCTACTCACAGTCAAACATTAGTCGAGAGCGAGCTACTCATGGGAAGAATGATGTTGTACCGACCATGCCGTCTGATTCCCCATCGAACTCGAATCGAGAATGAACAACTTTGGAAATCTGCTGTGCGTTTCACAACTCTTTACCGCCAGCTGGTGGATTCAAACTCCATATTCTACATCCAAATTGCTGCGGAAAAGATCTATTGGGTGGGCCTCGCAATGCTGTATAGTTTCTGGAAGCTGAGCTATGATCAGAACGGACAGCTTCGTCCCTTTGAACTGTGGAAGTCTGTACAGGATGTTCTATTTATTATACGGACGCTAAGTGATAGATGGGATGATGGAGGCATCTTAGCGCATGAATTTGAGACACTAAGCAAGGAAGTTCTCATGGCCGTGGAAACTCGAGTAGCCGGGGGCACGGAAGTCAGAATACCGGACGAGGTTACGGACTTCGCGACTTACCTCAGTCTAACCAGCATACGAGCAAATAGTAGACGTCAGATAGAAGCAGGTTCTAATAACGAACTCAAGCAACTCGTGTTAGATATTGTTGCTTAGAGCTAAATTCTATAGTCAAGAGAGATTACTTACTTATAAATATATTACTGCAAAGTAGATAAATGCTCTTTGTACATTCTAATGCACAATCACAAACATTCAAGTACTTCAATGGTAACCGAAGCGACGTTCGACAGTACTATGGTTACTTTTACAACTATTGCTATCACTGGTGCTCAGCTACCTACCTTTCCTTCTGTTATGAATCAATACCCAAGGTTTAATCAATTTAACTAGATCTAGAAAGCTGTTAAGCTCAATAGGCAAACGTGTGCCAGTTTAGGAGCGACCTCCGACTGTAAGTGTGTAAACACTCCCTGTCGAAGCATCCACATTAGTCGGCGCTGCTAAATACAATACGTCGGTACCATCGCTTCTCACAAAGGCTTGTAATCTCTGGACATTCCTTCCCTTTACGGGAGCCAATTCGTTGTTGGTCCACGCAGACGCCCCATTCTTCTCTAGAACCCATGCACTACCATCTGTCCGACAGTAGTAGATTCTCGCAATGCCTGCATGATGCGTGAAACCCACAGCAGCACTTGTATCGGCCTCTTTAAATAGAATCTCCCTAGACCAGGAGCTATCTCCAGAAACCCCCCGGGCTCGGCGAACTTGCCAGTTCCCGTCCGTCTCAGTCTGAAATCTGTAAGCATGCTGGACATGGACATTGCCAGCAGAATCTTCGTATAGCTCTAGTTTTGCGCTCTGGAGAAGCGGTGCAGGCGAACCATTCTGCCCGTAATTCTCTCCCGAAGTCAAGGGCTGGAACACAACGTTCGATGTCTCTTGAGTGATGGGGGCCACAACTTCTTGGCCGCTAATGGTCGTGAATTTGCCAGTAGAAGGCCGGTAGCGGATATAGCTGGCCTCATGACGCCCTGCTGAAGCTGGTGCCTGTGACCATTCCCACTGCAGATGTACATCACCATCTGAGGAGAACTGGATGTCATCTGGGTAAACAGAGTAACCAGGCCTGTGGGCCCACCGGCTGATGCGCGTCCATTTCTTCGCCGAAGTATCGTAGTGAAAGAAATAACCACTTCGTGCTTCCATATCCTCAGCCGGGCCGCCACGAATAATCAACCAAATATCACCGGCGGCATCTCTCTTAAGAACGGGGTATGTCCAAAATACACTCTGATCCGGCATATCGTCCCCAGATTCGACAAAGCTAGTACTGTATGGCTCCTGGGATCTGTAGTATCTCCACGAATTATGGTGCATACTGGTGAAGACGTGCACATAACCATCACCATCCACAGCTAGGCTGGGCTGATTATGGCCTGGATCATCAACAAACGTGACGCACTCTGCAGTATCCGAGTCTTTAATACAGTCACGCTGTATAGCTCCATTTATGAGGTCTCGTCTTACAACCATGACATTGTTATTCGCGTTGGATCCGCTGTCGGTGTTGCGCAGATAGGAGATCCAGGCGTAGTCGCCGAACTCATCCATCGGAACCCACCATGCTGCGGCATTGGTGTTATCCGCCGCAGTTGTGATGGACACAAGGTTTCCAGGTTCGATGGCAGCTTGAGCCCTGCACAAGATGACCACGGCGGCCACAGCTCGGGAGACTCTCATGATGACAAGTTAGGTACTAGAAACATCGGCTAGTCAGACTCAAGCCGGAGGAGGTTGTCTCAATAATTTCTACTATGCGTTCATACGCGTCCACTCAGTCAGTTAAGTACTCCGCTGGACACATAATGTGATTATCCCAGTACGACACACCAAGCAGGGACTGCAATCCGGGGCCCCAAAATTGAGGAACCAGATAGTGTGGGGAAGAAAACATCTCAAGCTGCGATGTCGCAAAGCTGCACACAGAGACGAGACGGAACCTCCGGTCCCGAGCAAACGGAGCCTCCGCTGACAAGCTCAATTCCGCTGTGGGCCAACCCAACTTCACCAAAGCAAACCCCGCACGCAAGTCCCCAAAAGATCCTTGGAAGCTCAGTTAAATTTATGGTTGGATGATGGAGAGCGGCTCAATAAAACGTTCCTCTCGGGTCAATATTTGTTACTGGGCGATCTGTCACATCTAAGCCGTCACAGTCGTGCCAAGTTGATATTGTCAAAATGCCGACAACACTAGACGAACTAAAGCAGCATGTCCTAATTACTGCCCCGCCTCTTCATTCTTCATGGGTCGAAGCCGAGGATATCTTGAAGGATGCACCGCCGGCTAGCAATGGAACGGTCGGCGCAGAAAGGCAGCTTCTATATGCACAAGAGTGCCGTGAGTTGTTGGCCAAGTCAACAGCGCAAGGAACACGAGATCATGATCTATCGCAGGGCGTATTGCGGAGAGAGTTTATGATCCCGTCTACTATTGATGAATATCGAATTCCCATTTTGCAATTGGATCGAGAAAAAGATAGAAATACTCCGCCAGAAATTATTGTCATCTACTATCACGGTGGTGGATTGAATGTAGGAGAAGCCGATAGCGAAGAGTTCTCCTGCCGACGGCTAGTCAAACACGCCCCTAAAATCCGCGTCTACTCTATCGGGTATAGACTTAAGCACAACAACCCCAGTAGCAGATGCGTTTCTGATTCTCTGGACGGTTTTGATGCGCTCAAGTCTCTGAAAGCGAAGAACATAGTGATCGGAAGTTCTAGTGGGGGTCAGCTCGGAGCTACCGTAGCGCAACTGCGCAAAGAGCACATCCATGGCGTACTCCTACGCAGTCCGGTGACCTGTGACGCGTCAAACGGGAAGAGATTCATTCCAGAGTGGTTGCGGCCGTATCATACAAGCTTAGCTCCAGATTTCGAGTCTTATTTGCTTGGGACACTCAAGCGCACCAACCCGAGGGACGGGTTGCTAACATTGCCACTTGAGACACCCAGGGAAAAGTTACTGAATCATCCACGTACTTGGATCCAGATTTGCACAAACGATATTCTCTACTCGGACGGGCTGTGCTATGCGATGGCGCTAGCTAATGCGGGTATAGAGGTGGCCATTGATGTACAGACTGGGTGGCCTCACACCTTCTGGCTAAAAGTGCCACATATCAAAGAGGCTTTGGAGGCAGACTTAGCAATGCTAAAGGGATCAGACTGGATATTGGGATAACCTATCTTTTTTCTTTCTTTTTTAGAATAGTGCTCATAATGCTACATGTTTATATCGTCCTCCTCAAATGCCCCCTGAAAATTGAGGACGCTGTCTGTCAGCATAGTATCTAGACGCCCGCTGAGTTGCCAATTTGGGGGTCCTAGAGGTTCCAAGAATGTTTGATCGTTCGGAAATGGAACAAAATGAGGCTGCAGGGGTATATCGAACTGCTCGAGCTCAGCCCAGAAGTCTCCACCGAGAACCGATGGAAAGTCCAGGTTGTCGAACAACGTTTCAGTCCCATGACTATTATGATCGGTCTGAGGCGAGTAATTGTGAATATCTTTGTCTTGCATTGCACTTGATTGCGGGCGATTTGGATCTGAGTTATGGATCGCCGTTGGTGGATTTTGTATTTCATGGTGGATTATGCTGCCTTCAAGTCCCCCCGTGCGGCTATGTAGCTCATGGCTTGATGATGCAAGAGGAAATGTTTGTTGGATTTCCCCCCGTTTTGAAGATGATGCATCCCCTTTGGTATTTCGCCTTTTATATGCAGAGGTGTTCTGGTTGCGAGGTTTTGTTGCGCTCTCATGGATGCTGTCAAGTGTTTCGTCAGCAAGACGGCTTAAGACGCTCTTTATCTTAGCCACAGAATTCCACCTCGCAGCAAGTCTCTCGGAAATTGTTTGCCACTCAGTCACGCAGCTTTTAAAATGAATCCACTCCTTGCGGGCGACATTCCGGATTTCCGTACTCCTGAGAACAAGGAATAACAGCGTCAGGCCGCTAACGAGATGGCTATGCAAATCTAGCCATGTGAGCTCCAGCAAGCCTTTCTGAACTTTTATGAAAGTCAAATGAATTAACTTTATGGCCGCTTCGTATGACTTGAGCAAGGAGCGGTTACTCCATGCGGACCCAATCAGAAGAGGGCGGTGTAACATTAACTTAGCAGTTGTGTGAGCGCTTTCCCACATTTCCATGTTCGTGATATCATCAGACACAATCAGTCTGGCTTCTTCCAGCCAATGATCAATATCTGTATCAAGAGAGATTAAAGCATGGTTCGATATTGGCGATGCGCTGCTATGAATAGTATGCAGATGTTGTGCTATTTTGCTTTCCATTCGTTTCAACTTGAGCCAGTGCAGAGCCTGTGACGGGTTGTTTGAAGAATCATTGTTAAATTTTGAATCGACTTCAATCCTCTCGTCGTTGATGAAGAACGGGCGCCCCAGCATTATAGCCAAACTTCTGTCAAAGCAGTATGTGACCCAGAACAATCTGCGCTTCGTTTCTGCACTTATAGTCGAGGATGCACTAACCTCATGTGAGATTGTTGGCTCGGTGTGATACCCCAGGTCGACACACATTCGCATACAGATACCTGATATATACCACATAGGCGCCGATTTAGGATTCAGAATCGATGAGAGTAGCAGTAAGAGAAGGCATTGAAGAGTTCGATAGTCTCGCTCTTCAACAATATGTCCCAGCTGACTCGACGCCCTAACCAGGTGTTTCTCAGCCAAAGTAGCCAGTTCAAGGCTGTCCTGGGACACGAGGTGGTACGATATCGATAGGACGATGTCCAGCATGAATTGGGTCTTAGGATCTTCTTCTATCGCCTCGGATCTGGATGAATATAGGCTTTGGACGTCACTGATAAACTCTTCCTGGACCAGAATGGGATACGTGACCTCAAACTGACGAAAGAAAACCTCGAGAAGACCTTCTACAGTGTCCCATTGTGGTAGCGAGAGCCCCTGAAGTGCAACAGGAGATTCACCACCGACTTCTGGAAGAGAAACGTTCGTGGCCTGATTGGTCTGCTTCTCCGAAATCTCACTGCCGAGCCCACTGATGTGTTTGCGCGTTGATTGCAAAATGGACCTCGCTATGTGAAGCCCGCTTGAAGACCCGAGAAAGTGGCCATCCCCTCCTGACTCGAAGTGGATGAGCTCAGGCTGGGCATCGCCCGTATGTGGTGATGACACTGCGCCATCCTGGGGACCGACATGGTCCTCTATTGCCTTCCTGTTTTGCTTCAATTGTCGAATGCTGTTCTCCAAATTTGCGGCCTGCCGCTCAAGCTCAATGAGGTGCGCGCGAGGGCGTCTCTCCTTTGTGTAGGGATCAGTGTATTCGCACGTAGACCCGGAGTTGTCGCAATTGGCACACGCGGGTATACCTACACCAGAACCGATCAGCAGTGTCCTCGACAGGATCTCACACGATTAACAGAAAACGCACCTGCATCGCACCGCGCCTTGCGCTTGCGACATCGGTGGCACGCCGTAATCGTCTGGGTGGACAGTCAACGCTAATGGATCTCCCAATTAGTTGAATCAACTCACAAAGTACGATTGTTCCATCCCTCAATCTGACAACTATCCCTCTGACATTAGGAGCAAGAGATAGACGTGAAATTGCAGAAGAGGGCCCTGGGCTGGAGAAGTGGCTACGGGGCACCCTTCATAAGACTGGGAAAAATTGGGGTAAACAGTGGGGTAATGCGGGGGGTAGAGGGTTAGTCTACATTCGTCCCCGAGAATCATCATCTAGTTCGCATTCATTTCGGCTGCTCCGCTACTAGGAGTCTGTCCGGAAGAGGGGTGAATACTTCCGGCCGGCAATCGGTAGGTTCTAGAAAATTTCATGGCGAGGGAACAAGCTCTGTGTTGGCTGTAGAACCATCTACGAGGAGGCTAACGACGGGGGTATGCGTACAGGAAATCTAGAAAGCAGCGGCTAGTGTTACCCTTACTTTAGCATGCAGGGAATATCGCAGGCTTCCTCTACGTAAGTGCTGGCCCCAAGTTACGGCGGGAGCAGGGTGCATTTAGCGAGATCGTGTTTCGCATGACTACGCGAGAGGTGTCTTGCTTCATTCCAATAAACATAATACTTTACCGTGAGTGAACACTCTCGTATAATGATGTAAGCTCAGGTTCCTGACTTCTAGGGGCTGCAGAGGCTGCAGTGAGTGCTGCCCTTTAGTCCATGGTGACGCACAGCAGATAAAAAAAGATACAAACCTTACAACCCAGACCCAGAACCTACCAGTAGACTAACAATTTCGCCTAAAGGCTCAGAGTTTACCTTCCTGAAAAGAGAATCAGCCGCTACCCGTGCTAAGTATATCCCGTCAGGTCACAGTAGCGTCAGATCGACACCAGCTTTAAGGAGCGCTCTGATGACCCCAACGGCACCACGCTCAGAAGCTCAAAACAGAGGTGGCATGTCAGGCTTTATTAATTATTCAATGATCAAAATTCGTTTTTTTTTTTTTTTTTTTTTTTTTTTTTTTTTTTTTTTTCTAGCTATACCTTGAGCCTGTCTCATGGTTTCCCACAAGTAGTAGCCCCAGGACACACTAAGCTCTCTCACAAATTTCTTTATCTTAAGGATTAGCAAAGGAGCAGGAGCATATGGATTAACACCACGGGATATACATAGCCGCACGGGAGGACTCGAAGATAGCATAATCCACCATGCAGTAAAAACCGTTGCTGGGCTACCTTCTTACTACTTGTGTCCTTCCTAGAATTAAGACTTAGCACAAAGAGCGGTGTGACGGACAAACTTAACTATAGAGTAACTAAGGTATGAATAAGTTTTCTAAATAATTAATTATATTATTAATTTAGAAAGTTAACTATAGCTTTTATTATAAGTATCTTAATAATAATAATATATATATATAATATAATTTATAAAAGTTATTAAATTATTATTAAAAAATTTATTTATTTTAATTTTTAAAAATTTTAAAATATATTATAATAATTATGTTTATTTAAGAATAAATACCTTATAATTTAAAAGTTATTAAATTTATTATTTTTATTAAATTTATTATAATAATTTTTATAATTAAATTTTTATTAATTTTATTATAATAATTTTTATAATTAAATTTTTATTAATTATTAAATTATTATTATTAAAATAAGCTATTAATAACTTAATAAATAAAGTAATTAAAATTCTTTTAAGATTTTTTTTTAAAAAAATTAATATAATAATAAGTATAATTAAATTATCAGGCGACCAATAGCCTCAACTACTGATCCCTCGTGAAGACTGTTGAATCTAACTAGTATAAGGTAAAATCTAGTAAGAAGTAGGATTCCATAAGGGCAAAGTAATAAACAAATATATAATCAATAAAAGCAATAAGCATAAATCTATAGGTTACGATATAAAGGTAAGTCTTAGTAAAAAGTTATATTAAGTCTTATTCTTATTTCTAAGGAAAGAATCCCATATTTATAGTATGGAATCCTACTGTCTGCTACCCTAGGCTTCTAGGTCAGGTTTATTCCTAACATAAATTTATTAAAATTATTATAAGCTTAATATTTTTTTAATTAAGCTTAAAAAATAAATAAGCTTAAATATATTTTAAATTATAACTTTAAAAATTAATTAAAAAAAAATTTAAATAATTATCAAAAAACTTATTCTATCTTATTCTTTTAATATATTTCAATTTACTAATTATTAAAAATTTATATAAAAAAAATATAATTAATAATTAAATAAGAATAAATAAAAAATAATAAAAAAAATAAGCTAAGAATTATATAATATTATATTATTATTATTAAATTAAAAGAGTTTATAAATAAATTAATAATTTTATTTTTTATTTTTTTAAGCTTTATTGATAATATTGATCGACTTGCGTTTCGCTGTCAGAGGCTGGCATCAGTAGACCCAAAAATCCTTGTATACTTCTCGACTACAACGAATGTTAAAAGAGCCCTATTTCCTCTTTGTAATCCTCATCCTGCAATCCCTCTCAGCGTTTGCGGGAAAAGACGCAATAAAACACCTAGCAGGGAGCATCTCAGGCTCTCCATTCGCTCCTATCTTTTCAGGTCCAAAGGGAGTACCAGGGGCAAGAGAGATATCATAGTCCTTCAGGACATTAGCCACAATGGTTAGCATCTCCACCCAAGCTAAGTTCCGGCCAATGCAGTTCCGTGATCCGTAGGAGAACGTGAATAGATTCTTCTTAGCCTCGTTACTAAGAAACCGCTCCGGATGAAACTTCTCCGGTGCCTCCCATATATCGGGGCTCATGTTAGGTGACCGTAGATTCACAAAGACCTCGGTGCGAGGGGGGATGTAATAGCCTTGCAGCTCAATCCCGCGGGTATATGAGATCCGAGGTGTCACCCCAGCCGTGGTGGGCGATACGCGGAGAGCTTCGTAGACGCAAGCTTCGACAAAGGGGAGCCTGCTGAGAACTTGGCGATGTAGAATCAAGTCATCTGAGCCAAATTCCCCACGTACTTCTTCCACGGCTTTGCGCAACTTGTCCGGGTGGAGGAGCAAGAGGTGAAACGCCCACATGATGGCACTAGAGGTAGTTTCGCTCCCTGCAAGCATCATCATGATGCACTCAGCCTGGACTTCGGGTGCAGACATTTTGATCTTGGAATCGGGATCTTCCGCTTCGATGAAGGCTTGCAGCATGTCTGCGGGAGCCTCCTCTGCGGAGGAGATTCTGCTTAGGAGGGCCTTGCGGCTGGCGACGGCGTCTTTGCTGTACAAGGCCAAGTCGCGGTACATAGATTTCCAGGGACGCATAATGGTCGAGAAGGGAATCAGGGAGATTAGCGCGAGAACAAATGAATAGTCGAGGAGATCCATGATTATTGCTGACCACTTTGTGATGGAGGAGCTGCCGTGCTTGATGGAGTCGGGATCACAACCAAAAGCAAGAGCGCTCATGATATCAAAGGTGACGAGTTGTGTATCCAACCTATAGTTGACTTCGGCAGTTTGTCCCTTCTCCTGGTTGATGAGCTTGTCCCATTTGGCCTGGAGGGCTTGGAATCCGTGTCGCTGAATGACAGGTTCCATTTTGCTAAGATAGGCATAGTTGAGATAAGGACCGATCTGTCTCCTCCTTCGGCTGGCCAACACTGGATCCTTCTGCGATACAATATTTTTAATGGAGCCATCGTCGAATACGTCAAAGAAGTCGGCTTTGCGAAAGTCCTGGGAGCCTAGGATGGTGCGCACGTCGGCCGGGTCGTTAATACACACCGCGTTGGGCTTGAAGATGTACACATCGCCGTACTTTTCGCGGTCCTTTTGTACCTGTACATCGACCTGACCTGAGAAATTGTTGACATGGCCTCGCTTGGAAGTGAGTCTGGCGATTAAGGGACCGGGGATTTTGCGAAACGGGGAGAAGAGCGTGGCGTGGAGGAACCTGTAGACCAGGACAGTCGCCACCCCGGCTGCGAGGATGGATACGGATATCGAGCCCTTGGCCTCAATGTTCATGTTTTGCACTTGATGGACTATCGGGAGGTCCATCGCGAGCCTGAGAGGGGACGTTGTGTTTGCCTTGTTGACGTAAAGTAGGGTGCAGTGGCTCACTGACACTATGAAGGATAGTAACAGAGGAATCAAGTTAGTGTCAACATACCAACCGATGATAAACCCTAGAGTCGACTAAGTTGCCACGCTGAAAATTAACCGACTTTTTTTTTTTTTTTTTTTTGTTTGGTTTGGGGACAGGTCAGTTGTTTGTTCGCTATGCAGGTGCGGACTATGCAGTATGTGGTACAATAGATAGGCTAGGATGTCACTTGCGGGATCGGAGGGGGGAGGAGGATTTTGATAGAGCCACATCACCACCTCCTGGTCGTGCATCTCCCGGCGGATTTGCTGACCCGAATGGATGGTGGCGGGCGGGCTGAAATTGGACGATCTATATCGAGGAAAATTATCTGCCGAAAATCTTGGGCCAAGCCGGAAGGACACGGCTTGTTAGCTCGCGCATGGTCCCCTGGTCTTGGGTTCGATTCACATGTTGATAGTTTGTATAGTTTGTATGCGAAATATATAGATGATTTTGGCACTGCAGCGGTGGTACGTCTGTTTTTACGTGGAACATCCCTCAATTCAAATCTACTTGTTCTACCCTTACAATCTCAAGCTCTTTTTCTAACTATGATAAGACAGTCTCTTTCGGGGTATTTTGGAGTGGTGAAAAGAGTACTTTTAGTGGGCATGGTTCGAGGCCTGCCCATCTCGTCGGTATTGTGAGGCCCACAGGCACTCCCCGCTGGGAGAGATATATCATAGTCTTTAAGAATATTAGCCAGAATCACCATCATCTCTACCCATGCTAAGTTTCGCCCGATACAGTTTCTATGACCATATGAGAAAGCTAAGACATTCCGCTTAGCTTCTTCATTATCTAAGAACCTCGTAGGGTCGTATAAGTGCGGCTTATCCCATACCTTATTAGCATGAGCGCCTATCAAGTTAACGGCAATCTCGGTACCTGGAGGAATATAGTATCCCTGGACCATAATGCCCTTTGAGTGGTTCACCCTGGGCATGAAACCCGATGTGATAGGCGAGTATCGCAGCGTCTCGTAAATACAGGCTGTGAGGAAAGGTAGCTTCTTATTGCAGTTATCGAAGTTAAGTAGGTAGCTTGGCTCGAACTGACTGCGCACCTCGTCTACCGCACGGTTGAAAAATTTAGGGTATAGCGTCAACAGATGCAGAACCCAGGAAATCACAAAGGACGTAGACTCGCTTCCCGCCAGCTGCATGGCGATGCTTTCCGTGCTGACTTGGTGAGGTGTCATGCGCACTCGCTGCTCGGACTTGGGATCCTCAGCGTCGAGGAACGCCTGGAGCAAGTCGACGGGTTTTGTTGTGTCGTCTGTATCAGCACCAGCGCTTCCGTTCTCCATGGCTTCTCGACGCAGCTGGACAGATTTCTCAGCGTACGACACGAAGCTCTCGTAGGCCGTCTTCTTGGCCTTGATCAACCACGAGAACGGCCACCATTTCAGAAACGGGAAGTTCTTTGTCATGCCCAGATAGAAGCCCGTAGCCTCGATCCAACGAATAATAGTGGGATCATTCGTTTCCAAAGAACGGAAATCCCTTCCAAAGGCAATCATGCCAATGGTGTCAAAAGTGGCATACTGCGTGTCGTTGCGAAAGTTGACGGTGATATGATCATCAACCGCCTTGTCGAGAAGCGCATCCCATTTTTTCTTGATATTGACAATGCTGTGGCGCAAAATGAGAGGCTCCATACGGCTCAAGGAGCCGTGGTTCATGTAGGGACCAATCTGCCGCCTTCGCTGGCTTGCTTCCGCAGGCACTCGCGTGGTAAAGATGCTAGCACGACCCTTGATGTCGAGCATGTCATACACATCTGTCTTGACAAAATCAATCGATGTAAGGACCGTCTTGATGTCCTTGGGGTCGCTAATGCAGACTCCATTGGGCTTCAGGACGTAAACGTCTCCATATGCCTCGTAATCTCTCTGGACAGACTTGGCGCCGTCGGCAAGGACGCGCTTCAGAACGGAGTGCGAGGCAAACAGCCGCGACCATGTTGAGCCTGGGATGTTGCGGAGCGGCGAAAAGAAATATTGGTAAATGAGACGATAGCCTAGAATTAGGACTATGCATGTGCAAGCAGCGGAGGCGTATCCATATTGCGATACTGCCTCGAGAAGGCCCCGGAAATGGGAATGAAGCGTTGACACAAGCATCTTGAGACGAGATGATACGGGATACAGGATGGATAGGAAGCGAGCAAAGCAGATAGAAAAGAAGTAAAACACATAGAGAAGGTGCTGGAATACGGGAGGCATGCCGGTACGTACAATGTACCATCCTTTCAACATCATAACCTACTAGACTACTTTTATTGTGGGCAAGATCTTGGTTCCCGAACAGTGTGTAGGGGTTCAAGGCACATACACACACCTTCCTCCCCTCGGGGGTTGCTGTAAAATATTCCATGCATTAGCGGTTCATCAATTGGGGGGGGCGGGGCGGCCAAGTCGGTGCCTGCGGCCAATGCAATGACAGCTTGGCACACGGGATCCATAGCTTGTCATGGCTGGTTTTTCTGTTGCCTTTCTTGTCACACTAATTTGGTATATTGTCATGAGCAGCACGGTAAGTAACAAGTTAGAAAGATAAGAAAGTAGGAAATCGGAACTGATGATATTCAAGAAAAGAAGAAGAGGAAAAAAGAAAGATAATACGCCTCACTTTTGCTGTTTCATCCCCCCCTCCCCCCGGGGGTCTCTTCCCGCCTTTGTCTCGCGCTTACCACATCTTCTTCTCGCCATATCGCTCTACATATTTACCGAAAGCAGCTAAGGTAAAGTGAAACTTATAATTGGGGTACCTCATGCCACCGGGAGCAGCAAAGATACCCTCTAACGATCCCGGTAGCCACTCGCCCGTCTCCTGCTGCTGTCCCATAAGCCACGCCACACCTCTCCTTATCGCCTCTTGATCCGTACAATGTGCCGCCATGAGACCGGTGAGCGCGTAAGCCGTGCAGGTAACCTGGCTTCCCGCAGGATCTGGCACGTAGCACTTTTGCTTGATGCTCTCGAGGTCCTCCCCCCAGCCGCCGTCTTGATTCTGGTGCTGCAGCAGGAACTGGCAGGCATCTCGGCAGGTGGAACTATTGCTCTGTCTGAGACCGACCGTCTCGAGACCCTGTAGGGCAAACATGGTGGCGTAGGTGAAGCACACGCCCCATGACGCGAGCCACCCGCCGCAAGGTAGCTGGGTGTCCATGAGGTAACGCACGCACCGGCCTATGCAGCTCTGGATGTCCGCGGGCCGATAGTCGGGGAACGCCCTGGAAAAGGTCTCGAGGCACAGGAGTACGGAGCTGGTGCACTCCGGGTAAAGGTTCTCGGTCATGACATTCTCGTACAGCTCGGTAATGTTGAGCAGCTCGAGCGCCTTTGGGGCGCGAAGGGGCTCGAAGGCCGAGTATCCGCCACACTTGTTCTCCATGCCCAGAATAAGGTCCACCGCCTCCTTGAGCCGGTCATCGGATACAAGCTTTGGCATGGTATCTAGCGATTGGAGTTGGATGACGGCGCGGACAGTCTCGGCCGTGGTGTCGGAGACGGCATACGCCTGGTCACGGGTGCTAAAGGGCCATGCACCCTTGGTAGGTTGTCTGTAGCCTTGCGAGACACCCAGGGGATCCTCTCGGATCTGGGAAACATCAATGAACTGCAGTGCCTTGAGCATGGTGTCGTGATTCTCGGGCTGCTGTGCAAAGTCTCCATCCAGCGCGGCTTGCACCATAAAGACGGTGTCCCAAAGGGATGTGCCATTCGTTCCTGAGGCTGCCATGCCCTCACGGCACATCCACATAGGATCAATGATCCTGTCGATCATTCCCTTGACCCAGTGGCTATTGGCACCATGCGCATGGAGCATGACCAGCATGTTCGAAGCGAAGCTCACGGGGGCTATACACAAGTAATTGGTGTTGTGAACCTCCAGCTCGACCTGGAACCGCGCCTCCTCCAGCGCTTTACGTCGAAAGAACGGGATCTTCACATTCTGATACAAACAGAGAGCGCGACTGAGGCCCCTCTGCAGAAGAGTTGGTGGAAAGAGCCGGTCTTTGTGACTGATATTCGTCCTCTGCGCGAACCAGTCGATCTCGTCATAAGGAACGTCGTAGAGCTCTTCGCGTAACTCCCGAGTCAGCTGAGTGACCGGTGCTGAGAACCGATGACCATACAGATAGCTCATGCTCACAAAGACGTTGCGCGTATGAACCCACCACTGGCCCGGATTCAGCGGGAGAAAATTCGGTGCAAGCAGCGGCTCTGGTACCAGGGGAATCATGCCATCCCACTCGTACAGACCCAGCACACACATCCAGAACTTCCCCCATGTTGGCAGCTGGGTTGCGCTGCCCATCCCGTGCAAAGCTGCACGAGCGTTGGCCATGACGGAATGAGATGGGGAGACGCCGAGAATGCGCAGCATGACATAGTTGATGGTGGTTCCAAAGACCGTTGATGGGCTGTTGATCCAAAGGCCCCAGCCGCCTTCTTCGTTGACAAAGTTAAGGAGGTAGCGTATCATTTCGTCTTTCATGGGCTGCGGGAACTCGACGCCGACGATGTGGGACGCAATAACAATGCCGCTGGTCACAAAAAGGGGACCGTCGTCGTTGCATCCCCAATGCCCGTCTTCCAGCTGCAGACGCTTGAAGAACTCCCATCCATTGTCTAGAGCTTCCTTAGCACACGTTGGTTTCGTCATGCTGGGCAGCTCATAACTGTGTCCCAACCAGTACGCCTCGGCAAAGGTATGTGGAGGCAGCGAGGAGGAAGTCTGGTGATCTTGTTCTGCACGATATTCCCACATGTGGCGGCCTTCGTGGACTTTTAGACGCCATTTCGAATGATCTGTGCGGTATTCACTGGCCGCTTTAGTATCTACATGGCTTGTCGAGCTCTGGACCATGGGGATGGCTGCGGAAGGCATGTTGCTGTGAGCAAATGGAAGTAGAAATGGTGAGAGGTAGCGGTGTTGATAATAGAGATAGGTAATTCAGGACGTGCTATATGATAGGATGGAAGAGATATAAAAGAGAATATTTATTTAGACGATATAATCTTATACTTATAGTTTTTAAGCTTTTATTTAGTTTAAGCTATGAATATAAAGTATATAATTCTTAATATTATTTAATCCTACTTACTTATAAGTAATACCTAAGAAAATCAAGAGATTTGTAATAAAGTAAGTTTATAATCTAATTAGAAAGATTATATTATCTACATAGATCTACTAATACAGAATACAGAATGAAATAGTTTATTGTTAGTGGTTTTTGACAAGGAACACCACGGCTGCCTTATCGTGCTATTTTCGTATTCTATACAGACTACAATACAGTGTCCGACTTCATCATGTCTCAATTGAAGCACCGTCGCGACCCCTTGACAGGTGTATCTTTCACACCACACTATAGTATCCTGCCGTCCATGCCGATGATCGCAAGGGACTATCAGGGTGGGCTCAGGCCCTGGTGGATCTGCAGATGTACAGGGCGTGTGCGTGTAACGGATGAATTATTGCTTTCAGCTGGGTAAGCATCCTTTTTTATATAAGGACTCCACCCCTACGGCAACTATAGAACTCGTGCGAACAGCTACCAATCCGAGCTGTCAGACCTTTATCTAGCGTAACGTTACGTAGGTGTTGTAGTGCTTTTATATCCAACTTTAGTGAGCATTGTAGTTCGTGGACGCAAAGGGGCTTATCTTGTTGGACAAAGGTGTGCGTAAAGCTTTTCAGTCCGTTGAGTTATGGTGAGGGAACATCTGAAGTTGTGAAGCGGACTCGACGTATTGCCTATCAGCTAGATAGTACTTGTTTGCGGGCTGGTTTACATCTTTTGTAGGAAAAATTGTAACAGAAAAAGAACGCTCCGCTTACACGTAGTAGTGATCCGTAGAGTAATCACGTCGCTCCGCACTGGAAAGCAGCCGATTCTGAGACCATGCTTGGATTTAGGGTTAATTAATACAACATGTGTTTGCTACTCAATATACGACTCGTACTAACGACTGAAATCCTCGATTCGCCATCAACCGGACCATCTGTTCTCTTTGCAGCGACAACCAAACATAGATATTGTCACTCGCCGGCGGCGACGGCACAACCACAGCTAGAGTCCGAGGGTAGCCCAGCGGGACCACCAGAACAGGAGGTCCAAACCCAAAGTCTGCCGAGTAAAATTCCAGTCTGCTCTGATTAGAGAAGGCCTGGCAGACCATGAGCGAGTAAAGAACCCGTGCCTTGTCCCCCAGTAATCGAATAGACTGCATAGCTCGTCTGATGAGCTGCTCAATCATGCTTGTATCCGCGCTGTCCACGGCCTCTCGGCAGACAGAAGCAACTTGTATCAGCGTAGTATACTCGATGGGTTGGAGGAGCTGATCTGAAGAAGCCGTGACAAACAGCCCAACCGCGCAGTTGCCGGAAAAGGTCTCGGGAATATCGAGCCGATGGCGAAGGTCGCATGGCACCATGGCCTTAACTTTTGTCTTTGACAATTCTCTCCTCCCATTATCACGGCTCTGTGCGTATGCCATGGTGAATAAGGCGACAATTACGTCGTTATCAGAAATGATCACCGAAGAAGCATCTTTGGCTTCGCCTCGGATGGCGTCTAGATCTTGCCGTGAAATAGCAAATAGGTGACTATCTGAATCGCCACGGGTAAGGTAGTCCCTCATCATGACGGCAAACCAGCTGAGGAGCGCCACAAGGACCCAGGATATCGGATAAAGCAGTCTGGACAAGGGGGTTGGCCGGATGTCGATAGGGAGCTTTTGATACATGGCATCCCTGCTCAATACCAGGTGGTCTTGGAGCTGGACGCTTGTGTTCATACCAGGAGAGCTTTCTGATGACCATGGCTGCTTCCTCTTCGCTTCTCTGCAACAGGTTGCCCAGTAATTGATAAAAGCAACGACACCCTTGGCGTCAAACACAGCGTGAGAAATGCGCACCATCACAGCAACGCCGCTATTGTCTGCAAAATGACAGACGCGTATACGAAGGAGTTTAGCAGGCCGAGACAGGTCTTCGGTAACAAGCAGCGGTTCGCTGACCAACGTGAGCTCCTCCGGCCAGCTATCAGGATGAAATAGTTGCTTTTGACAATGATCAAAAGATACAACGCTGTTATACGTCGTTTCCCACGCTGGCATGTTGTGTTTCTCGGGGTCAACGGCTATCTCCATGGTGTTGAGGCCGCTGGGACGCAGCTCTCCCACGAGAATGGGGAACTTTTGCAGCGCACGATACAGCCCTCTTTGGAGCTGGTGCTCTACAGAAACACCAGGATCATCATCATTACTCTGACAACCAGGACCTTCGAAGAAAAAACAATTGGTGATGTAAAGATGGCTCACGACGATATCCAAGGGCGATAGAGAATAGGTCACTCGAGGGAGAGTTTTCACGAACTCGTCCATTGAGTCGTCTTTCTCAGTCAGCCCGTCAGTCTATGGCACATGGACGGAATCACGGCAATGCCAGGAGTGATTGGACTCGCATGGTTTATTGTTTTGTGGGATGGACTTGCTTCTCTAGCTACCGAGGGTACCCACTTTTACGCCGTTGTTGGTCGAAAGATTTGTACGAGCACTTCTTTGTGTTTCGAGGGCGAGGACTCAAGTGAGAGGTTGACTTTGTCGGGCGCTAAGAGACGGATGTTGAAAATTGAAATGCAACATCGACGGAGCGGCTGAAGGGCGTAGGCACACGCCCCCTCCATTTCGGCGCTGATAGATCTCCACAAGTACCGGGCCAGACGAACTAGCCAAAATTAGAATGGAGGGAGACAAGGGAGATACAGCAGGAGAAGACTGAAAGCAAGTACGCAAGCAAACTTCGGCGATGCCATCCAAATATCTCATGCAAATGGCTGAGTGGACAGCAGCGCGTGTCGTACGGCGAATCAATGACTCCAGCAGAGCAGAGGAGATAAGGCACTGGCAGGCACCTGCTTTGCTGTACGGCATGAAAATCTGCCTCACTGAAAACTGACTAATAATACTGTAGGTTTGGCCAATCGACCCCATTCGGCTTCCTTACAAGCGCTTCGAATTAGGCGTTATGTTCTTGTTCAAGCAGCTTCTACAGTACCATTTCCTGCATATGCTTCAACATGGAGGCACTTCTAGAACATGCGAAGCAAATATTTCTAGTCTTGATAGGCATCTACGCCCTATGGCAACTGATCCGAGGCTTTGTCCTGTCCCCTCTGCGAGCTATACCAGGACCGTCCTTGGCCCGCATTACAACGCTGCGAGCCATCTGGAATCGCCTCCCGAAAAGAGTCGTACAGGCTGCGCTGGCCGACTTTGCTAGCTATGGCGATATTTACGTATCCCGTCCGGATACGATCACGATTAGCCACCCCCGGGATGTCCGCGCGGTTCTCGGGGCCAAGGACTCTTGGAAAATCGACGTCTACCAGGGCCTTGACGATCCCGTACTCAAGAATCTCGTCACCTTCAGCCACCCGCAGATTGCGGCCCAGAAGAGACGCCAAATCAGTCCCTTCTTGAACCATAATGCCTATCTCACGCAGATGGAAGAGGTCATCTTGGAACATGGCGCCGTATCGCTCATGGCCAAGTGGAACGCCGCGCTCAACGAGAGCTCAAGCGGCCGGATTGACATTAACTACCGCAACGACACGCAGCTCGCGACATTCAACATTATGAGTGCGCTGGCTTTTGGCCGTAAACTTTCTGGCCAGGCGGACAGCTCTACCATTGTTACGTGGATCGCGGCGACGGCGGTCTACATTGGCGTCAGCATCAACTTCAAAACCCTGCTTCGCTTTCCGCTGTCTCTGGCCATCGCTCCGTGGCTGTCCAAGTACCGAGATTTTGTCGAATTCGGCAAGGAATCTGTAGCTCTGCGAAAAGAAGCCACCAGGAGCGGGAATCTACCCAAAGATCAAGTGCCCAAGGACATGCTGCAGGCTTTTATCAACGCGCAGGACCCCGACTCAAAAGTATCCATGTCTTCGCAAGAGGTCCAGGCCGAGAGCGTGGGCATGCAGCTAGCCGGCAGCGAAACGACCTCTGCGTCGCTAACGTGGGCCTTGCATCTATTCACCTTGTATCCGCACGCTTTGCAAAGAGCTACAAGCGAGGTTCGGGACCAGTTCGACAGGGAAACGGACTTGATACGTTATGCGGACTGCCGTACGCTGCCATTCCTCGAGTCATTCGTATACGAAACGTTTCGCTACGCTCCTATTACTTCGGGTTTCATGCCGCGAAGTTTTCCAAGGGCCATCGAGCTACAGGGTCATCACATCCCGGCGGGTACCAAGATTGCCTTTAACCTGCTTGCCCTAAATAATAGGATGGACTTTTGGGACAACCCGGAACAGTTTCTTCCAGAGCGCTTTATAAGTAATGAGAAAAGCAAGAAGAATGTGTTTGCTTTCTCCTATGGACCGCGGAGCTGCATCGGCCGAAACTTGGCGTGGATGGAGATTATGACCATTCTAGCGAATATGTTGCTGCAGTATGACTTGGAGCTACCAGGCGATAGTGTGTACGGACCGAATAACTTAGATGAGAGGGGGATCCCGCGATTGATGGAATCGCAATGCCATATTATCTTTGCACCAGTTCACCCTGAGCGGGATTGTCGGTTACTCTTATCACCAAGAAAGGATATCGCAATGGAAAGCAAGGCGGTTTGGTAAAACATTAGGACAATATTGCGAGAGACAATAGAGACGGACACACACCTACTCACAAGAATTAACATAGAAGGACGTGATATCATTGTCGTTGATGTAGAGCCAACTTCCCTATGTCACATTCAATCCACCATCAGGACGTCTAGGGCTTGAAGCCAGAATGAATTTTCTGACCCTCCTTTGCGTCTAACCATGCAACCGTACCAAATCTAGTCTCATCATCAATACACTCCATAGCAGCCTCTGCCACCTGCTCAGGATGCAGTCTAGCCAGGCCCATATTCCTCATATCCTCCTCGGGCGTATAACCAGGCCCCGTCTTATCAGTAGGCACGCGGAAGCTAGCATTCTTGTCGAACCGGGTAGCAATAGCCGTGGGCGCAACGGCATTGACACAGATGTGCGGACCAAAAGAGCGACAAGCAAACGTGAATTGGGCGGCACCAGCTTTGGCTGCTCCGTAGGCGGCGATGCTCGCGTGGGTTTTGAAGGACGAGGAAGACGTGATGTTGACGACGTTACCCTTGACGTCGTCGCCTTGGTCGTTCCAGTACTTGATGGCCTGCTGAGTCGCGTAGATGGGAGCCGTCAGGTTGATGGCAATTGTCTGCTCGACTTGCTCTGCTGAGATAGCCATGAATGGCGCTCGTAAATAACCGGCGTTGTTGACGAGGACGGAGAAGCGTGAGAATTGAGCCACGACAGAGGACAGCAAGTTGTCGATTTCCTCCGTCTTGCTGAGATCGCACGCGATAAAGGTAGCGCTTCCTTGGCCAGAATCTCGGTTGATGGCAGCGACGGCCTCGTGGCCCTGCTCGACCGCGACATCGCTAACGACTACAATGTATCCGCGTCTAGCGAGGATTTTGGCGGCTGCCAAACCTACACCGGCAGCAGCCCCTGTGACGATGGCGACGTCTTTAAGCGACATGATGGAGAACACAGTGCACAAAGAGTGGTATGTGACTGTAAGGGTCTGTAGATAGTTAATTTGGATGTCTTTATTAAATTCACTTTGCGATGAGCAGCTCTTTCCCAAGCTCCCCGGGTGCGATACAGCGGCCATCTAAAATGAAATCAGGGTCCAGATGACAGCAGAAGTACTTGTTTACTTCTTGGGTGCGGGCTAGCGTTCCCTACTACAGCTAGTTAACTAGCACTAGTAATAAGTGGTATTGTCCTGGTCTATAGGAGTCACTGAGTATTCTACGTCAAGTTTGTATCAGTTCAGTGGACGCGGCGAATTGCACGGACGGACAGCTACATGCAGACGATCCCGCGGGACGGAGCGGGCGAGGAGGGGGCGGGGGGTACACTAAGAGAACAGACTGCTTTGCAGTCAATACATGCACCATGGAATGCTTGGGCTCTGTGTGCCTTGTTCCTCATATTCATGATAACCTTGCAGTTTCAGCTTCGGGTCAGATTCGTGGGTGACCGGTGGCAGGCCATGACTGAGATTACCTTCCCGAGTCGGCAGCAAATCACGAGGAAATCCACAAGTACAAGTAATCCTGCCTAGAGGTGTATCTCTAGGCGGAATAGCGAGCCGACGAAGAGGAGGGGGGCGGGGGCAGATCTTCAGTGCATCAGCCTTGGCATGACATCCTTGGGGGGGGTTAGTTAGCCCAGGTACAAGTTGCTGAAAAGCCCCCCAAAATTGAAACATCGAAGGCTCAGAGTTCAACTAGCTCCTGGCCCGCCCTGGCCCGTGCCACTACATGAAGAGTTTGATCATGCACGGATCATATGAGGCGTGAATCTATACTGTCATCAACGGCTCAATAGACAGACCGTATTATCTTTCGTATGGTAGTTCTCTAAACCGTGCAGCAACGAAAATCGTGTAAAGAAGTTTCAGTGCTGCATCCCATCCCCATCAAATGAACCTCCCCACGCCCCGGTGATAATGTCTAATATCCCTTGCTAAGCTAGGGTACTTCTGGGAAACCCCTTGTAGCTCTACGGTCATGTCACCATCCACCCAATTGGCCACTGGAGCTTTCTGTATTTCCAATAAAAGCAAGCGTAGTAGTGTGTAGTGGGCGATCTTCTTGCTGGGGCCAAGGCGGTATGGGATTACCCTAGATAGCGAATCCTGACCAGAGATCCAAGGAACAAAATACAGCAAGAAAGGGAAAAAATCGTACAGAGAAAATTAACTCGACTCCGAAGACTAGTACAAACTGGCTCGCGTGTCGTCCCTTTCTAGCCCAGCCTACCTTGATCTCCTTCGCGCTGTATGTGCGAAGTGGTAGCCGTCATGAATCCTAAATCTTGGTCTGGGATAATATTGTCCCCCTCCGCCGTGACCGGCATTGGTATCATCCTCCTCGCAGTGACTCTCTACCATGTGAGCCACTATGTCTGTGTGCGAGGTCCAAAACTCCCATTCCCAATGGTTGCTGTCGAAGATGGCGGAATGGATTATCGCACGGCAGTTGAGTATGGCTACGCGAAGGTGAGATCACAAACTTCCCAAAGAAACTAGCCTTTAACATCCAACATGTTGACTGATAATGACCATTCTGAAATCACTATAGTACCCCGACCAGCCGTTCCTTCTTAAGTCTAAGACGAAAACCCTAGTGCTGCTTCCGCCAAAATACTTCCACGAGATTCGAAGCATACCCGAGTCACAATGGAGCGCCAGGCTGTCTGCCCGAAATCTATTCCAGAGCCGGTACACACGCATCGGGGACAATAACCACCGCGTAGTGCAGACCGTCAAGACGGACCTGAACAGGCACATTGGCAAGGCCCTGGATGCGCTGCAGGACGAGATGGAGTTCGCCGCGGAGCAGAACATCGGCACCTGCGAGGAGTGGACGCCCATCCTGCCCTATCCTGCTCTCCTACGCATCGTGTCCTTGATTTCGAGTCGCGTCTTGGTCGGCCTGCCTTTTAGCCGTACTGAGCAGTGGACGCAAATCTCTATCAATTTCACTATGATTTGCTTTAGGGCAGCTCAGAAGTACATGTCCTATCCGGCATGGATGCGACCGCTCGTCGTGCCATTTTTGGATGCAACACGCTCCATCCACAAGCAGAGAGTCATAGCTACGCATCTCCTGGCACCAGTCATAGAGGAATATAGAAGAAAGACCGAGAAGCCAGGCTGTGAAGAGCCTAGCAACATGATTGAGTGGGCGATGGAAAGCGCCAAACACGACGATGACCGCGTGGGATCCGCCGAGGAGCAGGCCGATGTTCAGCTGACCTTGAGTATGGCTGCTATTCGTAAGTCGTGACAAAGCCATGCTCCCATTAGAACTCATTCGTACACTGACACAATCATTAGATACGACTTCCACTACTGTGAGACCCACTTACAATTGGGACGAAAAAGCGAAGTGGAAGAAAGCTAACTGTACCAGGTGCTCTACTGCCTATACGAGTTGTGTTCTCATCCAGAATACGTTGAGCCATTGCGCCACGAATTACAGAGTGTATTGGCGAAAACCAACGGCAGGCTAGTCAAGAGAAATATGGTCAAGTTGCGGAAACTGGACAGCTTCATCAAAGAGTCGCAACGACTTAGCCCTCCAGGCCTAGGTATGCTATGCTACTCAGTTGACTTCCACCCCCTTTACTCGAAAGATCACACGTCTCAAACAAGAATGCTAATATAATTGCACATAGTGGCCATGCAACGTATAACAGTGTCCGATATTACGCTTTCCGATGGTTCTGTCCTGCCCAAAGGAGCCGCCGTGGCGGTCCCATCATGGAGCGTCACCCGCGATGAGAAGCTATGGACGAATCCCACCACATTTGACGGTTTCCGCTTTGAGAAATTACGCGAGGAGCCCGGAGCCGAGCACAAGTACCAGTTTGCCACCACAGGGCCCGAGTCTCTCAGTTTTGGGTATGGACCCCAGGCCTGTCCCGGTCGTTTTTTTGCCAGCAACGAGATTAAGGTCCTGTTGGCGCATCTCCTGTTGAACTACGATTTCAAGCTCGAGGGGGGTAAGCGGCCGGATAACATTACTCATGACTTAACTATTCTTCCGAATATGGGGGTGAAGATCTTGTTCAAGAAACGGGAGTAACTTGCAGCGTTAGCTGTTCGCCAGTAAATGCATACAGGGTGGCTGGCAGGGGGGTTGCAGGCATCAGAATCGGAATTCATACTTGGCCCGAGGCAATTTATCATAGTAAATTTAAAATTTGTTGTTTGAACTGAGTAAATCACTAGAAACAAAAGCGTAAATTCGTAACTCAAGCATCATTGTCTCTTACGGCGAGCCTTCACGAAAGCCTTTACGAAAATCAGTTCCATTTTTCCAATCTTTGTTGTTTCCTGGGTCTCGATTTCCGTCATCTCACAGATCAATGCCCTGTATGGATTTGACAAAATCACCGACAGTTTTTTCCAGCGGTATCCAATCCATGGCCAAGAGTTTGTCGGTCTCCTCGCTGCTATAGCTGATGCTCTTAGCCCCCTCGTCTCCTTTGATTTCCGGACCCGGTAGCAGTTCATGAAACGAATATCCTCCGTCGCGGAGAATTTGGGCAATCCTGGCATTGTTAAAACGCCCTCCAACAGTGAACAGACGCTTTCCGCCGACTTCACCGCGCTCCATGGCGGCGATGTGCGCGGCCGCGACATCCCTTACATCGATCCAGAGATTAACGGGTCCTACGGGAGATATATGCTCCTTCCATTTGCCGCGTATAACATCAGCCAGAGTGGCATTTGACAAGCTAATGGAGTCGGCGGTGGCCAGGTAGCGCATGAGGGGACCCAGTACCAACGGCGGGTTGATACTGACAAGATCGAAGCCGGGCTTCTGATCACGCACGTAATCCCATGCGGCTCGTTCCGCAAGCGTCTTGGCAATCATGTACGCCGCTCCTTTGCTCCGATGAATATCGGCTGGATCGGCCGGGTTCCAGGTGTGCTCGCTGAACGTGGCAGTGGGATTCTTCACGTCGAGCATAGCTGAAATGGACGATGTGAGTATGAGACGACGAACCTGTGGCGCATATTGGTGAACGGCTCGCAGCAGATTGTTTGTGCCACTCAAAACAGGATCAATAATTTCCTGGGCATCAGTGAAAGCGAGCGTGACTGGGCTGGCGACGTGCATGATAACGTCTATGCCTGGTATTTTGACGGCCTCGTCAAACGCACCTGCGCTTGCCATGTCGCTTACAATCGTTACTTTTAGGCGGTTGCCCGCATCTTCATTGGCGTCGAGAATCTTTTGGCCCTTTTCTTGTGAGCGAACTGTGGTTATGACGGAGTGACCTCCAGTGAGGAGCTGGTCTATGATATGAGCTTGGATGGGACAGGCAGGTCAGCTCATGTTCTACTAATAGTGATTTCGGTGTTTGCTTATGATCATAATTGTTCAAAAGATTAGAGTGTTAGTTTTACTTACAGGCGATGAAGCCGGTGCCTCCTGTGAGAAGTACTTGGACCATGATATCAACTGCGCAGTATAAACTTGCCTGAGGAGCAAATTGGAGCAGGCAGGAATGAGGAACAAAATAAGCCTCAATAGGAGCTGGGTTTTTATCTTACAAGTGCTATCCTATATATGATACTATAAGGCATTGCTGAGTAAGGAGGTGTAGCCGCAGTGTAGCAGTAAGCCGCTAGCACCAACCCCTCCCGGAGTCTAATAATTAATGCAATGTAAGAGAAGGAGGGGGCGGGCAGGTTGCTCAGTCCACTGCTTGCTATTACATAGATAGCCCCGTATGGGTTGCTGCCAATCTGCAGGGCAATTCCTGCAGACTCCTGCCAGCAGCTCCTTAGCGCGCCGTGGGTGGGAGTGCGCCGCTTATCTCCCGGATACATTTAGCATTATAAGGGAGGTAATCTCATAGGGTTAGGGTTAGAAGTTAAGTTAAGAAATAGAATTATACTTAAAATATTAATAAAGATTATGTATAATTAAAATACAATATTAATTTTTTTTTTTTATTTTTTTAAAAAAAAAAAATATCCTATACTTTGTTTTAGACGTCGCTATCTTTGCTACCGCTAGCCTCTTTGCTAGTTTCCGGGTCTGCTTATGGTCTTAGAGGACTTGGGTCGGCCGATAGATAGGTGGCGTTGAGACTTTCGTTAGTGTCGAGATAGAGAGGGCCTGTGGTCTTGCGTCGCTCCATCTTGCTTCTGTTGCATTGTGTTCAGCTGGCGGCGGAGGTCGTAAATAACTTCTTGAGTAATAACCTGTTGAACTATCTCAGTGAGTTCCCCAATCAATTTGCAATCCGTACCAAGGCCAGCGAGTCTATTCCTTGAGGAGGGTTCGTATTATCCATTGCCACGTTATTTTTCTTTAATAGCCACTAACTCTACTTCCTAGGAATCTACAAAAACAGCGATTACAAGATGTATGGACTTGATGGCAAAGTGCATGGTGAATGCATTGTATTCCTTGGCGAGACCTACAAGTGCTCCTGGGGAATAGAGGGAGACAGTGGTCCACGGAAGTTCCGCTGCCTAACCTATCTTACTGCTGCCCAGATTCAAGCAGCAAGGTAGATATCTTCTATTTTCATAGTCTCTGTTAGGGTACAAAGAGAACTTTTGCGAACATAGTGTAATAGCACATCCTGTTTTACCATAGTCATTAGCTACCATTACTATATTCGTGGGTAATCGAACCTTATATCAGGCGTAGTAGATAGGTAATTTTAGCTGTTGTATTCAATAGGCGTGCAGGTGACGTGAGTTTGGCTTACGGCGGGCGTCGAGTCCCGGTCCTTGTGGCTGTATTAGCTTGCATTCATATGAGAACTTAACACTGTTCTTCTTCTAGTATCTAACTACAGTTCCTCATGTCATTTTATAACCCTGTTCTTTACTCGATATCTATCATCCTCTGACTCGGATACCAGTCTAACTTCCCTACTTTATACCTATCGTAGCCCTGTCCCATAACCTCCCTCTCTAATACACCCTCTACCTTGTCTATGAGATAACGCTCACTACTTTTCTGGTTTTCAAGCGGAACAGCATTCTTTATAGCGTGGCGCTTAAGTAGCGGCGGCGTCCAGTTGTGATAGTCCCATTCGAGAAAGACGAAAAGCCGTCGTAGCCCTCCCTCCCGTAGCACTTTTATCGGCTCGAGAAGCAACCTGTGCTGCTCTAGAAATGTTTTTGCGTCAAAGGGTTCGCCTCCCGCCATTAAGTGGCGCTTAAACAGACGACGGTTCTGCCCCAATTCCATGTGGACAATAAATGTCATTGACTCTAGGCTTGCGTGGTGTTTCTTCAGGTGATACACAGCAGACAGCCAGTCAAAGTAGGGGGAAAAAGAAGTGTGTTGTATGGCGCTGTCTTGCTGCAGAGGGAGCAAGTCGTACGGAATAGTGATGGTGGGAAGGACAATCTCGAGCTCTCGAAGATGGGACAATGCAGAATGGCGGACATGTCCCCGAATAAATTTTGAGACGGCAAGTTTTGTCGACAGCAAGTTATTCTGTCCGGCATCAGCACTTGGTGATCTTGTATCGGCAGGTATAAAGACACGGTTGCTGTTGTAGAGAATCTTGATTGCTTGCTCGTACATGCTCCTTACTCTATTGGGAGTATAAGCTTCACTGGAGATGAAGCTATCATTCTCGGATGTGATGGACCGAGTCTCGGAGGCTTTGTTGTCTTCAGCGTCGTCGTCTCCGCTGACAAGTGGAAGGTAGGACAACTGCGACCAGGAGATTCAGTTGTTTTGGAGCCGGTCTCTTCTAAACAGGCACTAGACCTCGACAGCGATTTCGAGCGCGCTATATTGCAAGTCAGACTGCCGTCAGATCTCGGTATGGATGTTGCAGCCGCAAACCTTAAACTCGACAGTTTCGAGACTGTTCTTGGGTATACAACACACAATGGCCACGATTACGTATGCCGACGAGCTGGAGACACCGCGATGCTTATTGAGATTGATGGCACTTCCGACTTTGACCTTGCAAGAAGCTTTGAAATTTTCACATTTTGTGAGCACCACAGCAAACGACCGATCCCCGGTGTCAAGGAGCTCACGCCGGGCGTGGGTACACTTCATGTCATTTATGATCACGGGCTCACAGCTGCTTCCATGGTCGACCGGCTCTTTGCTCACTTGACTAGCTGTCAGCCAAGACGCAACATTCCCTCAAGACTAGTCCGACTGCCCATTACTTTCGATGATACCGCGTGCCACTCTGCGATACAGCGCTATGCTTCCACTATCCGCGGCGAGGCTCCCTGGATTCCAAGCAACGTTGAGTTTTTGAAGAAGTTGAACGGCATCGAGAACATCTCGGGGTTGCTACAGAGCGCCACTTTCCTCGTCCTGGGGCTCGGTGATGTCTTCCTCGGCTCTCCCTGCGCGGTGCCGCTTGATCCCCGCCACCGCCTGTTCGGGACTAAGTACAACCCTCCGCGCTCTTTCACGCCTCGTGGAGCAGTTGGTATAGGTGGCCAGTACCTCTGTATCTATGCCACGGACTCGCCGGGCGGATATCAGCTCGTCGGACGGACAAAGGACATCTGGACACCGCCGGAGACTCTATCATCATCTACTGAACAGTCTCCCTGCTTGTTCCGTCTCTTTGATCGCATCAGTTTCTACGAGGTGACGGAGGACGAGCTGAATAACCGGCCAGCAGATGAATTGATTAAAGTCAATGAGGGCGAGCTAGACCTGGCATGGTACGAATCATTGTTGACCGACAATGAGGCATCCATTGCGCAATACAGGGCACAGCAGAATTCATCGATACTTGATGCGCCTTTCATCGAGGATCTTTTAAGACCGTATGTTCCCAAGACGAAGATATCGAGGGAATCTTCCCAAGCGGGATTCGAAAGTGTCCATAGTGCAAAAGTTTTAGCAGCCACACCAGGGCGTTGCTTCCGGGTGGACGTGCGCCCTGGACGCAAAGTTGCCAAGGACGATCAATTGATGATTATTGAGTCGTGCAAGATGGAAGTGACAATCAGGAGCCCTTGTGACGGGATCTGTGTTGCTGTGCTAGTTGAGGTTGGCGACAATGTCGACGCTGCAGAAGTCTTGGCAGTTATAGATTGAACGAACTTAAAACTTCCCGTTTCGTGATGGCGAATTGCCACGTTATGTTTAGGAAAATCGCCATTTCAAAAGCCGGTAGCATAGGCAGATCGGCGCATATACTGAATGCAATTAATTGAATTATTGGATTAGTTCGTGCTCTCGCTCTCGACTCGCCTTTTGGACTCATTCGTCAAGGATTGTAAGGTCGCAGGAGCGGTATTAAGCTCCGTGTGACACCGGTGCAGATTCTTGGGTGCGCTTATGGATTTCTCGACATATTATTTACGTGGTCCACTGCGTCTCTGGCAGACACTAGTCGTGATTAAACCAGAATTTCTTAGATCGAACATGAGCCTAGATGTTAATTGGGTAACAAAGGACTTGAAACACTATTAATACTATGATGCGTGTGAAACATTCGAATAAATTGTATGGAATACTCTACCTTGCTCAGGCATGAATCTTGCTCTCGGCCATTTCCCTACTTTTCAGCCTCCTATCCCGTCTATACTTAACTCTTCGAGCGCTTCAGAGCGCTATATTGTGGATTGAAGCGACGTGGATTTTAAACTAATCCAAATGCTAAAAGACCTGGCCTCTGCATTGAGGATGCTCATCCCAAATAAACTTACCCTAAGGCATAGCATGTTCACGGTCCACTGAATGCTAGTCGTCGAAATCGTTATCTCTTATTAACTTCCAACAAAACCTGAACGATCGTTATTCAGATGTCGATCTCTCATCTCTAAACCAGACAGTGTATTATTTTGGATTTAGTAATAGCAGGGCAGGATCATAGGCTACGTTACTCATTCGTCTAGGGAATTCTACATTAATTTATATATTATTTAGCTTATAATTTAGTACTTAATTAATAATTCATAAAAAGATAGTATTTATCATTAATTATTATTATATAATTTAACTTTATTTATTATTTTTTTAATAATTTCTTTATTAAACTATATTATCTTTTTTAATTTAAATAATCAAAAGAAAAGTGATTAAAAAATTAGTTATAATATATAATAAATTATAAAAATTATTTAAAATACGAAAGATTTTATTAATAAGTTTAAATATCTTAAAATTTTAAATTTTTAATAAGAAAATAAGTATAATAAGTCTTAGAGTATCTAAGACCCAAGCTTAAACCCGCCCCAGTTTAGCTTTGTAAATACAAGATTTGGATCATAACGTTGGCGCACATCGCGTAGTTTCTCCACGTTTTTGGGCGGAAAAGTCACAAAAGGGTTTTGGTACTCGCCTGCATCACCCATATAGATAAAATCACTTGCTAAGCCAAGCCTCTGGTTAATTGAATGGTGATAGTCCAGAAAGCTTTTCCCCCAGGCCATCATACGTAAATCGTCTTTCGAGTTAGCCCATCCGGTGGATAGCTGCCAGACTGATATGTATGTCAGAACTGCTTCCCTAGGACTTGGAAACTTGAAACACTCAAACTGTTTTGATAGAAGAGCAACTTACTGATCAATGGCTCATCGTCAGGTAAGCCCCAAACGTTACCTACTCCGTTCTGAGTAGCCTGGGTCATAGCACTTCTAGCTACTGTGTTAAGCACAAAAGTAGGATAGAGCCCTTCCACGTCACTGATCTCATCAACGGCTTTTTTCCAAGCCTCAGCGATCTCAAACAGCCGATCAGCTGCCTCGGCTCGGATAGTGTGGTGCGCGAACTGAACCCTTTGATAATATTAGTATCACTAACATATAACTATATGCGGCATAAATCTCAACGGATGCTTACCGAAACATTTGATCTGGTGTCTCGAGGCGTGAATGGAACTGTTTTGGAGTAGTCACATTATTCTGGGAGAGAATAGAGGGCAGTTCCGAGAACGCTTTAAACCGTGAAGGGGGCGATTCAGTACCCTCTTGTACACCAAGTAACTGCGAAGTTGTCTCCTTAGTGGTAACGTTATACTGAATGTTAAGGACAGAGCCGGCGGCAATATCGCCTGAATCAGAGATAGTATGTTCCGATGCTGCTTTGATGAAGCCTTTAAGGTTGCGGTCGTCGAATCGCTGGATTGTAGTGCTGATCTTCGGGATTTTATAGGTTTGAAGGATGAAATTCGTAACAATTCCGAAATTACTGCCACCACCCTTCAGAGCCCAAAACAAATCTGGGTTTGTGTTGTTGTTAGCGACAACTTGCGATCCATTGCCTAGGACCACGTCGTAGCTAACCACGTTGTCCATTGTGAATCCATACTTATTGATAAAGTAATGGAAACCGCCAATCAACGTCAGACCCGGAACGCCAATGGTTTTCATCCGTCCGCCGATCGTATACTGTCCATAGGGGTCCAATGCATTGTATACATCTACCCACCGGTTACCCGGACCAACCGCAACAGTGCTCGTGTTAGGGTAGGGTTCAACGTGGTTCAATCGATTGAGAGCCAAAAGAACCCCGTCCTCAATGTTGTTTGACCCAGGGAACTGGAATTAATTGTCAGCTGGAGCTATAATACGAGTCTGGCCTCTATAATATTGCTCACATTCATATGGCCACCGCCGCGCACTGCAAACTGTGCTTTGCATTCATTAAGCACAGGTAAAAGCATGGAGACCTCGGTCGCATTGTTCGGAAAGACGATGCAGGCGGGCGACATTGCCGATCGCTTATCCCAGAATCTTTTGGTTTCAGCCGTGTAGTTGGCCGAACCGGGGAGCAGAACGGCGTTTGGAAACAAGTTACTGAGATTTGTGCAGGCGCACGTTGCTCCAGGCACGGTTGCATTTTGAGCTTCAGCGACGGCTACGAGAACCGTCGCAACGACAGAGAAGCTACCTAGCAGCATCATGTAATAAAAAGCGGTAAGTAACTGAGGAGCATAAGGAAACACAACAGAGGTGATGGGAGCCTTAAACGTCACAGGAAACGAGACAGCCTATAAGTTATATATCTTTCAATGCTACTGTATGACGCGGCATGCCAAGGTCACAGCAGTTGTGGATTCCGAATCTGCCGGCAACGAGCTGCCAACTATAATGTTAATTTCCGTAGATTATCAAGTTACAAAGCTCTAACGCTCCCTTATTAATGTTAAGCATTCATCCATAAGACTGGTGGGGAAGACGCCATCGCTCGCGCTAAACACTGACGGTCTCTACAATAGACCCTAGCGAAACCGAAACCGAGACCGAGAGCAGTATGTTTCACACGGCCCACAACCATCTACCGAGCCACTGCCACTCGCACTACCTTATATCAGGCTAGTAAAGCTTTGGTACGATTCTGCTTCGGCTGTGATCTCACTAATCTTATTAGTTGTATATTGTATTGGCAGGATACTACAGGCTGTACCTCGGCGTGGCGCAGTTAGCATCGTACGAGTACCGTCGCAAATTGCATTTGTTCCATGTAGCCAAACTTTACGAAGTCACGAAAAGTCGGAGCTCATAAGAGATAAGATAATATTGTAGTCGCTAGCTAACTCTTACTCGGTGATCTTCAAGTCCTGGAACTCTTCTGGGATATCCCCCGAGGTTTCCGCTTTGAGGCTGATAGGGAGACTAGTTGAGAATAGATAATATTAGAAACGTGCGGAGAGAGGACACTCTTTAACCAGTATTAGACGACACTCACAACTCGTAGTTCGTTTCGTCATCCAGGTCGGTCGGATTGTAAACAGTACCATCTGCTAAGAGTAGCTTGTCAGGTCTAGCGCAATCAGAATCCCCGATGGTGGTCTCATCATTATTACGCTTGTGGCCGACAAAGTTGTAACCAACGCCGGTGTAATAGAACCTGTTCTTGCAGTGGTTGCAAATCCAAGTGCCGCCATTGCTTCCCCTGATATTCTGGAGCTTGCTGCAGTGGCCATTGGTATAGCGTCTGCACTGGACGTTCCAATTGGTGGAGATGGCCTTTGCGGAAACGGAACGGTGAGTCTTCGCACTGACACCGCAGCAAGTGTCTGGTGCCGCGTTAGTTCACACGTGCGAAGTACCGTCGCAGGTATTGTTCTTGTGCAAGGCAAGGTCCATAGCAGAAGCAGAAGCGGCGAAAGTGATCAGGACAATGGCGAACTTCGTGTTTGATAGTTGAAGATAGATTCTTAAGGCTAATGAATATGTACTTAGGTAGCTAATAATGATTTGAATGAAAGGAAAAGCATTCGAATTTGAGGGCCGTAATGCCTATGTTTTTATACATTTAAAGTTTGCTCTGTCATGACCTTTAAAGCTCTGGGACGTACGTTCATCCATTGAGAGCATGTTATTGTCGTCGTCCCTGTCCATCGTAAGTCCCGACCAAACGTGATAATGTAAGGGCTTTTAAGATGTCGACTCTAACGAGGTACTACAAGCGGTTGCTCACTCATTTGCTTGGTGTAACACGAAAAGGGTCATATGGATAAAACAGATCTATCGATGTGAGCCAGGAATAAAATACAACTCGGTGTTACACACGCCTGGATTACCAATCTGGCACATCAGCTCTGTGTTCGCACACTATGTAAGATAAGATGTAGAGATACAATTCTAACCCCTAAATATGCATAGATAATATGCAGATGCTAAGGCTTGCGCACAGCGAGTTGATTGTGCATGCTGGCTAGTCAGGTGAGTCTGAGACAGTTGGGTACGAGTAGTTGATACGAAAGGGGAAATGGCCGAACAGTATACAGCTGACCACGGATTAAGGCTTTTAGTCTGCGATTTAAGAACCGGTTAGCATCCTGTTAATACCATATATTGGGTAAACAATAGACTGTGGGAACTAGCAATTTCAATATAGCTTAAGATCCGAACGTTAGGCTCGCAACCGACGGACATTTTCCGAGAACCGTATGGAAGGAATATATCCTAGGAACTATTTAGTCTTGTTGTTGTGGACGCACACAGGCGATGTATATGCAGGCAGTGGACCTGGGATCCAAATCATATACATAAACTCTAATAAAAGTTCTGCATAAACGAAATACTGATATTTGTAAGCCCTCTCAAGTTCTTGATCTTGTTCTGCTTCGTAAAAGGAGTTATCTTCTCGAATTGTTGCATTGCTTCATTAATCTGTTGCTATTGTATCTTAGTTGTTAAGTACTAAAGACATAATCTGTCTGCGGACTGTTGATATGTATAACAGGATATAATATACATCTCGACCCAGATCGCGACCAGTTTCCGAGGCCTGCTAACAGTCCACGATAACTATAGTAGTATAATCACATTGATTCTAGGGTGAATAGCCACAAAGATTCATAAAAAGTCTCTTCTTGCACTAAATTTATGTCCTTAATAGTGACGGTCTATATAGGAAGCTAATGATAGCTTTCGCTAGCATTCTATGATAAGATTGAGCAAGAACCTTCAGTCACTAGCTCTAAATAGTGTAACCTAGCACCAGGATCCAGGCGATCAAGGCTCAATCTGGGGGCAAGGCTCATTATATACCTTATGACTATTATGGAGCGTTCTTTATACTTTGATAGGAAAGCATGGATCCTATCTCTGTACGCAGAAAACGCGTTGAAGGGCCACATTTGTGTAATAAAAGTAATAAGAAAAAGCATCGCTGTGAACTCATTCCCAACCCTTTAAGAATCCGGGTCCGAACCGTCGAAGTTGCAGTCGCCATTATCGACTTCTCCATCCTTCACCTTGCAGCAATTACAACCAGCTTGGGCAGGGAAGCAGTATTCGTCGCATTCGCTCGCATCCCAGTCTTCCTCGCCTACGTTTGCCTGGTTTCATATAGACGTTAGCAAGAGTTATGCCTGGGCAATCTCATCCAGTACTTACAACGCATCCATCGGGACTGCTTGCCTTTTGGCAATTTTCACCAGTGTTGATGCAGCCAATGCAGATAATGCCTTGGCGGGTCATTAGCTGACGCTCGCTGGAAGCTGGTGGGGAGGCAGCAACGAGGGAAGCCCGAGAGGTAATAGCGAAAAGAATCGACGAAGTCTTCATTTTGCATAGTGGTTTTGTGGAATATTGCTCTGATGGATAATAGTAAGGCTTGTAGAGACTATGGACTTCTGGATGAACAACATCATTGGAATTGAACCTCCCACGCCCTTTTGTATCTTTGACCTAGGCCAACGATTTACTTCTAGAAGCCTCCATCCTATAAACATTGCTGTTGCCTAATTCTCTCCATGGAAACAAGAGTACAAGATCGTGATATTGTGTAGGAGACAATGGCAATGTCCGATCTAAGGCTCCTGGGAACGGTCATAATGAAGCTGTGCCGCAGTTGGAGGAGCTGAGAGCGATCGCCAGTATAGACCACTACATAGTGAAACAACGTTGCTACAGATAGGGTATTGATTTTCACAGGGCGATACATCAGATCCGAAGATCCCGGATCCGATTCGCGTTGCTGACGTCTAATCCTCCCCTAGAGATATGGAGTATGTGGGGTAAAGTATAATATGGAGTGGACGAGATCTTGATGAAGTTAGCTACCTTACGCATCACACGATCCTCAGGAGCCCATACTTTGGAGATACCCGACGTCTCTGGCAACCCAGATTTGAGAGGAAAGGGGCGTAAGAAGAGTTCTGCCACGTAATTGATGAAGCTGGAGAAAAATAGGTAGCGAGGAACTGCGGGAGTGCCTTTAGCGACTTAGGGACGAATATTGTCCGGAACAGCACTACCGACGGTAAGGCAAGCAAAAGAATGATATGAAAGCTATCTTCCTATTGATGGCCCCATTGACGATAGCGACATATCCAGGGCAGCACATGCGCTGCAAGAAAAGGCAAGATCAGCTGGGTAAGACAAGCACGAGGAGCGGGGCCGCCTGTGGCGCACGTCCAAGCTAGGGTTGTCACCCCGGTGCTATTGGGACCTTTCTTGGCTATCGTAGGCCCGGTTAGAAGACTTGGGTCTGGCTGTTAACACTCAAAAAGAGGCGTTGCTTACTTTCCGATTTCCGAGTGGCTCTGATTGGCTATCTTTCATCGGCATTACGCTTCTGCTGAGAGACATGGTGGGATTTCGCAATTTCGGAACTGTTATTTCCAGTATTGTGAATGAGAACGACAATGCTCAAAAACTACGTATGTAGTATTTGACCTACTACCATGATATATTTACTCATTTCATATCTTTACTCAACACCATCAGTATACTATATCTCGTCAACGGAACTCGTGGATGCTATCTATCTAGGACGATACTAATTGAAAGTAAATCAGTATGAACAGTGACGAGTTCCGTATTGCAGCCAAAAAGGCTGTTGACGAGAGTATGTAATCGTCTAGTAAGTCAAGTTTCTAACGAGTACGTTCTAACTTGCAGTTGCAGTTGCCGATTACTACGATGGCATCGGAAATCATCCAGTCGTCGCCACGGTCAAGCCAGGCTATTTACGTCCTCAGCTTCCCTCGCGCGCCCCAATGGACGGTGAACCATTTTCCGAAATCCAAGCTGATATCGCCGCCAAAATTCTGCCAGGTATAACACACTGGCAAAGCCCGCGTTTTATGGCTTTTTTCTCCTCCGAGTCCAGCTTCCCAGCGGCTATCGCTGAAATGTACTCGAATGCCTTTAACGGTGCTCATTTCAATTGGATATGCAGTCCCGCCGTGACAGAACTCGAGACGATTGTTCTTGACTGGTTAGCCCAGGCGCTGTCCCTGCCGGAATGCTTCCTGAGCGGTGGCCCGACTCACGGAGGAGGGGTTATCCAGGGCAGTGCCAGCGAGGCGATTCTAACGGTTATGGTGGCCGCCAGGGAGAAGTATTTAGCGGAGGTCACAAAACACCTAGAGGAAGAAAGTGAAGAAAAGGAAGAAGAAATGTGGCGAAGAAAAAGCAAGCTCGTCGCACTGGGCGGTGCTAATGCGCACTCTGCGACACAAAAAGCTGCCCAGATCCTTGGCGTTCGCTTCGTCACCATACCTGTCACGAAAGAAGGAGGTCTGGCTGTTAGAGGTCCGGCTCTGGAGAAAACTCTGGCTGAGCTGCAAGCGCGTGGTCTCGAGCCGTTCTACCTTACTGCCACTTTAGGGACTACCGAAGCGTGTGCAGTCGACGACTTTGAGAGTATTGCAACTACTCTTGCAACTTGGGATCAAGCTCGGAAAGGAGTTAGCATCTGGGTGCATGTTGATGCTGCATATGCTGGGTCAGCCTTGCTTCTGGAAGAGAATCAGCACTTGAGTCGTCATCTGTCCCACTTCGACTCCTTCGATTTCAACCCCCATAAATGGTTGCTAACCACTTTCGACTGCTCGGCACTGTGGGTTCGTAATCGGAAACACCTCATCACAGTCTTGAGCATCAAGCCGCCGTTTCTACGCAACGAATATAGCGACAACGAGCTCGTCACTGATTATCGTGACTGGCAAATTCCCCTCGGTCGTCGCTTTCGATCACTCAAGCTATGGTTTGTAGTACGGTCCTACGGTATCCGGGGTCTACAAGCACACATCCGAAGTGGAATAGACCTGTGCGAATATCTGGAAGCCAAGCTTAAGGCAGCGCCAGACACGTTTGAGGTTTATACTACAGCTACATTCGGCTTGTTGACCCTGCGTCTTAAAGGCGAGACGGAAGAGCAAACGAACAGACTCACGAAAAAACTCTACGAGCAGATTATTGGAGATGGAGAGTTTTATCTGACATCAACTGAGATACTCGGGTGCTATGCTATCAGAGTTTGCACAGCAGTTAGTCGGGTCAACGAGCAGAGTATAGATCGTTTATTTGAAGTACTTGATGAGGGCGCACAAAAGCTTCAGGAATCATTTAAAAGATAGTTCTACATAGTCAGGACTAAGGCTTAATGGAGTTCAGATGGTTCATCAACATTTACTCAAGTCTGAATGCTATTAAGACGATTTTCAAGTATCTACTCTAAGATCTAGGCGCAAACTTCGCAAGTAGCGTGTGTAGAAATAGCCGCTAGATGAATTCCTGAAATTGTTGTAGAATATCCATATCGTGATCGTCTAAGTGCATAGAGTCACTGGGTTGCACTTCACTTCTAGCAGCGTTGTCGAGGTTCAAAAAGTCTCTATCCAGATCACTCAAGGCTGATATGAAATCGAATTCCACCTGGAATTGAGACGACGAGTTAGTCGCTGAACTCAGATTGGGTATGTTATGGCCAGCGTAGGCTGAGTTCGAACTTGGCGGCCGAATGTCAACGACTTCCTGTTGTCCAGGCAAGGGAATTTGGGAAGACTCTACAACAAGAGACCCCCCGTCCTCCTCATCCAGAGTGCCTGCCCCTGAGAGTGCATGGTCTTCATTAGAACTGTGTAAGCCGATAGATCTAATTCGTTCCAACTTTTGTCTCATTGTCTTCCACACCTGTTCGCTTGCTGGGTTCTGATGGGAATATATTTTGAGTAACTCCACCGCCCCAACAAAACATTTGTGCAAGGGTTTAACAAAAGCCTCCGGTGCATGACACATTGCTAGAAACATGACCGCAAGAGCGCTGGTCAAATAGTATTGGAAGCATTGGGGCTGAGCAGCATAAATGGTCGTTGTAGCGTTTAAATGTGTAAGAACATGCATGGTGTCCTCGGCGATGTTGACAGCGACCCAAGCCCGCTCCAAGTCATAGCGTATAGTCTCGGCACTTAATAAATATCGGCGATGAACTAGATACTTTGCATGATTCCCACGAAGATAAAGCAATGTACGCAGCCTTTGTAGCTCCAAAGGCTGGTGGGCACGAGCACCGGATGAATGGGGGTGTCGAAATTGAAGGTAAGAAGGTATTGACTGGCACCATTTCCGCAAATCCAGATCAAACTCGTTCACCGCTTTCTCAGGATCTTCTCTCAATATAGAATTCCTCGTGGAGATGAGCGGTCGTATCCTAGAGCAGAGCCGACTGTATCCAACGCTGCACTTGAGATAAGCGTGCTCACCATCCTAGTACCAGCGTTAGTAGTTGTGACCGAATGATCTTACAATACTATGACTGACCAACTTTGGTAGATGGGGGTCGATATCTGTATCTGCAAGAGTGAAAGGTAAACCTGTGCCAAAGCTCCAGCGTCGATCCAAGATGTAGGTGCACCAAAATATCCGAAGAGCATTTTGGCGAGCAGTGCCATTGGCAAAATTTTCCGACAAGCGAGGTTTCTCATGCAACCCTAGTTCAATTGCATCTCGAGCAGCAAGCCCGATCACTCGCCAAGCTTGAAGCTCTTCATTAGCTAGAAAGTAATAAATACCCTAGGTATACAAATTAGAAAAAACCCACTTATATATGATTTATCTGATCCGTACGGTGGCTTACCAAGGCGATTAAAAGCTGGACACGCTGCAAAGTGACTGCGCTTGGAAATATCCGGAGGAAGAATCGCGCTTGAATAGTCTCAACGGTAGATTTGACCAATTCGCATGTGTTCTTCTCGTCCAATACTAGTCCCGTGCACAGGATAACCATTGCAGTATCACGATGGAGGCTGTCGGCTGTTGGACTTGAATCGGGCTGATCTTTCAGATTATTTTGCGTTACCCACTCCCGTATCAGATTTAGAGGGTGTTTAAATGTGCCTTTATCAAGGAAAGAGACATCTGTGTCAACCTCAAATAACCATAGATCGAAGAGCCTCAGAATCTCCAGGTCTTCATAATTGTTCCAGTCTCGTGGTGATGAAAGTATAGGATCTGCAGTTGTGTAGCCGGACATTCGCGACAGGGACTCCTCGCCAACTATGAAGCCATAAGCAGGTTGTGTAGCTCTGGCAAAGGAATATGTATCTTCTTGAGGCGATGAGTTTGTGACCACTGTGAAGCAAACTTGGTGAGCCCCTTCTTGAGGGTGCGACACGGTTGCACTGGTTTCGGTCCGCAACTCGTTTGAACATTCGCCATTTGACGCACCAACCATTTGCCTGAGCTTTCTCATCTCCTGTCGCAATTCTTTGACTTCATCATGAATGAAGTCATCACTTGATAGATTCTCTGAGCCGCCATGACGACTGGTCTGCTGTAAGCGTTTGCAGGGCTTTGGCAGGTAGACGCAATGCAGCTGGTTGGCAATGCAACGCTCGCAATTACCTTCGCTGATTGGCCTACATTTCGTTTTGTTCTTTTTGCATTCTGTGCTGTTTCTTTAAGTACCCGCTATTTATTGACCCTTGGTCCTACTTGAGCAACGTAGGGACTTGAACTGTGTCACTTACCATGCTCTCGAGGTGTACCTCCCCCTCTTCGCTCGTGTAGGCGGAGGAACCACCCGCTGGCTCTGCTCCATGATGCGTCTGAGCCTGATCTAAGGTATTGTCGTTATGGAAATCGTAGTGAAAATGGACCATGTTAGTAGATGTGAGACACTGACGTAGAATGAGCAATTCCCATCCCATCTGAACACATCGTATAACATCGAGATTGGATGCCGGTCCGGCCATGCTGTAGACGTGTCAGACAATCAGTAGACCTTTAGCGCGGCTGTCGGACTTAAGCGATGCGCTGAGGCTGCCAACGTCCGTCAGACTGCAACGTCTTGTGGAGTTTCTCACACCGCTTATTAAAACATCCGCGCACAGACATAGGTGGAAGTTACTGCAAGGGTTCTTTCCAGTGTTACGACGGTAAACTTTTGAATTGAACATAATGATCGCAAAGGAAGGAGACACCTCTCCTACCTAAGAGAGTGTTTAGCTCGGGTAAAAGGACGAGACTCGGTTCCCCTTCATATAGTATCACAAAGATCGGGGCATTATGGGATGTTTCAATTTGGCAAATAGATTAGATGTAATATGTTGAGAAGTGGAAACAATCGATGCCATCACGTGGGAGACTAGAGACGAACGGGTCACGTATTGATTCTTGACATTGCTCTGCTACCTAGATATTTAGCTAAGTTTTGTATAAAATCGGCGGTGGGGATGCTACGGTTTTTCGAGTTTATGAGTGACGGATTATTGGTCGAACTCTCAAGCTTCAGGGGTCATCAGAATTTAGAACTTGCCTCGGAGTCCAGTAGCACCGAATTCCGAGAAGAAGATTGCGATGCGATTAGATATCTAACATATCTATCGCTAATGTATACTGTCTGCTACGTCCCCATCCACTGCATTTTCGCTTTCGGGTTTATCGCTTGCTTTTTGCGATTGAATTTTGAAGCATAAATATAGCTGTACTAGAGATTGTTTTGTCTAGATGTCCGGCGCTAACACGATACAAACAAAGCGAAAGTCAATATCATAGCTCTCAGCTCTTATCGACCCAGATCAGCCTTCCGTGATACAACATAAAAGGTTGACGCTAACACTAAATGACGACCAGCTGCTAGTAACGCAGTGGTCAGAGTTCGTCGTGAGGCCGATCGCGGTATTTGTTAAGGTGTATCATAGGCTCACCTGGCTTCATTATTCTTAGTGAAATAGGGGGGTTGTGCTTGGTCATATACCTTTCAATCAACGAGAATCAGTATACGAGCTTTGGCATCAGGCTTTCTTGCGTACCTCTGGTGTTTCTTCATCAACTATTTATGGTATTATGAATCACCATAAAAAAAAGTAAGCAAGTGCTTCAATCATCAGTCTAACGAGTACTATTATGGAAGAACGGGATGGTAAGACGAAAAAAGAGAATAATCAACTTACACTCTTCCACCCTTCCAACGCGTCAAGGCCTACTACCTTTCTATACTTAGAGTGCCCTGCGTTTGATTCTTGATCGCCCGGACTAAGCGCTTTCAGGACTTTTCCGACAAGCTCTCACTGACCTATGTTTCGGTAACTCCATCATGAACTGGTAACTTCGGTCTGGAAAGGACTCTGAAAGGGGCAAAGCACAATCTTGGACTCATAGATGGATTGAGACTGTTGAATGAAGTGATCGATTGAACAAGTAAGTAAAAAAGGTGAGGAAGGGAGTAGCCCTTATATATATATACATGACGTAGATCGGCATTTCCAACAGACACTAAAGACAGTACCAGATACAAAGACTTCGATGGGAAAAAATCCACGCAAACAACAAGGAAATACGTGGAAAGAAGTGGATCCACTGGGTGAAAGTACTTCTTTATGATGTAGAGACAGGGCTCTTCGGAATAGCCTCACAAATATAACCATTGGGTAAGTAGCTACGCCAAACGACGCTATCGGTTCTGGGTCTGACACTGTGGGAGCGCAAGGTATCATCATGTACGACGATTAACTTGCGCATTGATTTGACCTCAATTTATGCAGTACTGTAACCATTTAGCAGACTGGTACACTTGCGGTGTATATGGCCTCTGCGCCAGAGACATGGTCTAATTCGATAGTCTTAAGGTGAAAATTTAAGTTCAAACAGTGTTCAAGCAAGATCCCGTCTGTCGATCTTACAGGAGAGTGGTGAATCTCACGTAGGATCAACCTATTTGACTATAAACAACTCGATTGCAGTAAAAACGCTACTTGTGCTTTGCAGTCGTTAAAATGTGCAATTTTACAGCACATAGTACGCCTAAACACTACAGGTTACCCTTTCAAACACATTCAGCCTCTACTATAGACCTTTCCTGCCTATGTAGAAAGCTCTCTGCTGATCTTAGACTATGCACCCCTGAATACCGGTGGACCTGGGACTGTGTAGGTTTGAGGGATAGTGTGGTCGTTGATAGGTACCTGATGAAGTGTAAGCAAGGAAGGTCGGGGCCTATTGTGAAACTGTACAATTACCATAATATTAGAGTCGCTCTGTTGGCAATACCCGGGAATAGAAGCCTTCTGAGAAGCGCTCGGCTCAGCTGTCCCGCTACCAGTAACGACAATTTGGGCACACTCGGGATAGAACTGTGGCGCATTGGCCTGGTGCAGAGCAATGAGTTCATGGCGGATAAGGTAGTTTCCGGGCGCGAGGCCAGCGGGAATAGTTGTAGTATACTCCCCGCCGCCGTTCAACTTTGCAATCTCCCAACCACTGGGCTGTTCGGTGTCGAGGAAGACGTTCTCGCCATCGCCACTGAAACCTCCCTCAGCAATCTTGAACCAGCCCGAACCATCGCCATTGCAGCTGCTGAACTCGCCCGAACACTTATACATCCAGACGAGAATCGGACCCTGGCTATGTGTCCACTGCTGCCAAATAGCTGTGACTTCATCTCCTGGGGCAGCAGTTGCAGACTCTGTTGCAGAGGTACCACCATTGCATCGCAGCTGAGAGTCAGAGCAAGATAACACTGGATTGTAGTCAGGCCATTGCCACTGAATAACATTTGGGCTGTTCCCAGGAGAGAATCCTTGGTAGCTGTAATTACAAAGATTAGAAATGACCTCAATAATCGCAAAATTGTGTGTCTACATCGAGCCTTGAGAAGGTTCACTCACCCGGGATAGGCGGTGCCGGCAATTCGATAGCTGGTAACGGCACCATGGGCAGCAGCTTGAGCCGCTAGAAGGGCAATGACACCAAGGATTGACTTCTGCGCCATGTTAAGAATTTGCGTCTTGGAATTAGAATTGGGAATTAGCAGAGCTCGTAGAGACTATAAATTGAGGTTAGAATTGAACAACACGGCAGCCAGTCCTCCTTTTTAAATACACCTATATCTTTGAATCTAGAAGATACCGGCCTGATCACGTTCTGGGCGTTTGTTTGTACTGAGACACCGCCGTGGTCTTGCATTATCCAAAGAACCCAAAGAAGGTGACCGGAACACCGTCCTCCGAGAAAGAGATGTGACAGCCACTCGGCTACAAACTATTGATCAACCTAGCGTTGCGTATTTAATAACGCTATATTAACAAGTTTCGGAACTTATGTGCCGAGGACACATCTCGGCAATCTAGACCAATGTTTGTGTTATCTTCAAAAGCGCGGTCTGGTGCAAATATAGATTAACGGCCCAGTGTCCTTCAAGACTAAGGGGGTCTGATGACAAGCTACAAAGACAAAAGAACCTCGCAAAATGCAAATTTTTCTATCACTACCGACTGAAACCACAACATTGGCATCCCGACCGTTTTTACCGCGGACGAAGTATACCTTGAACAACGTGAAAAATTAACAAGACTAGATCCGGCTTGATCTAACAAAATTTACAAATCTAAAATCATGTGCTTATTGCCTCATGGTTCCTCGGAAGAGATCGTTGCCATCCAAGATCTTGTGTCTTCCCCTAATATCTAAAGTGATCTCCGATACAAGTTAGATCATGGACGAGTGTAGCGCCTTAGTCCAATTCGTTCTGTACAAGGACCATGTCTTGATCGCCGGGTCCAGATCGTGAGACAAGACAGATACACTATTAAGAACAGCGAGTCTAGCTAAAATCTCCCAGTATACCTATTTTCGACGAGTAGAACGTCTAACACGTACTGACAAGAACACTTACAGAGTAGATAGAGTAGATGAATCTACTAATCCGAGTACTAAATACAGTAAAGGTATGATTATCTAGGAGTTATGTGGACAGAGATTGGGCGTCAGTTGAGGAATCCTTTTTAGCTCTACAGAATGTCGGGTGACGAGCCATTGTAGCTCTACGCGTCCACCAGAGCACTGAGTAGCGGCCATCACCCGTCCTCAATGTGTTCCGTTAAATAACAGTGCCAGATGCATCACATAGGCCTCTGAACAAGCCATCATCCTTAGCAAACAACTCGGAAATACTCCCAATCTCCTTAACTACTCCTTGATCCAACACCACAACCTTATCACAAGTAGCAACGATAGTGTCCATGCGATGCGCTATAGTAAACATGGTAACATTTTGCACCATGTTGCTCAGCATGTTTTGGATTCTCATGTCAGCTTGCCCATCAATGGAAGCTGTAGCTTCGTCAAGGATGAATATCCTCGACCTTCGAACGAGTGCCCGTGCAAATGATATCATGGCTCTTTCCCCCTGGGAGATATTAGCCCCATGTTCCTTGACTTTAAAGTTTAAACCTAATCTCCCAGAAGGTTTGCTTGACTTGGAGTCAAATGATTGAACATCTTCTTTCTGGTCGGACAGTAGTCCAACATGGACTAAACATTGTTGGAGCCACTTGTCATCGTGCTGCTGGAAAGGATCCAAATTGTAACGAACAGTACCGGTCAAGAGGACTGCCTCTTGGCTAATTATGGCAATACTTGATCTCAAAAGGTGTAGGCCGACTTTGCTGATGTCAACTCCGTCAATGAGTATTCTACCTTCTGTGGGTTCTACAAGTCTTAGAAGGGCGGATATCACTATTTACTTGTCAGCCTCTTGCAGCCTAGAATCTAACGAATCGGGACTTACTGGTTGTCTTTCCGGTACCCGTGCGCCCAACAATACCAATCTTCTCATTGGGCTTTATGGTGAGTTTGATGTTTTTCAGGACAGCATCTAGTCCACGACGATGACTGAGTGTCACGTTCTGGAACTCCACCTGACCGGCCTCTGGCCACCCTTGGGCCACCAGAGCTTTGTCGACAGCCTCGACCTCATAAGGCGGCTCCTGCTCGATCTCGCTTGCATAATGAAGCATCCTCTCAACAGAGCTCATCTGATTCTCTATCTCGGCGCTCTGGCGAATCATGTGCCCAAAGACTGCTTGCATTGTGACGATGTAGGACATGACAACACCTCCGGCAGAGGGCTGTATATAATCTCGCAGACCTACCACCAGAAGTCCTGTTGCGAGAACAAGAATAGCGCCATAAATGTCGAGACGGAGGTTAAGCCAGCGCTGGCATGCTACTGAAAGCCAATATGCCGTATTCTCAACATCGATACGCCTCGCATTTTCGTCCACAAAGCGGGAGACCGCCCCAAACGCCTTGAGTGTAGGTAAGCCAGAAAGAGACTCGGAGAAATGCTCATATATGCGACTGCGGAGTAGGTTATTCAGACGGCGAAGCTCTCGGGAAGATGGTCGGAAGTACATGCCCGTCCAGACGAACATGAGGAGAACCGTGGCAGCGATTGCCAAGAACCACGGTAGCACGATTGCTATCACAATGATCGTCCCAGTAACCTGCGCGGTGGTGGAGATGAAAAGCCGCAAAGTCTCGCCAACGATGTTATCAACAGCGTCAACATCTTTGCTAAATCGATGGGTGATTCTCCCCTGCGGTGTTGTATCAAAGAATGCAACAGGAGCGTGGAGCACGCGCAGTAACGCGATCCTATGAAGCTTATTCGAGCACCAGAAGCAGAATAGCGCAAAGCATGCACTCATACAGAACAACCCTAAAGACTGCCCAATACCGAATGCTGCGTAACCCGCCATGTAGGCGGTCCGCGATATGGACTTGTAGCGATTATCCTGCCACCAGCTGAGCCAAAGTGGCGACACGATACTCGTGCCTTGGAAGAATACGATAGAGGAAACAAAAAGCGGGATGGTAGCCCATGCACGACCCATCGTGATATAGCGGATATAGGTAGAGCCGCTTACAGAACCAACCAGTCTCTCTTCGTTCTGCATGATCTCCTTGCCTCTATTCGGCTGAGTCTGTGAAGCTATAACGTCGCCTGTTTTACGGTCCTTATGATCGGTTAGAGCTTCCCCTGGTTGCTGTTTTACGTCAATTTGCTCAGTCTGCGAGGAAAGAGTTGACGTCAATGAGCTTGCAAAGTGGAAGAATGGCCCTCGTCGTCTGAATAGCTCTTCGCACGGGCCTTGTTCCACAATACGACCATTATCCATGTATACTATACAGTCGGATTGCCTCGCAAGAGACATAGAGTGCGTAGCAAGTATGATCGTGGTACCCTCCACTCTTTGTGACTTCTTCACGACAGCCGCAAATACTTGGCCACTGACATTAGCATCCAAAGCAGAGAAACAGTCGTCGAGAAGCAGCAGGGGGCTTTTGCCGTAAATTGCCCGCGCTAGGCTGATACGTTGCTTCTGGCCACCAGACAGAGAAACCCCCATCTCACCGACAACCGTTAGATCGCCCTCCGGCATTCTGTCTAGATCGTGATTCAAACAGCACCGTGTGAGCACCTCTTCATACCATTCGTGATCCAGCTGTCTTCCGAACACGATGTTCTCCCTGACTGTGTCACTTATTAGCCAGGCAGTTTGTGGGGCATATGCCACCCTAGAAGTCGCCGCGCTGCTAATGTTGACGACACTCCCACGACCATCAATAAGTTCCATCTCGCCTAGAAGCGCCCTTATAACTGAGGATTTGCCGCAAGCCACAGGGCCAGCTATACAAATAACTTGACCTCTTTTAACTTGTAGAGAGTCCAGATAAAGCTTTTTGCGAGATGAAATTGGTACAGCCTGGTGTAATGCTGGGCATACAGGTTCAGCGGATGCAGGTTCAGAAACCACATCTTTTTCTCCGACAGACGCATCGCCATCATCATCGTGGTAAGCAAATGTAGACCTCTCGACGTTCAGAATCACATCGTCTGGCAGTGCGTCTGTGGAAATATCTCTTTCTTCGGTCGCCACAGTACTATACTCTGAAGCATCAGCGCTGGACGCCTGCATGAAAGAAGCGATGCGCTCCAATGCTGCATGCGCGTCTGCTATTGAAGACAATGCAACAGGCAACATTTGCATCGGAGTTCGCAGGAGGAGGAAAAATGCCAACGCGGAAAAAACTACACTGGCTTTGATACCACCTTCGTTAGTTGCACCGTAGCAGACGATGCTCACCACAGCGGCCAGTGTTGGAGCTGTGTAAGTAACAGCAAGATTGAGAGCTCTAAGAAGCATTCTTTTGCGGATAAACACAACTTCGTCGTACCGAAGCTTGCCAATCTTGGTAAGCAGGCTCTTCTCGTATGCGTTGGCTTTTATGAGCCGGACTGTAGACACTGCCTCCACCACGGCTTTGACTCGCGCATCGGTGAAGGGCATACTAGCCCGCCGTAGTCGGAAAAGCTGACTCGTCATGTATCGTTGCAGGGGGTACAACAAGAGAAGGAGGCCGAACCCTGGCAACGCACTATAGCTGATGGTCCATACTGTCAAGGCGAAGCAAAGCAGTATTTGAATGATACTTGTCCAGGCAGTGTGAAAGAACCCACAACAAAAGTCCACCCTTGTAATGTCTGCACTCATCAAACTCATAAGTTTGCCGGTGCTGAGATCGTGCTTCAACTTGGCTCGTTCGCTCAGCTGTGTTGTTGCTCTTCGGTAGACGACATGTAAAAGAGCGCCTCGTAGTAGAATGCCGGTGGTGTAAGACTTGTAGAAGCCGTGAACGTTGCCCAGTACTGCGACCAGGAGAATCAGGAACAGACCGACTGCATAGCCAATGCCAGCACGCATGGCTTGTTCAGTTGGATCAGATAGCGTGGTGACAAGATATCGAATGAACAGCGGTGAACACATCTGTGCTATGTCTGCTCCCAGCTTGAGGAGTCCTCCAAGCCAGAACCGGCGGAACAAGACATCATTGAGGGCAAAGGCCATAACTGTGGCGTTTGTCACACGCCGTGCCCAGAAGGGTCTCCATTTCGAGGTTGTCGGCAACTCGCGGTGCGCCTGGTTGGCTTTCTGCCTCACAGACCAGTACTTCTCCAATTTATCCGCGTAGTCTCTGGATAATTTCGTCTCAGGCAGATTGTAGAGGTCGTTGGCTTGTAGTGGCCTGGTGTAGCCAGTCCTTAGCAGCGAGCTTAGCCAGCCAAAGGTTAGAATGGAGATCCAGCTAGCAGTTACTTCTGGTGTGACAATCTTTTCCTCTCCTGATCCATTGCCGCCTCGCTTCTCTTCATCATTTGAATTTGGTGCGGAAGCCGCCTCTCTTATCGCCAAAGGTTTCTCAATCGGCTGGGTCGACAAGAACGGCACCTTTCTGTACCATCTCCGCGGTAGGAATGTTTTCACATCATCACCCGACATATTGGTGATCACGACGCCCTGCTTGGGTATTTGAGCTTTGCATCCACTCGATTAACAAAGACAACCTTCTTGCTGGATGAAACTAACGCAGGCAATAGATGGCACACTTCATTGTGCAGTCCGTGTCTAATATCTTCTACTTTGACGGAAATGAAACGCGCCGAAACGCCGCTTAGGTACTACCAACCCCGGTCATTTTGAGCTCTAGTTAGCGTATAAAGCGATTCCATTTTCTCCTCCCTCTTCTCCGCTCCATTCTAACTGGTTAGTAGGGCCAGCCGATAACCCGCGGGTGGATAGCGTACGGATCTGATAAACGGAATCTTTTACGCGCCGACGTCGGCTTACCGCAAAGGGTTTTATCAGATCCGTACTACTTACATAAAGCCCCACCTGCTCCGGGGTACGATTGGAGTGGAAAGCTTAGAGATATCCAGCGACAGTGGAGGGTTGTCTGCGCTAAAAAGAGAAAATTTTGCTACTTTTCATATGCTACTAAGGCTGAACTCCGGCCCGGAGGAGGTGGGCTCACATCCGTCTCAATTCAATACCCTATATCCTACTTCTTGACTTTTTTTTTTTTTTTTTCTTTTTTTTTTTTTCCTCTTTCTTTTTTTCGCGCGCGGGAATCCGCAGTAGTGATATGGTAGATATTTGAATTGAAAAGAAGAGCCATGTAGCATGAGAATCAAGACTATTGATAGCACAAGGGTTCGCGCTGTGGTCTAGGTAGCGGTATAGCTGCGTAAGAATTAATCGTAGATGGCAGCTCTCGATCATGGATGGTACTAAGGAAGTGAACGAAGAGGGGGTGGTAAGTGGTAGGACGATAGTGTTGAGAGACAAGGTAGTTTTCATCACTCGTGCCATGCTAAGTTAGTCGACATTATTCGTAACTCTGTTTACTGACGTGACTATGTGAGATGTATGATGCACCTAATTCTACATGTGGTTTTGACTGTCCAATAATCCCTTAACCTCCATGCATTTCGCGGTGTGACTCAAAGCAGTAAGAAATCGCCTTGACTTCGAGCACGTATCCACAGGTTATTTTGCTCGGGCTGTGGTGGTGATACGGTAAGCCGAGGTTGTGAACCCCTGTATCATTTCCACCACAAAGCTTTTGGCCTTCTCTAAGCTTCATTATTCCACGTCTAATGGCGTACCACCCTACTCAAGGTGGTCAATAGTTGCACTTCGTAATGCGCGCGGGTGTGTTTGTGTGTATATTCAACGCCGGTAAATCCCATTTGGAACAAGGGACGTCTACTGCTACGACCTATGTTAAAGACACAAGGAAGCCTTTGCACTAAGTTTAGTGGAAATCCCATATTTCCATGTTAGAAACGCTATGATTTAACAACTCGACCATTTGATGATTGCCGCTCCAAGTTAGTAAACGTTTTACCTTGCACTTTTACGAGCGGTCCCTGATGTGGGATATATCTTCGACGCAATGCAACCCATGAGCTGTATTAAGGGACTATCTTCTTCGGCATTGACCCTCTTCTGTAACGTAGGAATCGCAAGCTCGAGCCGCCTTCATATTCCCTTCTAAAATTCCTTCCATCCGACCCACATCAGTGTTCAAAGACCCTTCGCTCAAAAATTCATGCGCAGCATTCAGGGCAGGGTTCTTCCTGTAATTAGCGTGATCCTATGGAATACCAAACCAGCCAATTTCCCTTTTGGTAATTAACGAAACACACATAAGCATAGATTTTATGTACTACGACCCTTATCTACCACCATATCGTTTCACACTAGTGAATTAGTTTATGCATGCCTCGTTCTCATTTGAAACTGCATGAACCTTATAGAATGTCGGAGGAATGCTATCTCAGCGGAATTAGCACAGTAACAGAGAACTTCTCCGAAGATAGTTTGTAGAGCCATCTTCTAGGGTTAATTGGCGAAGTCATTCTCTTTTTGTTCCTTTACCTCAACAGATGTATACACCGCTCTACAGATGTAATTAACACTGAAAAGTATGTACAGCTGTGGAAGATCAGAATTGTTAATTTATTACTTACTTTTCTTTCTCACAGATTGCCTATGTATTGTACGACTTTTAAGAGTATTTTAAGTATAGTGTATTATACTTAAGCAAGGATAAGGCAACGGGGATCTACTTTTAATATAAGTGGTAAGTATGTTTTTTACATAAACTCAGAGAGAGTCTACTGATCAGCAAAGATTGTCACACGCTGACATTTCTAATCCTACACCGCTGTAGTAATTCCCCATGTCCGTGCACGTCATGGCGACAGCCCCAGGGTTTTGCATTGCTGAAACATAAAACCACAGACAAGCAGCATTCCTATGGATGCCAATCCTGCACACTGTCAGGGGTATACCATGTCTTATCGCAAGTAAAAACAACATGTAAGTACCAAGATGAATCTGAGGATGGCTGAGTACGATCCGGATACTACTTAAAGCTAGGCAATCGCTCGTCAACTCGACAACGAGATTCCGCAAACTTACTCTTATTTGATTCTTTATCGAACGCTGTCTTGTTCTATTATACCCAAATCTGGCTTGCTCTTTTTTTATTCCACTTAAGATGAAAACTACTGTCCTGCTCGCGGCCAGTGGCGCCGCCTCCGCCTTTGCAGCGGCCATTTCAGGTATGCACCTTAGCCTATTTTGATCAGCATCAGCGCGACGTCCGCATATCCTGAGTTTCGCTAATACAGTTCTTAACAGCTCCACAGACAATTGAAATCGCGACCCGTGCATCCGAAGAGACCTGCTCGCTCGATTTGAAGTGGATAGACAATTGGCAAGATGGCGGGTTCCGCCGTTACCGTGTTCAATGGACTTTCAAACCAGGCGACAATTCCGAAATAGAGGAAGAACCCTGGAGATTGTGGTGTAATGAATGGCATCAAAATGCCAACGCAATCAACGAAGCAAACAAGGCGTGCTGGGCCTGGGACGACAGCACAGAACAGGGATATCAAGACATCACCAGTTTTGTTGGAGAGAATGGACACAATATCTATAAAGCTGGAACGCAAGAGGCAGCAGATAAGTTTGGGGAGGAACATGGCTGCACCATTACTACCGACTTGTAAATTTATGCTTTGATGAAGGCGCAGGCGTGTTTACTTCTATCGACTATATATACTATCTATATATATATTATCTCGAGCTTATGACTCAATACCTGTTGGAGACATGAAACTATGCTGATCCAGTCTTACAGATATTCTCACATAGTATAACTGATCATAAACAAAATGCCCTGTCGAGATTGTAATATTTTGGAGACAATACCCACTATCTATACTAGAACAACACTGACAAACACAAACAAAGAAATAGATTACAGGGGTCACAGGCAGGCTGTAACGTTCTCAACAGGATGTCCAGGCTTACCTTTGAATTCATAGTCCACAATAGCTTCGAAGGATCAAAACTGGTTGCAGGGGGAACCGCAGGGGGAACCACAGGGGATGCTTACGTAGCCGAAACTTCGGTAACTCCGTAGTCTCCCAGCTTTCTCAACTCGGGATCTGCAGGAAAAATGCTGTCTTATACGAGCTGGCATCGATAGCATTCCCACAGCTGGCCGAAGTCGAGTACGTACCGCCCAGGATGCTGGAACACACCTCGGCTATGACCAATGCGATTGTTCCGCTGCTTCGCGACCAGTGGGAGAAGACTACGAATGCCTTCATTACTCCATACGAGAGCTCGAAATCAAGGCTGACAGACGATCTTGCTAATTTTTGCGACTATATTGACACAGTGAAGGGTGGCGATCTGTCTATGGTTGGGCACTTCAGGGACGCTAACAATAACCATGCCCGGTACGTTAGCTTGCCGTCTTCCTAGCCGCTGCACGCCTTAGCAATGTACAGATCAGCGTGCTAGATAAATGAAAGAAAAATCTGTGGATTTCACCAGGAAAAGTGAATCGCCGGTCGGACGCCCGGTCACCCTGAATAAGGAGCGAGAGTGACGGATTCTCGAGATGGTTGATGGGCTCTGGCCTAAGACCGCAGCATCCAACAATGATGGAAGTGATGGTGCGTTCAGGACGCCTAGCGCGCACTACACAGGGTCGTGGACGAGAAGTTGCAGGGCATCTGCTTGATGACAGTAGACCCCGTGGTGCTGTGGGCGCCAATGCGCGGCGCTATTCTACGTTTTATAGCGTGTGTCGCATTGCTAGTCTCTTATGAGTGAAGACCAGCTTCAAGTCGCTTAAGGTGCAGAGTAAGTCGGACTACGGGTCAGCGGCTCCCCACGCTGGTCAATGGCTCCCTGCTGAATTGCACAAAAAACGTTAGTCCA
>JAKLNE010000101.1:0-64982 GCA_022814615.1 Waltergamsia citrina | reverse complement strand
CCCCCCCCCCCCCCCCCCCCCCCCCCCCCCCCCCCCCCCCCCCCCCCCCCCCCCCCCCCCCCCCCCCCCCCCCTCTTAACAGCAAGTATTTTTCAGTCTCAACGGAGGGCAGTTTCGACAAAGGCATCATCACTTCGATAGGAGTCCTGATCTTTTTCGAAGCCTCAAGTTTGATCATGTCGACGCCCAGCTTCTCTTAGACTTCTGAAAGTCTCGACCACAGAGGCCTGATCCCGAGTTGAATCCTTTAGGGTAGTTCCATACCCAGAGATATAGACTCGCATCATAGAGGCGAGTCCGAAAGGCACAGGAGGGACATCGTATGCGGCTGTGGAGAATGAAATTACCAGGACAGCCGTCCTGAGCTCTATTATTGAATGGTGGTACTATCATAAATCGCCCCGATTCAGCACTTCGCTCAGCCCTCAGACGGACAGGCGCTTTCTATTGCACCAAACCGCGGCTGAACACAAGTGTCTGGCTCTCGCTCCGATCTCCTTGCCCCTCGAAAAGACGCCATTAATGGAATGTCATGCCCTAACCCGTAAGTTGTCTACCAAGATGCGGTGGTTCCCTTTCCGTTCGTGCGTGTAGTGTAGTGCCTGTGCTGTGATATGATAAGAGAGCATGTCCTTCTTTGCTTGTTGTTTTGGTGAATATTCGTCATTTCGTTCTGCTGATGTTGTACAAGAATAGTCTGAAAGGATCAAGCGCGTTGGCTAGAGTTGAAGTCCCCGAGCTGCCTTACTCCTGGTTCACAGTTTGCTGGTAAATATTCGTTAGCCTATGGTCCTTCTCGAAGCCAGGAACCTGTAACCGGTGAGAATGTATGTTTTGAACGTACCACAAGCCAGTCCATGCCCTCGCTAACACCGCTGCCATCAACAGCCGAGCAAGCCATGATGCTCCAGTTACGATCGCGCAGCTCTCCAAGTCGCAGCGCCTCCGAGATCTCGCCAGCACCCTTGGCCCCAGGCTGATCCTGCTTGTTGGCAAAGACGAGGAGCGCAGCATCTTTCAGCTCCTCCTCGTTCAGCATAGCTGCGAGCTCGTCTGAAGCGGTCTGCAAACGTTCGATATCGGTAGAGTCGACGACGAAGATGACGGCGGCTGTGTTGGCGTAGTAGCACCGCCAGTATGGGCGAATACTTGTTTGGCCACCCAGATCCTGCATGTGTGCCCGGCATGGTTAGAAAAGCTGCTTCGCATGGTCGATATGATCGGCGCGATTCCTACTTACCCAGACATTGAAGTTGAGATTCTTATACGAGACTGATTCCACGTTGAAACCGATAGTAGGGATAGTTGTGACGACCTCTCCAATCTATAGCCTTGTTAGCCCCAAGGTCCCTTCAAACTCCTGTCCTTCGTCGCGCTTTAAGTAAAGGGACCGACTGACCTTTAGCCTGTACAACAACGTAGTCTTTCCGGCATTGTCCTATGATTCATCTCAGCATCCTACCCATAAACAGTTTATCCTGAACCCAAGTCCCGCGGTCATACCAGTCCTAAGATCAAGATGCGGATTTCCTTCTTAGCCCACAGGAGGCTTGACAGCCATGACATGGATTGACCCATAACGTCGAAGAAGGCGGGGGGATGGAGATTCTGCTGGCGTGATCCCCGTCTTTATTGATTATGCGCGCTGCTCGTTGTTGTCGTTGACGTCGGAATTCCCTTTGTTCGTACTGGGAGGATAAGTCGTCTATTCGTCCGTTCGATTAGGGGTCTCGGGGATGATCCTACGACCGATTCGGTCTGCGCCTGCAAGACCCTGGGATCGTTCGTTGTAGAAGGAAAGGGGGGGATGGCGGGATGGAGGAACAGAAAAGTAAAACCTCCAACAGAAAAAAGGTGTCTGGATGTGCAGTAAGAGATCGCCGCGTGCTGTTCGTGTAAAGAAAAGGCTTTGGCGATTAATGAGGCGCGTGCTTGGTGGTCGAGATGGCAGATTAGAAATAGAAACCGGCCAACTCCTATTCTAGGCCTTCTCGGCGTTCAGCGCGAGGCCTACTGACTGGTGCTGGTGCTGGTGCTGGCACCACCGCCTAAGGTCGGCCACTTAGACTTAAGGTAGGTACCTAAGTTATTAGCGGGCGGTCGCTGCACGTCAACGGCCGGACAAGCCCTTGGCTCATGATAGGCCAGGTTTATTTATTCGTCCTGACAAAATCAAGAATCACCAAATTACATGTAGGTCCATTCACGCGATTCTTGCGCTCGCTCATTTGCTCGAACCCCTTGGCTGGAACATTTTCTGATAGATAGAATTTATTGACTTTGCAAAAGACTCTAGATCTTCTAGCAATTCAGACTTGAGGACGGTTGGCCCAAAAGGCAAGTGACCGCATGGCCTCGTGACACGCTCTACTAGTCTTAGTAAAAAAACTGCTGATAGGCTGCTGCTTCGATTTTGTCCGCCTGATTTGCCGGCCAACTTAGATCTACAGCCTGAGGCACGCAGTTCCGACATCCCGACGCCACACCACTAGCCACACTTTTACCTCGCCACACAAAACCGCAAGCGCTAGGGCTTTTCGCCCACAGGCTCGGCCAGGCCAAAATTCTCATACGTGCTGCCTCAACTCCGCCAACAACCTCACCACCACCAATCCGCCGACTCGACTTGACAACCATCAAGATGCCGGTATGCGACCCCTTCCTACATCTACCTACTCGTCACGACACGCTTGAGTTTATTGGATATTCGATTTTTGGGTTGCAGGAGTGCACAGCTTGGACCTCGCCCGCTAACGAACCGATAACTCGAGCCGAGAAATGACGCCCCTCCCTCGTCGTCCGAATCATCTCTGCCTCGAACCATGAAATATACTGACACTCTTCCTCTCTTAGAGCCACAAGACTTTCCGCACCAAGCAGAAGCTGGCCAAGGCGCAGAAGCAGAACCGCCCTGTGCCCCAATGGATCAGGCTCCGTACCGGCAACACCATCCGGTTCGTCACTCGCCCCGTTTTGAGCTCGAGAAGGAGAGACTCACTTGGACAACGTTCAAAATTACTGATATCTCGTCCAATAGTTACAACGCTAAGCGCAGGCACTGGCGCAAGACTCGCATTGGCATCTAAGCCATTCGCCCCTGTTCTTCCCCTCCTCTTTCCCCCGCGAGCCAACAAAGAGAGAAAGAAAGAGAATATAAAAATTACGACCACACCTTTTCCACATTTGCATCGAGCGGTTCATTCCTGACGACGAAGCTCTGCCCCGTTTCCGGGACAAAAAACTATGGCGTAACTTTTCTTCTCTGAGTAAGAGCTTGTTCTTGACGAGGAGGTGAAAATGGGCTGGTAGTGTTGAGGGAGTATTTTTACCTGCCTGACTATGTCAGCGGGGGGAGCCTTGGGAGGTGATGATTAAACGGAATGGGCAGCGTTTTGCCCGGTTTCTCGATTTCTGCATGTCACGGTCGGTTATAGGGAAAATAAGGAATGCGAAGAATTTAAAGTCCCTAAACGTCTGATTTATATCCGTGTCTGTGTGTTTTGTGTGCATATAGTGTACTGGCTTGATGATTCCAAGACTGATTAACTTCATCGAACTGGTCTAAGCGTTTCTCGCTGCCGATCACGCAAGCAAAGTCAATTCCTTAGATTTCGCCAGACACAACGTCATACAGTCAACAAAGGGTTGTATCAATTGATAGACTACCTGGGCTCTTCGCTGCGAGATTAAGTCCTACTAAGCCCGCTTGCTACTGGTGATTAGGCAGGCACACAGTTTCGTAATCGTATCCATGGAGTCTCTCTCCAAAGCCAAATGAACGCCGTGATGTGAAGAATGGATCCGTAACGTCATACCGCAACCGAGAAAATTTATTCCCGCCATATAGGCAAGGTGATCTTCAAGCCATAGCAGATCGCTGTTTATCGGTCCTCGGCCCATTCGTTCTCACGGCGGATCTGCTCCTCCTCCTCAGGAGTGAAATCGTTTGTGATGTTAAACGTTTTGCGGATCTCCTCGGGAGACTTGCCCTTGATCATATTGGCGACGGTCTTGCAACCAACGTCGAGTAGGGGCTTGATGTCGAGATAGTTGGCGGCCTAACATAGACGTGTCAGCGTGGATGATGCACTGTTGGATATTGGAGGGTTGGACATACGAGAATGATCTCGAACAACATCTCTTGGTCAACTTGCATGAACTTCTGGTCCCATTCCTCAATCTCCGTGGTCTTCTTGCGGGCATCGGACTCATCATCCTGTGTTGGCATTGGGTCGTTGCGGTGATGTTCGCACCACTCGATCACCTTGCGCAAAACGGATTCATTGACCTGCTCAGTGTCAGCCTTGTTTGACTCATGCCGGCAGGCGAGCGGCTCGAGGTTCAACGCACGTTCTGAACAGGGATAGGGTTCTCCTTGTTAATATTGTCACCACCAAGATCCTCGAGGAGGTTCTTGATCAGCATCGAGCGCTCGGCGACCGGGCGATCTGAGGTAAAACTGCATCAGCAAGCGCTCGAGGTTTGGATGGAGAGAGAGGCGGTGGAGGGCGGATTGACTCACCAACTTCTATAGTGGCAAGGTCGCTGGACTGGACCCAGATCTTCTGTCCCGATTGAGCGTCGGCCATTTTGGCGAGTTTTAGTGATGTCTATTGATGGTTAGAAGAGGAACGTTTAGGTTGACGCGCGCAGCAAGAAGTGGAAGCCAAGCAGCAAGCAGATGTGACAAATTGCGGGGTCCGCAGCTGCTGGCTGGCTGGCTGCTGATGATGGTGATAGAGGAAAGAATATCGGACACGTACGAGTGAGGAGCGTTAGAGTCGAAGAGAGGCAGGTGGTGCGACGAGGCAATGTGGCGGTTGGGTTGGAGAAGCGAAGTTGGAAGGCTGCCAGTGAGGATGTGGTGCAAGGTAACGAACTACTACTCACTTCAAGGTCAAGTGTATTGGCAGTGGCGGGCTGACTGACTGACTGACGCTGACGGCGAAAGGAGGGGCGACTGCGGCGTTCAAATACCCCACGGTGTCAAGGTGAATTTTGCTGCTCACGACTTGAATGATGCTTGAAAGAAGCTCAAAATGGCCACGCCTCGCAGATTGATGCTAGGTAGACTTGACTTGGCTTCGAATGACAAAGAAGCTCTCGTAAGGTAGGTAGTACCCTATTTTCAGGCAGGCACTTGCTCGTGAACAAAAGGTTATCGCAGAGGCACAGCGCCGCCTGCGTAGTGCACGCCACGCTCAGCAGTGAGTGAATCACGGCCGGTGTGCCTGCGCTGACCTGCGCCACTAACAACTTGAACCCTTGCATCATCATCCAATTCAAACAGGACCAGATGCAGGCACGAGCGGCTGCCTGCTGGTGGGAGCACTGACTGAGAATTATCATTGTTCCTCTCTATGCCAGTGTCAAAATACGTCAGCTTAGATGTCACTGATAGTGTCAAATGTATACAAATGGGTAAGTGCCTTGGGGAGCAGACCAGGTCTCAACTCCCAAAATAGATGTGAATACATTCATCAACTACAGATAGACCATTCATTGACCCCGCCATTGATTTAATAATTATGGGATGCTAGTCATAGCACGGTTGCGATGAAAGTCTTGCAAAATGTGAGAGCCGTTCACTGGCCGTATCGCGGCCCACGCGCTGGTCTTGTTCAGCCTGACTTCTTGGCCAAGCGCGTCAAAGGGTCCAGTTGATGATGGGTACACCGTATGAAAGCCACGGGTACGGATACTGAGAGTAAGGATCGATCATGATCTATCTTTAATCTAAGATCTGGTTCCACAGGGAGCCGACATGGAGGCAGATGGATCCGATTGTGCAAGCTGTTGTTCATAACAACAGCTTCACGTCATTGTCCTTTTAAAAACGACGTTCTAAGCATGTCATCCGTTCTTGGACTCCACGAAGTGCTGGTGGACACGCAGTTATTTCATCACAATAATCACAAACTCACAGCAGAGCTACACGTACAGACCGCTGGCTATCATAACACGCGTAAGACTACTACTAGTACTTTCACTTACTAAGATATTTCATAATGTCTGACAGCTAGCAGTGAAGTACTGTGAGGAAGTATGTGCGCGATAGCACCTCGACTGCTACCAGGTTAGGTAAACACTGAACGTGATGCTGCAGATCATAGTGATGTAAATGCGTGAACACGTGGAAGCCACTCGCTGCTAATTCGTAGCCCGAATTCTTTTGGGGTGGTACCTATCACGTTGATCCTATTTGGCGCTGGTTGGTCTTGTGCAGCGAGAGGCTACTGATCAGCTGAGACAGGACGGCCATATCAACTCAACAAAAACGAGATGAAGGGTTGCCCGTTTAGTACATATGGATGCAATATTCCGTTCCAGCGGGAAATGAAGTAGCTAAGCGATAGTAAGCAATATAGATGGCAGAAGAAAGAAGAAAAGGAGTTGGAAGCAGGAAAGGAAAAGTGTAAAGGAGAAAAAGGAGATAAATGAATTACTACCAGTATTAGTGTAATTAGCCTACCAAATGTGAGGCTCTGATGGCGTGTTTACCTGACTTAGGAGGCGATATTCTAAGCTTGGGTGGATTTCAGGGGACCACCCGCCAAGACGGTCCGCGGCGATGGACAGCGCTGGGTTGATATAAGCCAGTAATAACCGTACGAGTTGTACCGTGATGGCGGTATTAGTGGGCGGCCACTGTACGAGTACCTAACTCCGTACCTACCTAGTAATAATAGGGGACCTAAACACGGCAGAGTCAGGGGACTGGTCTGAGCTATCACTCGCTAAAAGCTCCGAGTGATCGAGCTCTTTTCAGTGCTTTGGGTGCATTGTTATTCTTACACGAGTGCCCGTACGAGTAATTACTACAGGTAGGTAGGTACCTAACCCATGCCTATACCCTGGTCTCAGCCTGACCCCAGCTCCTCGCTCTCCTGCTGCAGGTAATTAACACGCAACATCTTCTGATCCTTGGTTTTTGGGTAGTCCTTCGCGCGCCTCATTTTCCGTTCGCATTTCATCACTCTGCATGTTTTCCTACTCATAGCTTTTTCCCTTTATCGCATTGCATCGCATCGCAAACCTGTCGCGTCTAATCCATTTATTTTTTGTTCCCTTTGATATATACCCTTGCCTGCTGGTCCGTATCTTTGGGTTTCCACACTTCACAGACGCTACGCGCCATACCAGCTTCCGTTTGCAGAGAGCTCCGAATTCCCCAAGCGCAACAACTCCCACTTGCCGAACCCAGGTGGAACGCGCCCGTTGCAACCGTTGCGCACATCGCGCCAGGTACGACAGGTCATTGCCAACGGCCTTCTTGTACGAGGTTTGCTTTTCGAGATTCTTATCATCGGAGCATCGGGGAGATTTTCCTGACGGCAACATCCTCGAATCCATGTTGTTCGCTTCATCCTCCTTCTAAGCCGTCCCAATATGTGGCGGCGCACGTATCTACTTTTGGTCCTCCTCAGGCTATGGTTCGCACTGTCACCTAGCTACTTACACCCCGATGAAAACTTTCAGGGTCCTGAGGTAGTTGCCGGTATGTTACCTCTTACATCCTCCAGCTTCTTCCAGCTACTTCGCCCTTTCCGTCCTGTTATGTCGATATGCGCGCCTGAAATTCCTAGCTGGCCTCGCTAACGTGTATTCCTTAATTTAGGCGAAATCTTCAGCTATCCCGTCCGTCGCACTTGGGAGTTTACGAGCGACAACCCGATCCGAAGCGTGTTCCCATTATGGCCCGTCTACGGCCTGCCGATGCTCCTCCTTCGCTGGCTATGGATTGGTAATGGCCAGGACGGCGAGATTCCTCCGGTTGCTGTCTTTTGGACGCTAAGAGTCTTGATGTTCCTCATCAGCTTTGTTTTGGAGGACTGGGCGCTTCACGAGTTGATTCACTCCCCAAGACACCGCCGCGCTGCGATTCTGCTCGTGGCCTCGTCCTATGTTACGTGGACCTACCAAACACACACTTTTTCCAACTCGGTTGAAACATTGGTTGTAGCTTGGAGTATGGTCCTGATCCAACGCATTGTGGACGACCGAGTAAGTTGCTCAAACGCTTCTCTCAATATCATGAATGGTAATATTAACTGGTCGACTAGCAACAATCTTCGCTTTTGGCCTCTCTGGTGCTGGGGGTCTTCTTTGTGTTCGGTATCTTCAACCGCATCACGTTTCCCGCTTTCCTACTCATACCCGGCTTTCGCCTATTAGCCCATTTCTGGAAGAGGTGAGTGAAAATGCTCTCATAGTTCTGCAATAGCAATATGCTAACGTTTTTAGGCCAATGTCGTTCGTTGTCTTATTCCTTGCGGCTTTGGCTACAGCAGCCGTGGCAGTTGTGCTCGACACTGCCTTCTATACGGCCGAACCCATCACCTGGACTGACCTTATCAACCGACCAGTGATCACCCCTCTCAACAACTTGATTTATAATTCAGACGTCGCCAACTTGGCTGAGCATGGTCTTCACCCATGGTACCAGCACCTACTGGCCAATTTGCCTTTGCTGCTTGGGCCAGCGACACTCCTGCTATTCCTGCGACCACACTTTTCACTCAGGCTTTACTCCGCGCTCTCAGGAATCTTTGTTCTTTCGCTGTTCCAGCACCAGGAGGCTCGATTCATCCTACCTGCGGTGCCTTTGATTTTATCATCTGTTCAGTTGCCTAAGAACCAGACGACACTACGCGTGTGGACAGCAGCCTGGATTGCCTTTAATGTTTTCTTCGGCGTTTTGATGGGAGTTTATCATCAAGGAGGCATTGTTCCCGGTCAGGTCTTCATGAGCAGTCAACCAGACGCGACGACTGCTGTGTGGTGGAAGACTTACACGCCTCCGATCTGGCTTTTGAATGGCAAAAATGAGGTGCTCACGACACGGGATGTCATGGGCATGAAAGGCGAGTTGCTCTACGAGCAGCTGTCTGAGCTTGCGACATGTGATGTGCCGGCCGACAGGCGTAGTCAAGAGTACCTGAAGGAAAAGAATGGCACTTATCTCATTGCGCCTGCATCAGCGGAGTGGCTGGATCCATATCTGCCAAACAAGGGTCTAGATGGGCTGAGATTTCGAGAAGTGTGGCGGCACTCGAAACATCTCAATCTGGACGATCTTGATTTTGCGGAAGACGGTGTTTGGAAGACCCTGTCTAGGGTGATTGGTCGACGAGGCCTAGTTGCCTGGAGAGTTACCAAAAGTTGTTAAGAATACCCCCATACCCATACATAGAGCGCGTACGCAGGTACAATGATTTTGCAGCGAGTCCAGCGACTTCGGAGAAAATATAGTAGTAGTAGTATATAATCACATCACACACAATTCCTCCCGCCTTTCTAAGTCCATTCACACTACAAATTCATGTGGTCATATTCACAAGGAAGCCGGTCGCCATTACAGGCGAAGAGTATGCGCAGAGACGTGATCGATTGACCCTATTTTAGGCTATGAATCCATTCCAGATACATAAAGCTGCCCATAAGGTGCAGTATGAGCACGCAACCCAAGCTACGCGCTTAGTAGAGGCGGCGAGGAGGAGACATGGAAGCCTTGATGACAAGGCTGCCAACGTTCTGCCAGCCCTTCTTGAGCAGGGAAACGAGGTAGTTGATGGCCAACATGATGTTGGCGACAAGCTGCTCTTGGGTCATGTCGACGTTGCCGACAGCGACACCCATGCACAGAACCTTCTTCAGCTGGAACTTGATGGTGGACTTGACCTCTGTGATCTTGCCGCTAAGGTCGTCGGACTGAGAGACAGGGGTGGGGAACTTGCCGGCTGTTATAACATGTTAGTGCCAGATTCTTCGCTGCCACGTCGTGGAGAGAATAGTGGTTGGTGGTGGGAAAGGCTTACCCTTGGACAGACCAGGGCCCAAAAGACGAGGAATCTGCTTGATCAGAGCCTCGGAAGCGATGAAAGCGTCGTACTTGCGCGCGAGCTTCTTGATCAGCTTCTTGTTCTTGTTGAGCTTCTTCAGGTCGTCGGCGGACATGGCGTCGACACCACCGTGCTTGGCACGGTCAAGATCGTGCTGGTCACCGAGGATGCAGATGCTCATGTTGGGACGGGGCACCGAGGGGAGCTTGATGGTGCCCGAGAAACGCTTGTCACGCTGGGGGTCATAGTTCTTCAGGCCGATCTGGAGCTCGACGGTCTCGAGGAAGTTGCGCTTCTTGGTCTCGTGCGAGTACTCCAAGAGCTCGCCGACTTGCGTCCGGACATTAGCTAGTGGGGGGAAAAGTGTCAGTATGATAATTCGATGTCGGGTCAATCGCTTGGATGTCGTAGAACTAACCGACTGTGATCTTCGACATTTTGGCAGTCTCCCAATAGAATCAATCTAATGGTGGTTCGGACGGGTCGATGTAATTAGAGATTCGGGTTGGTGATGTGCAAAGATTTAGGTGGGAATTCAATCGTGAATCTTTGTGTGGGCCGGCGTTGTGGTGGGGGGCGGGAGGGCAAAAGTTTCTCACGTGATCGATCACATGATACCCTTGACAAGGATCCTTTTTACATCCGCCTATGACAGAGTTTAAGGGTACCTTATTTTGGTAGGCATCGTTGTAAGGGACAGGGCATCTGTGGCTCTAGGTTTTGAGCTGCCTTACAAGAGGCTTGGTGTTTGTGCTTCTTCTTGGCAAGCAGCTGCATTCTTCGTTCTGGTAAACTGTTGCAGATTTTGATGCATCGACAAACGAGGGGCATGAGGCGCAATGGAGACCAACTCACATTTCGATGTGAGACTCCTATTGGATAACCAACATGAAGCGATAGCTTGGTTAGAGAGCCAGCCGACTGGTATTCAAGTCGAGTAGGTAGCAAAATCAATGTAAAGATTCAGCTTGTCAAGAGAATATACCGCTAAGACTTGGCACAGGGCCGCTCCTCAGGGGTACGAGCTTTTACTCACGGAAGCCAATAAGCCCAAATCAGTGTCTGGAAATTCTATTGTAAGGCTGTGTGGATTTGTCGAACAATGCTCCAAATCACAGTCGCCGCCCTTGCGCGATTGGGCGTTCTCTCGACAAGTAGCAGAGAACCTGTTCAACTTCTACATCGAACGAAATGAGTCCCAGCAGGATCGCTCTTTGAAGCTCATCCTAGACTTGCTCGTCCAGCTTTTCAAGCGTAATCCAGATGCAGATGCAGCTTCGGCAACCCAGAAGGACTTCCTAGCCACTCTCGTTTCCATTATTACAGGATCCTCGACTATGCCGGTAGCCAAGTCAGCTATCAAAACCCTCGATCACTTTTTGACGAAGAAGATCTACACACTAGAAGATCTTAGACTTGCTTATGAGACCTGGCGCTCCGAATTGGATTCGGTTGATGAGATTGAAACATGGCGAAAGTTCTTTGCCGAATTACTACAATGGATGCGGATTCACTTTGTCTCTCAGCCGGCGGGAAGGTTAGTAGCCTTGCTATATCGTCGCCTCCGTGCGCAAGATTCAGACGGCCATCCTCATCTCGAAGTCGAGGTCTGGCACCAGTGGTTGCTCGATTTCTTAGTAGAAGACGTCACCCTTCTAGAAGTCATCAAAACTTATATCTTCGTGCCACTCTTCCATGCCGACCGCACCGAGGCACTGAAGTTCTTACAGAAAGTAAACAAGGACGACCTCAGTCAGAGTAAGGGAGACTTAGAAATGAATATGCCGGAACTTCTCCGACTAGCTGCTTTGGAAACGGGAAAGCGAGTTGGCCTTGTTGAGGAACCAGGTATGCATTTTTGTCTGCCCCTGTGAGGTGTGAGCTAACCTTCTTCCAGCTTTGAGTATGGAGTCTACGACTAACACCGAGACCCAGCCGCTTGTTCTCCATGAAAAGATCCTAACAAGTGTCCTGTCACATCCATCACACGAAGTTCGGTCTCTGGCCTTCTCGCTCCTCATCACCTCACCGTCCTCCACTAGGCCATACTCCTCTTCCGCACTAGGCCTTCTCCGAAAGCACATCGGCACTTACTTCGCGGACCCTGACGCCAAGTTCCGTGTAAATGTCATGGCCAACGCCAGGGAAATGTTTAAACGAGTCAGGGGCTCCATCTGTGTCCTGAAACGTAGCATACCGAGAGCGAGAGCAAAGGCTCGACAAAAGAAGGCCGATGCGACGGCTTCAAATGGGAGTACTGATGCTGCTGCGAAGACTCAGCCAATTATGTATCGCACCAACCTGATTTCACTTCCTGAGGCTCAGCTAGTGCAGTGTTTGGACAACCATGTGCAGTTCCTACATTGGTATATTCGGTTTCTTGTTGGGGAATTGATACCAACAGCTTCCTATCAACGGCATGCGGCTTCATTGAAGGCCTTAGCCTCTATTCTGAGAGCAGAGGGGGAACCATCTAAGGCCTGGGAAACTGTCGATGATCAAGAAGTCTTTTTTGATCTGTGCGATGCAACGTGGGCTCGAGCTCTGTTCGACTTGACGATGGACCGCTTCGACGACGTGCGAGATATGGCGGCGGCATGTCTGAAAGCCATACTCAATGACAAGAGATACAGGAAATTCACCTTGACCTCTAGTAGTAGTGATGGATCGGCAGTTGGTGAGCTACGTACTCTGTTATCTCGCTGTACCGAGCTCAGCCGTCGCACTGCGAGATTTGACCACTCGGATGGAGCAGCCAGGGCCAGCCAATTAGTATACAAGTTCTCGTCTGAGGGGGCCGAGCGACTCTCATTCCTTTCTCAAGTAGTAGATCATCTCGAAAGCAAACTAGAGATCGCAGAGAAGGACCTGGGCCGAGCTGTGCTAGAGTCTCCGGTGCATGGAGACTTTGCTGCATTGCGATACATCTGGCAGATTGTCGCAGATGTCAGATTCTCGCAGCAAGAGCTAGAAGCAGTTCAGAGGCTTCAAAGTAGGATCATCGAGTGCTGTTCCCGAGTCTGGGCAGCCGTGCGAGATGTTCTTTGCGACGACTCACCAGAAGGACATTTGCCACAGGAGCTAGAAGAGATGGAAGGCCTCAATACCAAAGATGTCCTCAGCTATAGCTTTCGGGCAATCGATGAGTCTAGGTTAGTTTGATTACATTGCATGCAAGATCATTGCGAAGACATTGCTAACTCGGGAGCAGCAACTTACTGCGGTCGTTCATTCTCACCATTCGGAACAGCCCACAAGTAGGGGCTGTTTGTCCCACGCCATCATCATTCGAAAAGATTGGGAACCTAGTATTCGAACAACTGAGTACACTACGACATCGTGGTGCTTTTACAACCGTCACGAATACTTTTGCAGCCTGTTGTCAACAAGCAAAACACTTGGACGGCTCGGGAACAGTCAGTGGTGAAAAGCTGCTTACTGAATGGTACAATGTACGTGAAAAGGAAAGAACTTTTTCTAAAGCATTCACTTACTAATGATTATTATCTGAAAGGGAGCCCTGGACGCCATCTTTTCTCAGCAAATGACTACACGCAGATCTGCCGGTATTCCTGCTCTAGTAACAGGTATTTTGTCTGCAAATGCGTCACGCCGGTCCTTTGAAGAGGTGATGGAGAAGATGATCGAAATTGCTGGTATGGAGGCTCACGGCCGCGAGGCAGACGGCTCAAGCCTTCCTCAAGTCCACGCATACAACTGCCTGAAAGACATCTTTAAGAATTCACTCCTTACTTCGATGGGCAACAAGTCAGAGAAATACCTCTCAAGGTGTCTAGAACTTGCAGCAAACGGCCTGAGGTCTGAAGCCTGGGCCATCCGCAACTGCGGGCTTATCCTACTCCGCAGTCTCATCGATAGCCTCTTTGGTACCCAGGAGAGCAAGTCTATGATTGAAGCAGGTTGGGACGGGAGAGCAAACAGAATCGCATACCACCGCTACACCACCTTGCCTGGGGCATTAGTAAATCTGCTGAAGTCAGGTCACCAAATGATGACTCCGACAGCCACGGACACTGCGAGCGCAGAGGCTGTGTTCCCTGCCCTTGACATTGTACGTCGAGCAGGCCCTCCAGAGATGTTCCGTGAAGAGATTCAGGAACTCGTTACGAAATACTTGGCCAGCCCTGTCTGGCATGTCCGCGAAATGGCAGCACGAACTCTATGCTCATGTCTTCTCCGCCAACCCTGGTTGGGTATGATTGAGGGCTTGCTGCACAATGCTGTAAAACAAAAGAATGACATTTCTCTCAACTATATTCATGGCGTTCTGATGGCGCTCAAGTCTGTCGTTGAGAGGCTAAGCGAGGTCGCACCCGACCGCGTTGCCGGTGAGTTCAAATCTACAAGCCCTTGTCATTTCCGATTACCGCTAACAATGCAGCAGCTGATCTTCCGAACTTGACAAATGTTTTATCTGAACATATGATTGACAAAGAATTTTCCCACTGCCCCGATATCTTGGCCACCTACCTAGAAGTGATCAATCAGATCACAGCCTTTGCAATTCGACAATCAGTACCTCTGGAGCCTATTCAAGCCGATATACCTTCGCGCTATGGAGGTACCCTACTCCGAATCCAGCTGGTGAAATATCAAATTTACTCAGCATTCAAAAGCAACGACGCCATAACACAGCTTCGAGAGATTTTCCTCGGTGGGCAAATTGGCGCCGACACCACGACATCCGCCCTCCCCTTACTCCCCGACCTTTGGAACGTCTCGTCCACTCCGGATGCATTCCTTTCACAGTTATGCCAGCTCTATGTAGACATCTGCCTTGAGGTCAGATCCAACGAGGCACAAGCTGTTGCGCTTCAAAACCTGGCGGACGTTATGGACCAATTGTTGGGCAAGGGGCAATACGCTCTTCTTGGGTCCTTACCCCTATTCCAGCTGTGGGCGGTGTTGCCCTCACATTCGATGAATCCAACCTTATCCAATGCTATTGTCAGAGTCAGCGGCTGTTTCATGGCCATGTTCCTGAACTTCCAGCAAACCACAGCATCAGGACTCAGAAACTGGGGACTCATGGTGGCTGATGCTGGATTGGAAGACGAGGTAAGTCATTAACAGCACTTTTCAATACCTTTCACCTCTTCGTCCCCTCCTTTTATCTATCTGTACTTATTTTTCACCAGGCATTCGATAGACGATTCTCTGCAGCCGAATCTCTACGATCATTCTTCGCACTGACCGCCCCATCCTGCGCTTCAGAGGAGTATCTCCCAGCTTTTTTAGCGTTGTACGACGCTCTCAACGATGACGACGACGAAATTCGCGAGGTCGCGGCCTCTGCCGTGCAAAATATATCCGGCTACCCGCTTGTACCCATCGAAGCTTCGACTTACCTCTTGGAATGGCTGACCAACAATCTCTCAACTTCGACTGCTTTCAAGCATACAGTAGCCGCGAGGCTGGTGGGTTCCTGCACGGCAGGAGAAGTCAAGTCAGAAGCAGCTGAAGAACGACTGGATGCAGCTTTGATCGTAGATGACTCATTGTTTGTTGTGGAAGAGCAGAACTTATTCATTGATGAAGTGAGAGAAGCACAGAGATGGGCTTCAGCATATCGAGCTCTTACAATGGATGCCTCAGACCCTGTCCATGCTCGCTTAGACGGATGGTTCCAGGGCGGCCTCAGTCGTCTACGGTATCTATTGGGTCGTGAAGATGGGCCGCTTGGGTGGGCATCTAATCCTAAAGCCTTTGCCATCTGCTCTGTGATACTCCTTGGCTCGGTGGCTGTAGTCACACACGGCCAGGCAAGCCCGGAGCTACGAGAATTACTTCGTTCCGTGCAAAGCATACTTATCGAGGACGGCGATGGAAATATTTCTGGACTTCTCACAGAGGCGTTGAGATCTTTAGACATAGAATAAATTCAAAGCAAAACTCCTTTGTATGCAAGCCCGGCTGTTACATCTCCGCTTACGTCTGCTATGCCACCCTGAACGCCCTGCCATGATGAGATCGCTGCTAAGTATAGTTCGTCGTGAGATCCTTAGCCTTCGTTGATGAATGCACGTACCCCTCTTAAGAAGAAATCTTGGGCGATGCCACGCCAGCGGAGGTCCCGAGTTCAACTCTGGCTGATGACCCCGAGGCAGATTCATTGCCCTCCAAAAGTGTCGCCTTGCCCAGCCTGGCAGCGAGCTTCGTGTTCTCGGCTTGAAGATCGCCCACCTGAGTCTTGAGCATCTCGATCTGCTTTAAAGCAATATCTCGCTCCGCCTTCACGCGGTCAAGCTCAAGGGCAGCGCTGGCTTTCTCCTCACGATCAGCCTGCTTCTTCCGCCTTTCTTCCGCCTTGCGCTCCTCTTGCTCCTTTTTGTCCTCAATCCTCTTGATCTCTCGTTTATACTTGGCTTCTTGCTTGGCTATTTCCTTCTCATGCTTCTCTCGAAGCTTAGCCATGGCTGCGGCGTCCTTCTCTTGGTCTCCAGTGCGCTTGCTTTCGAGACGTTCCACCATCTTAGCTGCTTTCTCGTCAAGTTTGCGCCGACGCTCTTGCAAGCGCTTCAACTCTTTGGCCTGCGGTTGGCTCTCTTGGGACTTGTCCTCTGACTGGCTACCTTGGAGGCTGTCTGTCGGTTGCTCGCCCCCCGGTCCACTTAAAGACCTCTCCAGCGCAGAGGTAAAGCTACGAAGTGTTGATGTTTCACTCGATGACAAGTCTTCCTCCATGCTTTTTCGCTCTTGAAGGTTGTCAATATCGTCATCGTCACGCAAAGTTGCTTGTCTCTGCAATCCACCCGAGACCACTGACGTGGCGGCTGCGAATGCTCCGGTGATCATACCATATAAACCGTTGGTACTCCAAGCAGCATCATGCTGTACATCGTGGTTTTGTGCCTCTGCACTCGAAGTAATCGCAGGCTCGGTTGGTAGAGGAACAGGTACCACAGTCGATTTCGCCGCTGGTGCAGGAGCAGTAGATTCTTCCTCGACCTTTGATTTATCAATCTTAGCATCGCCATTCGTGATACGATTGACCCAATCTAGGAACTTGCCGGCATCGTTGACGATACCAGGCGGGGTTCCCTTTTCGATCATGAAGCGGGGGACTGAGCCACCAGGATCACTGCGAGTGACCATGAGCCACTCGATAGTCGGAGCTGGACCACCTGCGCTGTTGGGGACATCCGAAGCCGGACTCTTAGAAATAGTAGGCTTCTCCGAAGCACCCAAGTCTGTGGATGAATATGATCTCTTGGCCGCCGATGGCTCGGACGGGACTTCCCTAATGATCTCGACGGATTCGTATTGACCGCGGATGATTCCTGATCTTGGGGGGCATTCAGGATGAACACAAGGCTTGGACACGACCATGAACTGTCTCAAGGCACGATCGGGAGTGGAGTGGGAGAAGTCGGATGTGAGGAACAAGGTGATAAAGTCCCTGGGAGATGTCGGTCCTGGAAACTGGGCAGAAAGCTGGAAGACTGAGGCAGGCATTAGTTAATGAAGAAAATAAAGGAGCGCAACATGAAGTGGACGTACCTTGGGCCTTTCCCGCATCAGGGACATCGAATTCCTCGACTCTCTTGTCGGCGCCAATACCACGGATAGCTCCACTTCCTGGGTCGCCTTGCACCTTCATTGACTCGAGGAATTCCTTCTCGAGCCCAGCCTTCCACTGGTCAAAAGTCAATCCCTCATGAAGGCTCCTCCTGGCAAACCACGCCCCTCTTCCATCTTTGGAACCGAGTTTGTAGACCTTAACCCCGAGCGGGTTCTCCTTGGGGTTGATCTTAACTTCCTTCCACTCTTGCTGTAACTGGTGTGACTGCTCAGAAGCCGCAAGTGTTTGCAGTCGACCCGGAACCGCCTTATCTAAGACAGCCGACTCCGTCTTTGAGCGAGCGCGGCCATGGTCGGGCGACTTTCCGCTGGCTGTCCCTGGCTTGGCCGCACTAGATGATGGAGAGGGAACAGACTCGACTATAGTATGGGCATCGGTAAAGACGTCGTCGAGGTAGGTCTTCAGATCATCTTGGGGGACGTCTGTCCATTCCACCGGGTTGAGAGCTTTGAAGGCCTCATGATGACCCATGACGAGTGAGGTCGCGAAAGAGGGCAGTTTCAGATGTGGCTAGAGCTGCTTATAGATTGTCTATTTCTCACAGCGAGGATAAGAATACTAGCGTTGTATGGATAAATAGGAACACGATGAAGGGGAAAAAAGGAAGGCCGATAGTAACTGCATGTATTGGGAGAATATGGAGATATTGGAGCAGAGGAGAGAGAAGAAGAGTTTGGGTCGGTGATTACGAATAGGTGAAGCAAGGTAGGGACCCTAGACGAAGCAAGTGCGACCTTGTTGCACCCTGCTCCTGTTTTTAGGGAACACAAAGACGCTACTTCTCACTTTTTTTACGGATCTTGGACGAATCACCGAGCAACAAGCTCCGCGAGGCGTGAAGCGCCCCCGGCACCTGCGGAGAGCTCTCCAAGTTCCAGGAGTGAGTGGCAGAAGGGTTGACGTCAATCCGCGGCTCCTGCCTCGCATTCGGGCTCTTTGCCCCGCGTGATCCGCCCACCCATGACAAACTTTCGGGACCTTCAGCCACAGAGACTGCCAATCCCTTTAGCCACAGCAACAGCCACAGCCACATGTCCCGCATAGGTGTGAGGACGTCACTCTTGTCTTTCACTTCTAAACTTTGAGCTCCAGACTGATGAGACGACATATTGGTGATCCAGAGTCGAATTACTACTAATACTCTTCTCGATGTAAGTAGTTGCACAAGTAATCGAGATGGAATAACTGGGTCTATCCCCTTAGTATTTCTCTGATTCACGTCATGCTTAGCTTATCGTTTATTATCCGCGTATGCCTTTACTACTTGATACAGTCCTGGGCTCGTCGCTCGGGCCGGACCCCGCCCGGTCTGCCCTGTTGCGCAGATGAACGCAACAGTCTTTACAAACTTTACGCTAGAAATAGACAAAGATAGCAAGTTTTATCGAGAGGTAACGTAACTATCGAGAAAATTCAGGCCCCTGCGCCGAGTCTTCGCTGTTGACCTACACTGAAGTATTGAAAGCGCTTGCTAAACACCGTGCCAGGGCCTTCCTATCAGTGGGTAAGCATCGCTGAAACCACCGCAGGGTCTTCTCACCGTTTTCAATACTTCGCGGGGACGGGGACGGGTATCCGCTATCCTGATTTGTTCTCCAACTTAGGTGGTCGACCGAGGCGCTTGGCCGGCCGGGGCCATGGCCGGGAGAAGGGCTGTCGAAGGCAAGAAACGAAGTACTTCTGCTGTTCCTGGAAAGCTTACTGATAGATTGTAAAATAAAGTGTATAGTAAGACCTCGAAAGCAATAAGCACTCTGTTAGACGTAAACTGAACTGTGCTGCTGTTGATAACTTCTCTTTTTATCAATGTGTGTATACTCGACGTCGCTGTGTCCCTATTCAGGGCGAAGGGCGTTTATAACTCTTCTACTTACTGTTTCTAGAGGTGCTAAGACTTCTCATATTTAACATAGAGGATCCCCCAGGCGGTTCCACGTGGAAAACTTCCACCCATAGGGCTGACAGGAGTGAAAAGACAGAATTTTGTTAAGAAAGTGTCGTGATTTATAATAAAGGTATTATAAGCCTTTTAGATTAATGTTTTAGGTAAACTTATGAAGAACTGCGTTTAGTGTAATCTAATATTAAACAGTCGCTAGTCCTTCTTAAGTATCTTTGACCCTGTTTAAGCCTTTTCAATAGGTAATTACTTATGCTATAGTATAGTAACTTCTTTATATAAATATCCTAAAGAGAATTTAAGCTAAAGTATAAGAACTCTTATCGTTAAATATCTATAATGCTAATTATTATATTTATAGGGAAATATGTATCTAGCTTTCGCAACCCGTATCTTTAAGAGGGTGAGATATAATGAAATAATCATATAGGTCCCTATCTTACAAAAGTTAAAGAAATGTTTATCATTGATTATCTTGCTATTATCTAATGCAGATTTTGTGCAGAAGGTTATCGTCCCACTTCTCCCCTTCCATTGCTCCATCAACGTACGCCTCCCCTATCAATTGATAATAAGGTATACTATCCTTTGTATTACCTGAACTCTCGTCTTCCCGCAGGATGAAAGGTGTGCCAAGGTCTGGTATCAAGAACACCCTGTCTCCTATCTTTGTTTGCTTAGGCACTAGCGCTAGCGATCCATCGCGAGTCACTGCTACCCGCCTGGATAAACACACATCCTGCATGCGCTGGCAAAAGTTTCGAGAACCGTTGAAGCATTCAGTGAATTCTTCTTTGTTCTCACCTATTATTTTGAAAAGTCTATGCGACTTCACTAGTGCCCATGTCTCCATTTGTTCTTCCTCGCTCAAAGTATCAAAATAAGGCTGCGCTAAATCCGCAAGCGGTTCCCTCAACTGGGTATGTGTCATGTGCATGATCGCTTCCATGTACATGAAGTAGACTCTGGACTTTGGCTCAGGTATCATTTCCCAAACCGTTCGGTTAGCGATCAAAGTCCGCCAGAGAGCATCGGGGTCGCGGCGGGTCTCGTCCGGTAAACTTTTCTCATAGAGCTGAGTGGCTTCCTTTATCCACGGGTAGATATCCGTCTGTCCAGGCCCTTTCCAGTCGTCCCCTAAGAGGGGCCGAGTCATTGCTACAACCGTGTCGATCTCGATGCTGTGTAAAATAATCGTCTTTCTAACCACAGTGATGGGTAAAGGAATTTGGGACGGCCGAGAAGGATGATATGGCATAGGATGTGCAGTCCTAGGGCTCTTAACTTGTCCTGTGATTTCAGACTTAGTCTCTGACTCCGAATCAGACAGGTCGTTCCACTTGGCTGTAGTAGGGCCTCCGAAGATGGCAAGCATCTTGCGGTCTGCCTTGCTCTCACAGCTCCAGTCGGGGACCCAAGACGGCAGGTCTTCCGCCCGGTTCTCGTGACCTATACCAGCCAATGAAAGTATAAACGCAGCTTCCCATGGTCTGTCTTGGATATGCAACGAAGCAACTCTCTCAAAGATAGTAGTTATAGGATTCTCATAGTCGGGAACGACGTCTATGGAATTCGCTAATCCTAACAGTGAGTTGACTTTGTCAACGCCCAATGTTGCCTGGAAATTGATAGTGATAGAGAGAAGTCTTACTAGCGAGAAGATATTAGCGTCTTCACTGCTAAAGTGCCAGTCCTTCAATTGATTTCTAAGTATTGACGCGCAAACCCAGTTGTCCCAGACTTTCATTCTTCTGTAGTCGCTCATGGCGAGGCCACCAGCGCTATCAGTATTTAATAAGGAGTTAAAGCCTAGCGTGAAGGGCAAAATAAATAGTTTTTGGATAGTTTCAGGGTAAAAATAGCGGCCTGCAATATAAAATTGCAAGTTTCGACCCAGTACTGTCTCTTGCAAGATCCATGCTCTGGAAAAATAAACATTTCGGAGGGTTAGGCTGAGAAATGACTCCCAATCTGGATATAGAGAGCGTCGTTTCATAGAGTACCGAGCATCTTCTAACGGTGTAGGTCCATCAGACATCTCATCAAGTATGTCATGCATAACGTCGAGCGCTAGAGGCGTAGTATAAGCGCCGCTTAACCATGCAATCGTACGTTCAGCATTCGAGTAGATTTTCCTCATGAGCTGAATTTGCTCTGCCTTCTCTGTATTTCGAGGCGTCTGATCGATACATAGGGCGTCAACCCAAATGAGCCTGCTCCTAAATATAGAACTGCGAGAATGAAGAAGGGAGTATAGATTAGGTCCAATAGTGTGACGGCGTCCGTTTAATAAGATTAGGTGTTGAGGCTCAATAGGGCCCCAAGTATATGACATAGCTTCATAAATGTTCTCCGTATCTTCGATCTTAAATGGACGAAGCTCTAAGCTGAGAAGACCAGATACTATGCTTCTCCGGCGGAGTCTTAGTAGTCTGATCGACTTTGGAGGTAAGGGGTCGTGTCTGAACGCTGGTAACTCAGAATATTTTATAAAGCGTCGATGAATACTCTCGGCTAAGATACGTAATTCATCCCTAATGTGACGAATTACCCAGAGTCGGTATTGCTTAGCAGCGATTTGATACCACCAAAAGAGCTCTAGTAGTCGTCCGAATCTGCGCAGGGCAATCTTTGGCTGCATCAAGCCCTTGACATCAGCAAAAATTGTTTGTAGGCTGGTGCGGCACCTCGCAGCGCGCCATATGTCGTAGGTCTTGGAAAGCCAGAGTGGCTCGACAGCACTGTTTGCATGGAACCTTGTCTCCTGACTATTTAGTGCCAAAAAACCACTCTTAAATTGATCGGTTTCGATATCTTCCAATATCGGGGATATGAAGACTATACTGAAAACCGAACAAGCAGTAATAACACTCAAGGCAATGAGACTGATCTTCGAAAAGTAATGCAGTAGATGAGTTGAAAGACTTGCACTAGGGTGTAAGATAAGACTGGCCGAAAGATAGCATATTGCTGCTGTCCAACGCTCATAAACGTCCCAACGAGGTACAGCTGAAGTCCCAACAGGCTCGTCGATAAATATGTAGGCTCTGTAGTATTTGACACTTGCACGTATTGCTGCATAGTAAAAGAAGGCGCCATACCAGAGGCAATAGAATTCGTCAATAGGCATCACTTGTTGTAGGAAGCTTGATGAGCAAACGAGAAGGACGGCGGCTGCAGGCCTAGTCCATTTTTTATCGTCCGTGATCGTTCTGAGCAGAGCAGCAAAGCTGAACCCGAGACGTAGCGGATGTGGTAGATAGCGCTCTAAGAAATGAAAAGCGGAGGCGTGTATGATCGCAAGGGCGCTTGCGGTCACGCATTTTGCAATGTATTGACTTTTATTCTTGATAGAACTCATTCTTAGCATCAAATAAGCAAATAGGTGTATTCTTGACTCAAGATGAGGTGAAAGCGGGGGAGGCGAATATGTATTAGTTCTCTTAACGAAAAAAGCAATAAAACTCATGTCAGATAAAAGTGCAAATCCCTAGTCTTTAGGTAAGCTTAATAATATCCTGAGATTGGTGAGGATAGCTGTGTAACTCACTTAATAAACTAACATTGGTTGCATTGTGCTTACGGATGTGTTAATAGGTCGCTCCTGGAATTGAAGAAAGCGTGCGAATGAGAGATAAATACATTAGCTTTGATAAAGCTTCCTTCGCAAGCACGCTATGAGCTCTACGTATTGCTGAATACATGACCTTAAGCGAAACTGCTAGCATAAGTAAGTTTGCTTACGCTAGACCTTCTATTTATGCCTATGATGTGAATGAGCTAGTTTCCTTCAGTATATTCTTTATCAGAGCGGTCGTCGATCGAAAAGGAGCATGCATTCATTATTGTACTAAGTATCTAGCTCTCCAATAAGAGGCCCTTTTGAAATTAACTAAGAGCTAGATATAGCCAATCCCAGGATTTAAGACATCCTGTACTTTTACCAGTTAATTAAGTCCTTCACCGAGTGCAATAACTAGCGACTCCAACTAATTGATCAAGCCGCTTATATAACCCCCGAAAGCGCGGAGACTTTCAAGAGGGTTGTTGTTTAATAATAAACTATAGGTTAATAATATCATATAGAAACCCGTACGAGTCTGCGGCATAGATAACAACTCGTGGATCTAGTCAAGACCCTTCTACGAACGCCAATCTTTATCGGAACCACGGCTTCGCCCGCTTTTGCTTTTGACCTGAACGACGATTTCACACCGCTCGCCTAACCCCAGACACAGATCATTCCAGTTCATACTCCCCTGCTATCTTAGGTTAAGACGAAACTAAAAGAGCGTTCACAAGCGAACTGTTAAGTTAGCGTCGCTTTTGAGTGAAGCCTCTATATCAGATTGGAGAAACTATCCCCTTCCGAAAACGACAGCTTAATCCCAGTTCTAATAACGATAGGATAGCGTATCGTGCTTAACTAAAATGAAACTGTTAAAAAAACGTAACTTAAGTTCCTTTATTCTTAGTAAAAAACTTATTAATATATTTATATAAAGTTTTTTTTTAATTAATTTATAATTATATAATTTAATTATATATATATTAAAAATTAAATTTTAAAAAGTTTTAAATAATATAAATAAAAAATTTTAAAATATATATAAAAATTAAAATAATATTAAATTTTAATTTAATATTATTATATATTAATCTAAGTTTTATTTAAGTTAAAGGAATTATTATTTAAAATTTATATTAAAAGCAAATTAAGATAGTAAATTTTATGTGAGATAATTATTAAGATCGTTTAATATTACCAAGCACGCAGCGCTTCTAACTAGAATCCCCCCGCCTGCCCCCCTAAAACACTCCTCTCAAATAGCTTGTATAGCATAATAGGAATACTTTTTCAAACCTATTACCTCATGGCAAATCACTTGCCCGCATGACGCAAACCCTCTAAGTGAAAGTGGCCGATCATCGGAACCACATTTGACTCCAACTACTACCGAATATGATTTACACAGATGCCTACTTGGAATGGTGGAATGGTCCGGAAACTAGCTACAAGATTGCCGTCACAAACCGTAGATTGATAGCCCCCGCGCGCTCGGTCTCCGGGGAACCACTCCGAACTTATAACATACATTAACCATCTAACCCCTTTTCACTTTACCATCACGTTCATTCACTCATCGAATCTTCAGTATAGCTCATACTGAGTACTGTTGATACCTTCAACCTAAAATGGTGCCCCCTCTCTCTTCAATTGAGCCGACCTTGGCCTCCATCAAAGCCAGCCCCAAAACCATCGCTCTCCTCCGCGACTTACACACCCAAGCCCTCAATGAACCCGCCTTTGTTAGCGTTGACACACAACCCCTCGAAGACGCCCTACCGCGCTTCGTTGCCCTTGACCCGGATAAGTGCGCCCTTGTCTACCATCTCCTCCGTGGATCAGGTGCCCGCCATGTTGTGGAGGCCGGTACCTCTTTCGGCCTCAGCACCATCTACCTCGCACTCGCTGTCGCTCAGAATGATGCCGCCAGCGGTGCTTCGCAGCCGGGTAAGGTGATTGCTACTGAGAACGAACCTACCAAGGCTACCAGAGCGCGTGAGCATTGGTCTCGGGCGGGTGACGGCGTGGCTGAGCGCATTGAGCTTCGCGAGGGCGACCTCCGGGAGACGCTCAAGACGGACCTCCCCGAGCAAGTCGACTTCCTGCTCTTAGATAGTGAGTCGCTTACATATTTACTCAAGAACCAGGCGGCCCTCGTGGGCCAAGGTCATCACTAACTGTGTGTAGTCTGGACACCCTTAGCTCTGCCTACACTACGTCTTGTGCATCCGCGCATGAAGCCAGGTGCGACAGTAGTGGTAGACAACACTATATCAGCCAAGAGCGGCTACACGGACCTTATGGCCTACTTGGATGATCCAGCTAATGGCTTCAGACACACTACTGCACCATACGAGGGTGGGCTTTTGATTGCAACGTACGCAGGCTGATGTTCTTTGCATTTATCTTTGATACCCGTATTTATATCAATATCAATATTTATGTTCATGTAATCATCCAATACTCCGCTATTCCAAGGTTTACTTATAACTCAGGCTTACCCCTTTCCCACCATTTTCTTGAGTGGGCACCCACAATACAGATGCACGCTATACAATGTGTACCAGCTTCATATACAAGAAAAATCGAGCCAATCCATCTCATGACCCTGCTGTTATAGCAGGCTGGCTTAGAAGCCCCAGTCTTTTCGTTCTGCCATTACGCTGTCGTAGTCAGCCCGACAGCTCCCGCAGTGTTTATTCCTCCACTCGTCCAACGCCTGCCTTCTCTCTGATGGCATAGACCGCAGGACTTTCTGCATCGACTCCTCCTTATTTACATCCACCTTCGTGTCCTCCTTCTGGAGCACGAGCCCAAGATCGTCACACAGAGCCACTTCATTAGCCAGCCAGTTCTCCCACTCAGATTGAAGCATCTCCTTCTCGATACTGTTTACTACTCTCATGGACACCACCAAATCGTGTCTGTAGGTGCCTAGCCTCTGTCGTGTCCGACGCAGACGTCGCGCAGTTGCCTTGGTGGCTGGTGACGAGAACGATGTCCCGGCTTCCTCCCACGGTGCATCCATGTCCGTAACATCGAGCACGTCTTTGAAGCTTGAGAAGCAGGTGCTGTTTTGCGGGGTGAAAAGATCTTTCCCACTTCCAGCTGCCTCTTCGAGATCCGCTACGTAGATGGCTTTGCTCATCATGGTGTTGGGCCCCACGCCCAAATGACGCATAAAGCTGGCAGCTCGTCTCTCCTTCCACCATGCCGCTGTCTCGGTAGATGTGAGAAAGAGATTGGTCAAGGCACTGAAACCAAGCAACGCTATCAGAAGTCTCTGAGCTGTGGCAACCTCAAACAGCTTCTTGACGCCTGCAAATGCCCACATAATCAACGAAGACACGGCACTCTCCCCGAAGGATCTCAACGTCTCCCAGATCAATGCCGTTAGTGTACGAGGGTTGGCGGCCTGTTTCTTCTTCGCATCTGAGGCGCCAGGCGAGAAGATCACCACTTGTGTCTGCTGACCAACGTGGCCGTACACTTGGATCGCTCGATTCGTTCGGCTCCTAGCACCGAGTTTCCGCACCTGATCCGTTGCTAGCTCGGCAAGCTCCTCTGCGTCACCAGTGACATCACGCAGCGCCTGCCGCTCAACGAGGTTTTTTGACAAGGCCGGGGTATTGAACCAGTCGATCCGAACATAAATGGCAAGCTTGCACCTAGACTTGGCCAGGAAAGTGATAACAACCTTAGTGATAAGTTTGAATCTCCCCGAATGCGGAAGATGCCAGGCTGTTTTCTCATGAGTTACCACATATGTAACGTGCTCATTGTGTACCTCAATAGTCTGGCTATCAGTCACGTCGACTTCCTTGGTCCGGCCCAGCATATCAGTGTGGCTGACCTTGAACTGAAATTCACGTCGCAAGCGCCCTTGATCAATCGGCACCCATGGGCCCTGTGCAATCTGCTGTGCCCGGTGTTCGAAGTACAACTTGGGGAAAACGAAACTCTTATCTCCAAAGAGCACGTGGAAGCAGGACTTGGCACTAATCTCAAAGTGTCGCTCCGCTGCCATCTCGTTCATATCATCAGGTTCGTACACCACAGGATGCGATGGAAGGTGAAGTTTAGGAGGCACCATCAATCGCGAGCTCGACGGCGGCAGCTGAGGGCTGTGAGTCGAGATTGTTAGGCCAGGCACCGGCCGACCGCCAGGGGTTCCATCATCATGGGGGGTATTCTCGGATATCTCCTCCCAACTCTCTGCTGACGGGCTCGGCTTGTCGAAGCCGTCTCTCTCAATGTTGATCAGAGCAGCAATAATCTCCTCAGTCTCCATCGGCTCTTCCGCCTGAAGGTCATCAATGAGCAGGTTCAGTCTCGTGTGCAGTAAGCGAAGATCGTCGAGGAAGACCTTGATAGTGATCTTGGAGTAACCTGTCTCATTGGTGCTCTGGCCCAAATGCAACGTGATATAATCATGCTCCTTGCCTGGCGAAGCGGTGACTTCGTGAATCATGTCGAGACTCAACGTGTACGCAGCAACTAAGCCCATCTGTTGACCGTAGAAGTACATATGATCAGGTGTGACATAAATTCGTCCGTCGCCAGCCAAAGCCGGTCCTTTGGAGTTTGCTGAAGACGGGGTACTTGACCAGGCAGCCCTGAATACCAGCACGAGCTTCTCCTCCGAGGGTGCGTTGGGGAACAGTAATCGGAACTGTCCATGCTGAGCTCGTAATTCGGGGGGGTAATTGGTGGGGAGTGAGTCTTGGGGGAATCTCTTCTGCAGTGACTCGGCCAGAGGAGTGGTTGTACTGTCAGGCGAGACTACTACGCCAACAGGATCATCATCGTCTTGTCGCGGTAGAACGGGATCATGTTCGGGCGCATCAATTGATCCCCACAAGCTGGTTCCCCAGTAGTTGGCAACCACAGAAGGGGGGATCTTCTTGTCATTACCGAAACCCGCATCCTGATGACTGGCAGCAAGAACGGCGGTGCGACTGAGGCTCGTCACAGCTGGAGGTTTGGCCAACGTTAGCGGGGCCAAGGTGCCTGGATGGCTATCCACAGATGGCAGCAGGCTATTAACTTGTTTGGACCCAATCGCCGAGTTGATATGTCCCGGGAGAAGGCTATGGCTCGCAGCCATCAAACTAGCTAGACCACTTGAACCAGCAGCACCGATCGCAGCTCCTTCGGCATTAGCACCAAAAGTGGCTTTGCGATGAAGATCGAGTTTCTGGATAATTCTGGCTGCATGGTCTCGTCCCCTTTCGCCTTCTTCTCTAGCCAGGTCACGACCCAGCGCCGCAATAGATCGGCGAGACACGCTGCCATTAACATCAAAGCTAGATCTTGCAGCTAGACCACCGTCTGCGCCAGGTACAGGCAGCGTTCCAGACCTTTCTGGGTTGGGGATGTGTTCATCGGCGACCAGATCGAGGGTACGGGCCGAAAACTCAGGGATGCTCGGGGGAGATACCGAGAAAGCTGGATCAGATAATCCTGAGGTGTGGGCCCCTCGATCCATGGTAGTAGACTCAAAGGCCTTCTTCTTGATCACTTCAAATACTTCAAGCCATTCGGTGAGTTCGCTCTGGGTTTCTGCCTGAAGCATCAGGGTTTGGCTCTTCGTCTTGACCTCGAAACAGAAGCGCCGGTCCTCACCGGGGGCAGGCTTCGCATTACAAAGAAGCACGCCGATCTCGTCTCCCTGGAGCACACCTTGGGGCCCAGGAATGAGCCAGCCGAAGACGCGATCCCGACAGTAATACCACCGTCGGACCCAGTAATGCCTGGCAGGTTTTCCCGAGAGGGTTCGCAAGTAAAGCCAACCTTGCTTCTCAGAGATGACGGACGATTCATCTTTGGCGCGCATATTCATTGGTCCCCTTGACCCCAAGAAAGCCACGGTAGAAGTGCTGTAGTCCTCAAGCTCTCGGGACGGCTTACATCCAGTGAGCGCGTTCTCGCCAAGGTCACGTCGAGCAATCTGTAGTTCCCGTCTAAAGATTCCCTCGGAGAGTTCCATCTCCTTGGCCCATCCTCGCACCCGCTCCATCTCTTGTTCCCAGCGCGTAGCACTGGTTGTGGCATCCCGAGACCGTTTCAGCTCCTTCCAGACCTCGCCGGACACCTTCACCAGCAGCTTGTCCATAGTGAAGCGAACCTGGGGAGCGAGCTGGCAGAAGTCCATGGAAGCCTGCAGATAGGCCTTGCGTGTCTCGTATACGGAGAAGGCGTCTTCACGGAGATGCGAGGGCTCCTTGGTCTTGGACTGCGCGACGTAGCGGGCTAGCGTAGAGTCGAAAGCCCGCTGCGACTGTTCGAGCACTTTCCGGATCTCCTTGAAATTCCGCATATCGCCGTAAAGAAACGAGCGCACAGGCTCCACAACCAGATTCTCCGTCCGCTTCATACTACTCAGCAACTGCATCCAAAACTCCCTTGAGCCATCCCCCGCGCGTTTCAGTGCCAGGAAGGTATAGTCATTGTCGATGACGCCGTCGGCGGCCGAAGGTATAGTCTTGGAGAGATAGGAGTTGATTGTCTCTTCGAGAGCTAGAATATCGTGCAGCAGCTTAGACGTGGAGTTGACGTAGCCGTTCAGCCACCGCTCAACGGCGTCGATCTGGTCTGCGAAATGAACGGCGGTCGCTCGGAAGGTCGGCGAATCGAGAGCAGCTTCGTGGAGTCCAACCGCGATGGTGCGATGGCTAGCCTTGATGGTGGCCGCCGGGGCAGTCGTCGTTGCCTCGGTCATGATGTCTGAAGCTGAAGATCATGCGGCAGTAGCTTGATCAGCTTGACTTTCGACGACACACCCAGGTGACCAGCATGCGTCGCAAACTGTAGCTGCAAGCAATGCAGTAGCCTCGGGCGGGTCGGTGTCTCGCTTGCCAGCAGTGTCAATTGATGTTGCTGAGCGACGATAGGATTGACGAAAATCCTCGCTAGTCAGAGCGCAAAGTGCTGTCGCTCGTGAGTTGATGGAGATCTTAAAGGAAGTATGCTATGGCGTACTACTTTATGGTTTGTGGGGATGTCTGTCTCAACTGACCACGCCGCAGCCGATGACGATCGCCGCTTCTGGCCTGGCCAGTTACATTGCTTGCCAGCACAACGCGCCGCATCAACATGTACCGCTAGCTCCCAAGGCACTGTGGGGTGCCCCCTACGTAACTCCAATACTACTGTACTAGTACTAATAACTACTTACTTGAACCTCATCACTTCCAGCTTAAGGCATGCGCGAAACCTTTTAAAGTACAAAGCTACGGGGTGTTCCATATTTAAGCTTGGATTCTCCATGATACATCTGGCTGTCCTAATTTCCTCTTGGCAGTAGGATGATGTTTTGGCAAGCACAACGGGTAAAGCGCCCCTAACACAAGCACCATAATCGTCGATTGCTCCATGGAGGAATTGTAGACACAAAACAAGGAGTATCACCGTCACATCACAGGTAAGGGTACTTGAGCAAAGTGAACGAGCGACTGGTATTGCATTGACCATTATCTAGTTAGCGAAGTACTTGGTGAACCAAGGTCACCAAGGCCGGTGGGATATCCGGCAATCCAGACCAATGGAGCTCGCGGTAGATAGGGTCCATGACCGCGTTGTAAGTCCTCCGAATCCTCTCAGTACAGCCCATATCATCTGTATATAAATTTGGAGCGTGGCGCCTGGACCTTGATTAGCTATATGTCAAACTAGCGACAAAGCAAGTAACTATGGCAAGATAATGATATGTGAGCGGGAGTATATAGCTCTTACCATCAGTTCCACCGTTCATCAACTCAATTGACCGTCATGGTTGTGCGGAGTGGGCTCGGCCGCGACGCCTGGGTGCCTGGTTGGAGGGCGGCTTCGGGATTACCTCTGCCCATAAGTCGCCTCTGGGCAAAGGACTTGGGCGTGGCATCGCTCGACCTTGGCGCAGCTTGGGGCATGTCATAGCTAACATGCACGGACGGTTGATCTTGAGTTGGTCCCCCGTAGGTCACGAGGGAATCCACAGGTCAATCTGTAAACGTCAGTCTTTTGCACGCCTTCACCATCTGAACGACAATAGAGAGAACCTACCGTCGTAATAGTCGTCATCGTCGCTCATCTCAGCCAGCTGCTCAAAGTTCACCTTGTAACGGAGGAGACCTCCAACACCACCGAAGCCCTTGACGAATTGGTTTCCCTCGGTAGAGCGATCCGAGACGAACTCTAGGGTCGTGCCGAAATCCTTGTAATGCTCTGCAATCCACTCGAGGAACGAGTCCTGAGAGATGATCTCCATCTCTTGGCCAGTAGACTTGTCCAGGAACTTATCCCGGTTCGTCTGCTCTTGAGCCTTGGTGAAATGGAAATGGTGCTCGCTGCCCTCGCTATCGCGCAGGATCCATCGAGTGATTTCTAGGTTCTCAAAGATGATCAAAGTCTCGACAGCACCAAGCTCAAGGGCCTTGAGGGTATCGTCAATACCATAACAGACCTTGCCAGTGTCTTGGCTAATTTCCTCGAAGTACTTTCCAATAAGCTTCTTCTCCTGAATAAACTTGACGTTGCCTAGAGTCTCAGAAGAAAGCTCAATAGCCTGGTTGAAGCCGTTCTCACCACCGTAAGACACGTCAACCACCTTGATGACCTTGGTCTGCAGACGGTTGTCGAACATGTCGGAGGCATTGAGGTCGTTCTTGAAATCAGCTGAACCAGCGAGAATGAGGCCAGCTACGTTGACCTTATCGTTGGTAATGAAGTTTTGCACAGCCAGTTCAGCAACCTTGCGGACGTAGTTATGGCGCTTCTCCTCACGGAGACGCGCGAAACGTAGAGCGGATTGACCACCACGACCGTGCTTCTTGGGAAGATCGACGGAGAACTTGTGGATCACCTCACGGGTATTGCCGCTCAGAGTACCGAAAAGCGCACCGTTACCGTCCATGATAATAAATCCGAACTTCTGGTCCGACTCCAAGAGTTCTGCCAAGGCTTCGGTGTGGAACTTGTTGTCGCAGAGGTACAGCGAGGTGTTGATTGGCTTGAATGGCTCAAAGTCAATGTTGACTTTTCGCTCCTTGCCCTCGGAGGTCAAAATTTCACCGCAGTACACGACGAGTCCATTGGGAGGGACCTTGTTATAGAGCTTAAGACGCTGCTGGGTCGAGGTAATGGCAGACAGCACCGACTGTCTGTTCACACGAGACTTGATATTCGAGGCGGTACCCTAATCGAGGCGGTTAGTCTTCGAGGCACGCGGCACAGTCATGCGGTCGTGGAGGTGTCCGTACGTATTCTTCAGCCAACATCTTGGAGATACGGGAAACCTGATCCTTGGGAGCTGCAAGTCTGTCAGCGCTATTGCTCATTGCCATATCAGATCCAAGGGAAAGGTGGCCTTACGAATAATGAGCGAAATCATGGATGTGCCATTTCCCCTGGCGGCCTCGAGGCGCTTGATGAGCTTCTTGACCTTCCAGATCTCAATCTGTTTGGCGAGCCTTGTCAGTTAAAATTTCCAACCAAATTATCCTTTGTTTTCCTCCCGTAACGCGTCACAGACAACATCCCGCCAAAGTGTCCGCGTGCATCAAGGGGTGACTCGACCCGAATCGCGGGGCACCAGCCAGATCCATGCAGGCAAGGGAGGGGTACCAAAATTTTGACTTACATTCTTCTCGGCCTCGTTTGCCTGGGCGTCGCTCATCTTGACGGCGTTTCGCTGTGCGTCGCAAACAAAATAGCTGGCTTGCCTCGTGAATGAGGGACTTGGTGAGGAGTTTCTAAAGGGACAAGGTAAAAAAAAGGTGGGTTGCGGCGGTAAGACTGGTTGAGGCCTGAGCAACGGGAGTGTAGATGCCAGATTTTTTATAATTTGTGGCACATCCCAGTAGCATTGATGACCTAAAAAGCATGGAATAACCCGCCTGGCGAGATGGCACCGCGCTGGGGCGCCGTCATAATTTAGTGGGGACAGCGGGCATCTTGCGGGCATCTCGAGGGGCCCGGAGCTTAGGAAAGCCGCCCCTGGCCAGGCATTTCAGGCACGTACCGTGACTTTACCTTACCGTACCTACCTTATTACTACCACCTGCACAACGTTGAAGTAACAGGGCACCTCTCCTCTAAGGTAGCAGTCTCGGCAGGACATCCCTCACCGCCTGGCAGTATTGGAACCCTGACTTCATCATCGGATCAGTCAACCGCGAATGTTTCCAATCGACTCAAATTCTTCGGCCTGGCATCACTAGCAGTGCGTTTACTAGCTGCCTCTTCGAGAAGCTGATGTCTTGGGGATAGCCTCCCCCCATAGACCACCATGTCGTCCATCCCAACAGAGATCGCCGAGACCATCCAAGCTGCGCATATCGACCGGAATCCAGATCCCATTCGCGATACCGCGCCGCCATCGGCTGCAGAGAGGAGAGAACCACTCTCACTTCATACTACCAAGAGAGGACATGAAGACTTTGACGCCGACGACGACGATGATATCCCTTCCAGCGTGCTTCGACCCATCCCAAGGGCCCACAACCTACCGCCGATTCCGGACTTGCGCTTCGAGCAGAGCTACCTGCATAGCATTTCCGCAGCGGATGTGTGGTGGAAAGTTGCTCTTATCACCGTCAGGGATCAGGTAAGAATCAGTCTCCTCATGTATTTTCTATAGGATATACTTACTAATAGTTTATAAGGTCATGATGCCATTGGTGCAAGGGCTAGTCTACAACTTGCTGCTTTGCGGTTGGCAACACTGGAACCGTTCGGCCAAGTTACACGGCAACACAGTCGGCGCCCGTGTGAGGAGGTGGTGGTGGGGAGTCAACAATTGGAAGATACCCAGCCGATGAGGTAAAGTCAGAGCTCAATTGAGCGTTGTCAAGCAGTTGTATTAGTAGTTCTCGAAATGCAGCCATCGGCCATCAAACATTTGCCGCCGTGTGCACTCTACTACCTAACCACGATACTCAGACGTTGAGCCTGCTTTGGGAGCAAGACCGTGCGAAATACAACACAAATGGAGTAGATGATCGCAGTGCTGCTTGTATTCGCCTTCCACAGGCTGGTAAGTTCTAATCTAGACCAACAAATTCGGTATCCGTTGCATGATGCTACCACATGCTATTTGAATACTGTTCCCATAAACCGAACAAATGATACCCCAACTCCGGCCATCCTATCACCTGATCATAATATCCTATTCATGATCAACTAAATCACGAGAACGGGCAGTTGGTTGTTCCTGAGGCTTCTCTGGGCTTCCCCTAAAAACCAAAGACGTCGCAGGAGCTGAAGGCAAGTTCGCTGCTTTTTCACTCAAGGGTTCCGTAGTCCCCACTGGCTCCGGAGTCTTGGTCCTGGCGTCCTGTTTGTCGTCAGGCCTGTCATTGTTGTGGTTTGCTTCGACTGTGCCATTGGGTTCCTCGGTTGTAACGGTTGTTGAGCCGGGGTCTGGTAGATGCGCATCTTTCGCATCTTCCGTGTCTTTAGTGTCTGTCATATCCACTGATTTTATCTCAGAAGCAGCTGGTGCCCCTGTTGGCGGTTCCTTGCTAGGTGTGGTTGCCCGCGCATGGCCAGGTTCATCTGAAGGACTGAGGGCGGTTTGTAGTTTGGGCGGCGTGACTGATAGCTTTACCACAAGGCTCTGTGGTTGGTCGCCTAGGCTGTCATCAACCATGACTTCGTCCTCGTCGAATTCATCCTCATCTTCCGTTTCTTCAGGAACGTGCTCGTCGGCATCTTCTTCATCATCCCCAAACTCTGCCTCACTCTCTTCATCAGAACCAGCCGAAGTGTTGCGACGGGACCGAGGCTCAGCGCCAGTCAAGCCATTGCTGGGTTGACCCGTCGCCGCAGTCCTTCTTGGGCGACCCGTTGGGCCAAGTGAGTTTCCTTCCTCGAGCTCCGGTGTATCGCCCTTAACACTATTCGGCGCACTGTCGCCAGTAGCAACGTTCAGTCGAGTAGGCGCTTTGATCTGTCGACCACTCGATGTTGTGACAGGTCCGGTTTCCACAGGTGTATTTGTGCCGGTATTCCTTGCAGAGCGACGGTTCGTCGAATCCGAGAAGGTCATATCCTCATCATCAGAGTAAGTATACTTTATCCGCTTCCCCCGTGTCCTTCCTTCGTACATCGAGAAGCCAGGCTCTGGGCGCTTGAAGCGTTCCTTTTGCATTTGCCGATACTCACGGCGTCTTCGTTTCTATTTGAATAGTCAGCATGTGTGAGTCTAGATAGATACCAGCACTTATGTCGTACCTCCTCGCCGGCTTCAAAACGCGGCATTGCCGTCGCGATTTTCTGGGCAAACTTCCTTGCCTTGGGACCACCGTCCTTCGTCTCCAGCTTGTCCGCTAGTGTTCTCAAATCTTCGATCGACCCTGCGACGCTCCACCATGTACGCTGAGTACCTGCAGGATTGCTTTCGCGGTAAACTCGAAACGCGGTGTCGTCTTGACCCTCAATCAAGAAGTAGCGCCGTTTATCGCCATCGGTTCCCCATGGCTGCACAGCCCGTGGTTGATTCAAGTCGTCTTCGTGACGGTTTCCTTTGTACGATTGATTGATAAGACCTTTGACGGACTCGGACGATGATAGCGACCATAGAATAAGGGTGCGGAGGAGCGTCAACTATGAGACCAACGTCAGTAAGTCAGCACAGATATGAAAACTTGACAACGATCCTTGTTGGTTTCCCAAGCGTTGATATTGGTCAACATACCCGTTGTGTAGGATCCATGCTGTTGAACGACTGCCCTCCAGATAGTGGGTTCTTCCCTTCCCACTCGGGCGCCCATTGGTTCTTGTGTGAGGTGATCGCATCCTCCAAAGCCCTCCCATAGTGTCCTGCTCTAATTTGCAATCGGTTAGGTCTTGAAATTTGCAATGCGCGTCAGCCCATACTCACTTGACATCCTGTTTTCGGTTCAGGAGAAGTCCAAGCACGGCGCAGAGGAAATTCTCGGCGCGATCGCCGGGTATAGATTGGACCACATCTCGCTCTAAATCTTGAGGTCCAAATTGGGCAAGAGATCTCGGAAACGCATCGTTGAATCGACTTCGGAACATAACAATGAACTGTGTTTGCGATACCGGTTAGCTGGGTGACCTTATGACGTTGGAGGGACGCGAAAGTTCGCGTCGCTACGTGCAACGCAACGCGCCACATGCGAGAAGCTCCCCCGCAAAAACCATTGAAGAAAAAGGAAAATAACGAGTAAAGTCCAAAGAAGAACGAGACATATACATACGGCGATATCTGGGTTGTCGGCGAGTACGTATTCATGTGGTGGCGAGGGCGATCGTTTGCGCGGCGGTGGTGAGGGCTCCTTTGGCGGCAGGTCCGATACCTTCGAGAAATAGCTGAGGATCCCATTCTTCGACGTTTCGGCCCCGACTGGACTCGGCGCATCGAGCTCGTCGTCAGACGGCGCTGGAGATAGCGACGACAACGACGATAGCTCTGATGAATCGTCCCCTGCGGACATGTTGGGCTGTCTAGTGCGGTCAACAAGTACCGAATGCGCCTGGAGATGCGGGCGAGATGAGGTGAGCGAGGGAGGTTTGGCTTGTGGAGAAAAGGTTTAAGGGAAGAACACAACACTCTCGTTACCCGTTGATTTACATACACTATTACTATTAGCACTTCAAACCATGTCTTTTAGAGCCGCATTCCGGGATTGCCCAATTTCTTGGCCCCTAGGATCCTTCTACCAAAATTATTACTCTTTATCCCTGACGGTAGGTTCACTTCCAGACTAAACCATCTCTTCTCATCTTTGCAACGCGTTCACCGCTCATACTCTGGAATCCCACTTGGCCATAGCGGCTTCTTGCCCCAAACAGAACCCAAGTCTATAGCTGACCTTTGATTTAAAGTCCAAAAACACCTAACTCTTGACATTCTAACTCGTTGCACGTCTGCACAACAAGAAAGAATTCCTATATTCCTAACCCCCTGATAGTATGCCCTCAGAGCAAGTCCCATAGGCCAGCAACCACCTTCTGCCAACTGTCATCATGCACTTGCATTGTGACGCCAACACCGAATGGACCACACCAAAGTCGTGTTGGGCCGGCCAAATCGTCAAGACTTTTATGCAGCGCGATGGTTACTTTCCTCCACCAGAGACCATGTGGTATATCACAAAAGAGCTCTCGAGGCGTTCCGATCCCTCTTCTTGGTTTTCCCAAGACTCCCTTGACAGTTTCTCCGGTAGCTTGAGTATGACGCGGCTTTGGATGGAAGGGCAGTAGTTGCAGTGCCGATCGCCGGTACACAATGACCCTGCTACTTTCGAATAAAGTCGCCAATGTAGCCTGCCGTGAACGTGAAGGACGCGCCAAGGCAAATGCATCAACCAAGGGTCAAGAAACCATTTCGCTCCCACCAAAGGCGACCCGCTTGGGCTCCTCACGCCCTGACAATCCTCGCGTTTTCCCAATAGACGTGTAAGGCGCGGTGTTGTAGTAGCACAGTCCACATGCAGGCACAAACGTCTGAGATTGAGACAGCCTCGATGAATGGCCCAGACGCCTTGGGCTCCTGATCGCGGCGAGTGGTCCAGTAGTAGTAGTAGTATTGGCTCCCAGTGAAACTTAAGTCGCCCTAGAGCACAGCGGCACTGCTTTTCGTGCAAGGCAACCTCAATTCACCTCCACGAATACATCGACCAACTGGAGAACATTCCCAGTCCGCCAGTCCGCGCGAACATTGCAGCATCAGCTCTCACGAGGACAAAACAAACCTTCAGGTAAGAGTAGCCAGTGCATAATATGAAAATGCATTAGTAAAGCAAGGTCGCATCATGTTGCTAGATCGCGCTATTATTGTAGCTTCAATAACTCAATGTTTTTCACACCCAAGAATCGTTTCTCAAGTTGATCAAGGTTCACGCGCTTACGACTTGAGAGGGTCGCGTCTAGGTAAGCCAAGTGAAGATGACGACAAGAGGTGACGAGCAATTTGGTTGCCGGATAGATACTCCTACGTCCAATTAGGACCTAGAGCCTGTCCCGCACTCTAGGTTTGGCAGACAGAAATAAATGAGTAAAAAGCCCCGCTACAGTGGTGTAGTGATACACGCACTTTTTTTGTATTATGCAGCCGAGTGGATCCTTCATCCCACCATTCGAAACTCTTCTCTTAACAGAGGATCACGTGGTCAGGGCTCCTCCCGCCAAACCAATAGGCCCGCACACAAAAATTTATCGGGCCAATGCAGCGTAGGCCACCTTAACAAACACCAAGCGACAGGTAAATTCCTAACCTCACCATACTCAGGCGGCAGCCATACTAACAACAACATCTCCAGTCTCATCTCGGGTGATCACTAGCCGCCATGGGTAGAGTCATTCGCAACCAGCGCAAGGGGCGTGGATCTATTTTCAGTCAGTTACCCTCCATCGACGTTTTATCGACAATGCCAACATCGAATCTCGACGTCGAACCGAGCGAAAAGTTTCAATGATGCTAACCATGGACAACAGCTGCCAACACGCGCTTGAACAAGGCCCCCGCCAAGTTCCGCAACCTCGATTACGCCGAGCGCCATGGATACCTCCGTGGTGTAGTCCGTGAGATCGTCCACGATGCCGGCAAGTTTCCCCACGACGCAATCGAGTCCAGCTGGACAGGAATGGATGAGATATAGGGGATTGAGGGCTAACATGGAGGTTACTGGTTATAGGTCGCGGTGCTCCCCTCGCTAAGGTCATCTTCCGTCACCCCTACAAGTACAAGCAGGTCACCGAGACCTTCATCGCCAACGAGGGCATGTACACTGGCCAGTTCGTCTACGCCGGAAAGCGTGCTGCTCTGACCGTCGGTAACGTTCTCCCCGTCGGTGAGATGCCCGAGGGTACCGTCGTCACCAACGTCGAGGAGAAGATCGGCGACCGTGGAACTCTGGGACGTACCTCTGGCAACTACATCACCATCGTCGGCCACAACCCCGACGAGGGCAAGACCCGCATCAAGCTCCCCTCTGGTGCTAAGAAGATTGTCCACTCCAACTCCCGTGGTATGATCGGTATCGTTGCTGGTGGTGGCCGTACCGACAAGCCTCTCCTGAGTATGTTTCCTCTGACTTGACGAATTTTGGGTAAAGTTGAGATACTGACCTTTACTTTACAGAGGCTTCTCGTGCCAAGCACAAATTCGCTGTCAAGCGCAACAGCTGGCCCAAGACTCGTGGTGTTGCTATGAACCCCGTCGACCATCCTCACGGTGGTGGTAACCACCAGCATATCGGTAAGGCCTCTACCATCTCGCGGTACGCCGCCCAGGGTCAAAAGGCCGGTCTTATTGCCGCGCGGAGGACGGGTCTGCTACGTGGTACTCAGAAGACGAAGGAATAAATTTAGCGGCGGCTGGATTTCATGGTCTCATTGGGATGGTGTTACAATGGCTTGCTTGCAACTACTATTGAGGATCCTGCTAGGAGCAGAACTGGTAGATTCAGAGGGCAAGTACTTTCGCATTTGGCGTATAAAACGTCTCGAACTTCTTCATGATACCTGCGTGATAGGCTGGACGTGATTGTCTCCCATAGTCAGTATGAATGACGCATTGAAGCAATGCCAATAGAAGTGTAATCTACGTCCCGCACAATTATCCCGCAGATGTGGCTTAACCTGCTCAGTGTACCTGGCTGTGCGATCGCCCATTCCTCTGGGCCTTTTCTTACGGCCCGAGCCCTGGAGCAAACAAGAGTTGATCCGAGTTCCGAGACTGCCATTGCAACCTACACATAGGAATTGGTAGGTAGAGTTGGGTATAATTTTCGTCTGCGGACAAGACCCACGTCAGTAAGATTGCCGGTTTAGGTGAGCAGTAAAGAACCCCTCCCCCACCACGGTAAATCAAGGTACTACTACTAGAGTAAGAGTTGCCCCTCCATCGTAACAAATTCTAAATATCTCGCTCTCAACTTCGCCTCCTTAGATCAATACATTCAAACTTCAAAACAAATTATTCAAAATGGCCGCCAACAAAGAATTCACTCTCCTGTGTCTGGAGAACCCTCTCCTCGGTACGAACAGCTTTTACATCCTTCCCAATTCGCTATAGAAGGTTAAGCTAACTCAATGCCTCACTCTAGACATCCAGGCCCAGGGTGACGAAGCTCTCCTAGAGAAGTACGGCCTCAAGGCCAACGACGCCATCCTCGCCGAGGAGAAGCACAAGCCTCTGTACGAGGACCTGCTCAACAACTTCGACGCCAAGCTCATCGCCGGTGGTGCCGCTCAGAACACCGCCCGTGGTGCTCAGTACATCCTGCCCCCCAACAGCGTTGTCTACCTCGGTGGTGCCGGTGATGACAAGTACTCGGCTATCCTCCACGATGCCTGCAAGACGGCCGGTCTGCGTGTTGAGTACCGTGTCGACCCTAACGAGCCTACCGGCCGCTGCGGTGCCATCATCACGGGCCACAACCGTAGCTTGTGTACCGACCTGGGTGCCGCTAACCACTACGATCTCGACCATCTGAAGAAGCCGGAGATCTGGAGCCTAGTCGAGAACGCCGAGGTCTACTACGTCGGTGGTTTCCACTTCACAGGTGAGTTTTCGTGCCTAGGAAATGCGTTCTTTATTAAGTTCCCTGACCCGTGCTAAAAAATTATCGCAACTAGTCTGCCCTCCCGCCATCATGGAGTTGGCCAAGCAGGCCGCCACGAACAACAAGCCCTTCGTCCTGTCTCTATCCGCCCCTTTCATCCCCCAGTTCTTCAAGGAGGTCGTTGACGCCAGCGCTCCGTACTGGGACTACATCATTGGCAACGAGACCGAGGCTGCCGCCTATGCCGAGTCCCACGAGCTCAAGTCCAAGGAGCCCAAGGACGTCGCTGTCCACCTGGCCAACCTTCCCAAGGAGAACTCCAAGCGCAAGCGTATCGCCATTGTAACTCAAGGCACTGACCCCACGCTGGTTGCTATCCAGGGTGAGGAGGGTGTCAAGGAGTTCCCCGTCCACGCCATCGACCCCAAGCAGATCAACGACACCAACGGTGCCGGTGATGCTTTCGCCGGTGGTTTCCTTGCTGGACTTATGCAAGGCAAGCCTCTGGAGACCAGCATCAACATGGGACAGTGGCTTGCAAAGCTCAGCATTCAAGAGCTTGGTCCTTCGTGAGTTATCCATTCCCTTACTATACTTAATGGCACCTTACCCTCCAACACGAAATGCAACTCGACCACATTACTGTCCGGGTTGTAAACCTAGAAAATCCCTCTTCGAGCCAATGAGCTAGTTATAACATGCTAACTCCTTCTGTGCAGGTACCCTTTCCCCAAGCAAACATACCAGGGTTAAGTACCCTTTGAGATTTTGATGCACTACCTATTATGTCGATATAAGTGCGGCAAGGCGTCCGGGGGCAAGTGAAGAAGACAATGGGAAATGGTTTCAACAACGGCGTTTTGCATCTTAAGAAAGCCCCCTGGATAGGGTAGTGGCTTTACTGGCATAGCGGCCCGGCATCCTCCACGATGCCATACTTTGACCAAGTAATTTGGAAGAAAAATAGACCGAAATCCGACGAGGACATCCGAGCAATTAGCTCGAACCAAACATATTTGCCATTATTCTGAGAGTGCCATGCCATGCAAAACGAAGAACCCGATCTGTCCACTGTGGCAGAGTTATTGATGACTGACTGGAAGTGGTTGCAGCAGGCACAGCCTGGGACAACTGCATAGCAGATGTGCTAGACCGTCTCCAAAGATTTCGAAAGCCATTATGGCAACTTCAGAAGCAAATGTCAGAATCAACAAACTCGCTGCAAAAAGCACGCATTCCTGAGCCAACTCAAGAGGTTCCAGCGCGTCCATAGCCCCAGAGAGCTATTTTGTTTCCATCAAGCTGTCTGTCATCTGCAGTTTTACCTGCATCCAATATTCGAAAAGCATGTCTCAGTCGCATTAAAACTACTTGTGACCTTCGAAGGCCGTCTGAAGAATTGCAGCATCGTAGGTAGACGCTGTGTTCTCCATGCGAAGATGACGAGAAGAAGAAGGTCCGGAGGTTCCATTAGGAGTCTGGTTGGTACCAAAGTTGCCTTGTGCATAACCCGCTTGGTTCGCATTGAAATTGGCCGGGGTTCCTTGATACAAACTGCTTGGATGTGAAAAGGCCGAGGCATTAGAGGAGGGAGCGAACCCTGGTGGATAGCCAGAAGCCTCAGAATTAGTGCCAGGTCTTTGCCCAATTGGCGTTTGCTTTGAGTTTTGTGTCCAGCTCCCAGATAATGGCCTTTGGGCTCCCCAAGCCGCTCCACCGAATGACTGGAAAGTCTGATGACCTTGCTGCAGTCCTCCCGAAGGCACGCGAGGACTTCCCGTAGAACTATTAATTGGTGGTTGAAGACTTCCGGCACCCATTCGCCCGGGCGTCACGAAAGGATCGCCAAGAGCCTCGCCTGCAGTGACTGAGCCGCGGGAGGAATTGAGAGAATGCCTCTGATGAGAGGATACTCCACTGCGCTCAGCAGAACTTATTGCCGGGGCCTTCGGCGGGGTGGGAGTGAAGTAGTTATTCCAAGTGGAGGAGCCAAAGTTTCCTGGAGTGAACGATTCGTAATAGGGGGCAGGCTGGCGCGGTTCCCTTTGGAAAGACATCAGGAGTTCTTGGGCGACCTCGTTGGCTGTGGTAGAGTGCATCCCATAGGATAATTCATCGGGAGATCGTCCATTTTGCTCAGACTTGGGGCTTGGGCAATCCATGAAAGGCGAAAGCACATTTGCCACGGTCTCGTCGAATGCATCCATTGTCTCCAGACGGTTACCAACAGGCGGTGCATTGGTCTGGTGCGGCATGTGACGACTTTCGATTTCCCCAGCCGGGTGTTGAACCTGCACTTGAGGTGTCGCTTGTACCGGCTTAAGGCCATTCTCGACGCCTTGCATGCTACCAGCAGCGTCGTGAGAGGCCGCCGGAAGGTTATGATTTGGCTCATAATTGTCTCGATGTGCTACGTTATCGCCATTTGGTTGATACTGGAAAGCCAGCTGGCCATCAACAACTCCACATGCTATTGGCATAACTTGGTCTTCAGCCAAGAAATAGGCGCAGCGAAGAATATCCAGTATGCGTGCCATAGATTCCTGAACAGTTCCAAAACGCTGCTGTTGTGAGTCCAGATGGGGCTTCAATGTTCCATCCTCGGTGCAGTATCCTCTACAAGGCCCTGGAACTTGATCCTCGCTGAAAGTTTCAAGGCCACGCATTTCGATATCCTCCGCCAGTAGGTACGGGCAGCTTGCTGGTGAAGTGGAAGCATTGTAAACTTCTGCACAGAGCAGAGTGAGCACCTTGGCGAGGCTCTGCGCCAGCGGGGGGACCACATTGGAAGTGGCATCGGACGCGCCGATGATCTCAGTGCGGCATGTGGCTATCCAGATACAGTAGACCCTCAAAACAGGGAGCAAAGCACTCAACAAAGAGGCTTTGGCGTTTGGTCCGCCCTGGTCTGCGGAATCTGATGGCTCAAGTCCGCCGGGCTCCCTCAAACTCGCCTCAATGACCTCGCAAATTTTGAGGATAAAACGAGCATTAAAGTGAAGTGTATAGTGATAGAAGCGCAACACGGCTTCCGACTCAGACTCTATAGATAGTTCAGAAAGGTGCAGGTGCAGGTGCATAGAAGGGCTAACGTACCTTTGGATTTAACAGAAGCGATTCTGCATGCTGACATATTTACCAGAGACATCTTCAAGAGAATATCGGGGCACGTGCCGTCCTTTGCGGCCATGGCAAGACGATGCATGACCTCTCGCTCCAATTCATGGTGTTGCGCCGATACCGGCTCACCCTTGTAGAAGAGAGCTTGCAGGCGCAAAAACCAGAGTACAAAAGTTTCATGAGTAGAAGGAGGCGACGCTTTTCCGCGCTGGGCAGAATTGTGACTAGACAGACTCTTGAACTTGGCCTCCAAGTTTTGCTTCGCCATTGGGTGGGGTTTCTTGACTGCCCAAGCACGGTAAAAGTGGTAGACAACGTCAAGATGGTTGCCCTCTTCGATATTAACAATACCCATTTGATGGAAAGCAAACCCTGAATCAGGCATGAGGTCATGGCCCAGGCTGTAGAAGGCCAAGGCCATATCGTAGGATTTCTTATGCTTGGCCTGGACTCTGTACCTTGCAAGATCTCCCAGGCGGATCAAGGTCGAATGGCACGAGGTCAGAACTTTCTCATACAGGTCGGCCGAGACGGGGCTGATGATGTCCTTAGCACTCATTTCCTCGGCCTCTATGCCTCTGGCAACCCGCTTGAGCTCTGGTATATCATAGCGCGCGGCAAGGCGCTGAATGTAACCTTTGTAAAACTTCTGCGCAATGCGCAAGAAGTGGCCGTATTTGGTTTCGACCTTTCTCTTCTCTACCACACGAGAGTCCTGCCGTAGTTTGGAAAGGAGACGACGGTATTCGCCGTTGATAGTGGAGTGCAATTGCCAGAGCACTTCCTCGGTGGATTCGGCAACCGCATATTCGAAATCGAGAAAAATGGTAGAAACACAAGCAAAGCGAAGTCTGTTCATGGTCAGCGTGATGTAAGTCTCTCAGGCGACTTCAAACGCTCACTGTCCTAAGATCTCATCGATAGCGTCGAATTGCGCGATATCGGTCCCAGAAGCGCTATCGGCTCTGAGCTTCTCAATTTGCTTAGACAGGTGCCTGCGCAACTTGAGCGCTTGACTGGATCAACAAGTCAGTACATATGTTTAGTGGAGGAAGCAGCTCCTCAATGCAAGAAACTTCGCTGCTTACTGCCATGCTTGCTGGGCCTGTTGGGCCTCAGTGAGGGCCGTAGCCATGGTCGGCACCGTCGGGGTATCAATAATGGTTCGCTGCCCACTTGCCGCCCGGAGACGCACGAGGGTAATGCGTAGAGGCGTCGAATACAAGTTCGAATCAGAAACAGGCGATATATAGTCAACTGAACGGTCCGTTCATAGCTTATGCGTGGGATCAACCGAGGGTGGTATGTTGTCGAGGCAGTCCATAACTCGCTTCGGAGTGGTTGTGGGGAGAGCGAGGGTGGCAGCGGGCACAGCTCGCGCTTATCGAACACATTTGCGTCGTTTTTCGAAAAGAAGAGAAAAACAAACAGAAGAAAGTTTTTGCGTGCAGATGGAAAGCTTGTTGCGGGCGGCGACAAGAAAAGTGAGGGAAGCTTGAGGCGCTTCTGAGTTGAGGGTTCAGGTTCGTGGGGATGGTCGCAGCACGAGCCAAGCGACATTCGAACTACAAGCCCGAGTACAAATAAAGTGGGAACCCCTCAGGTTTGGCGAACGTGGTAAAGAGCGTGAGGAACTGCAGGGAAGAGATCTTCTCATGGTTCAAGTTGGCTGGCAAATGGTGGGAACCAGCGGGGATACTTCGGTTCAACGGATTCGACCCTGAATCTCTCCTGCCTCTCCTGCCTGGGCCAATATAAGTGCTTCAACCCTATTGTTACCTTAGTGGTCAAATGTTATATATTAGAAACTTAGTACTACTTGCCTCCGTTGGCTTAAATCACCAATAAGTCGCCGGTCTTAGACCCTTAAGACTGCCTCTGACTAACAATGTGTGAATCAAAGTAAAGGCTGGCCAACAGCCTTCCCTCACTTAGACATTACCTGCATTAGTAGCCCAAGCGTCACTCACTTCTCTGCACCGTAGTATCGGTGAGCGCCCAACGTCTGCCCCGCTGTAGGGACCTTACAGGCCATGCAGCTTGTCACTCACTGGTGCTGCTATTTGCGCTTTCACAATCATCTCGAAGACTTTCAAGCAAACTCCTTAACACTGAATGGATTCCAGTTGCCTGTTGCGCGAGCGAGAAAAACCACGAGAGTAGAAAAGTGTACGCCATCTTTAGCTTTTCCCCGCGGCCATTCACGGCCATCTCTTATCTCAAGTAACAGCTACCCCACTACCTCATTCTCTGTCTCTCACCGCACAAAGATGAAGCGCTCACGAGAGCCGGAAGATGATATAGATTCCGATCCCGATCCCGAAGCTCGCGTCGAACTGCGCCTAGTCAACAAGATTACAGAACTAGACCCGGACGCGGTCGCCGATAGCGAAGAAGATCCGGAATCGCAATCCACGGCCATGCGATGCTCTCTGCCTCCACATAAGGACCCAATCGCCTTCAACACATATAGCGATTATGAGTCGCATTACAACAAATTCCACACCAACCGGTGCTTAGAGTGTCGAAAGAACTTTCCCTCCGATCATTTGTTAAGCATACATATCGAAGAATGCCATGATCCCCTTGTCGTTGTTAAAAGAGACAAAGGGGAACATACTGTAAGTGAACTCTCTAGAACGTCTGAAACCCCCACCACATCAATGCTATGCAAAGGCAGATTTTAATGTAAACCAGTACTCTTGTTTTGTAGAAGGATGCGAACGCAAGTGTTTGACACACCAAAAGCGGCGTATGCACATGATTGACAAGCACTTGTACCCCAAGAACTACTTTTTCGCAGTCACCAAGGAAGGCATCGATGGACGGAGGTCGCTATTGATCGAGAGTGGCCATCGACGGCGCCACTCTTCCACATCTACGCCGGCGAAAACAAGGGAGGCGAGGCGCTGGGAGAGCCTACAGGGTTCAGCTACTAAGAACATAGAAGGGGCAAAGGCCGACAAGGAGTCTGGCCAGGACGAGTTAAACAATCACACGAAACCAGACACAGAAATGGAGGACCTAACAGGTGCCATGTCCTCCTTACAGTTCGTTCCACGGAGCATACGATTCGGCCGGGCGCGCGCAGGATTTCCCAAGAAATGAGGCAGACCATCACAAGGAAAGGAGAAGGAAAGCAACTGGAAGGACAAGCATTAGCATCGTGAAATGTAAATTTTCCATCTTGGCCAAAGAAAGGAATCTCTACCTCTTCGCCCACCCAAAGACCCTTCGCTAGTGGAACAGACTTGTCCAAACGCCGTACGCCTGTGCTCCTCCTCAACAGGATGTGATAAAACGTCGGAGCCAGAGCTTAGTCGCTCGATGAGCAGCCCCTACATCCGCAGCTGACGCACTGAATGTCCCGGTCGTCCTTGATCTCAGCTCGAGGTACGCGGCAAATGCAAGTGCTGTTGAAGTTCGTTTCCTTGGTCTGAATACATCGCAGGCAACACAGCTAGAATGCCATTAGTATGACGACTCTTCGAAGTATTTGGAAGCTCAGAACTCACCTTCTCATATCCCTGCTTCTTCCACTTAGCGATCAACATCGCATCTGCGTAGCCGTTCTTCAACAGCCAGTCGTAGAGCTGTTTGCTGATGGCCTCCTTCTCGTAGTACAGATCGTAGATGTATCGGCTCCGTTGATGGGATATTTGGAAAACTTCCCATTCTGACTGATATCTCGGGCCGGTTGGATTTGTTTTGTTCTGGGCATCCTTCATCTTATTGGAGAAGATCAGAAGGTCATCTTCGAGGTCGCTGAACCCCTCTGGCGGGGGTTTGCGCTTCGAAGAGTGGCGGATGGCGGGCATGTTCTAGAAGCTCGTAGGTTTGTGAGAGCGCCGAATACGTGAGAGGCGAAGAAGTTGCGTGCGATGATTCGAAATCCAGGTTGGAGATGGTTATACGGTTAGGTAGTTTCGACTTTTTGGATGCAACCTCGAAAGTCCCCCGGCCTGAAGGCAGTGTGGCTCAAGGCGCTGCTTCGGTGGAGACCTAAAGGTGCCAGTGGCGGCTAGAAATGGTTGCACGTGACCTGCCGTTAAGCTCCGTCTCCATCTCGTCAATTGACCTCCAACGTCAGCCCAGAGTGAATTGACGAGCCGATAGTATATCCAATTGCGAACGCATTGATCGCCCATCATGGCCATTACGCCGACCCAGTTCGCTAAGAAGACGGCGCAATGTAAGTACCGCTCCTCTTGCCGCGCGAAGGTACTGTACGCTGACCTACTCTCGACAACAGCCGCCAGCTGGGGGGATGCGAAGCGTCGAGTGATCTCATCCTACCGCGAATGGATCCGCGCTGTACGTTCCTGAACAACCTTCTCGATATCGAAACTCCGAAGCACGCTTGGAAGAACCGAAGACACTTGGAGGAGACAAAACTAATTGACTCTCGACAGGCACCTGAGATGCAAACCATGTACAACCTTCCGATTCCCATCTCCACCATTCGCACACGGATACGCCAAGAATTCGAGCGTCACCGATATGTCGCCCAGCTTCCCGTCACAGATGTCCTGCTGTTCAAGTCGCATGCCGAATACCAGGTACGAAACCGAAGTTCTGGAGGAAGAGGCACATAGGTCGAATAGCAGCTAACCATAACCGTTCGGACCAACAGGAGATGATGAACTTCTGGAAGCAGACTACTCACGTCATGTCTTATTTCAAAGATGAGAATTTCCGCGGAGACAAGAGGATGCCGTCAAGCTTTATGTCAGGTTTCCTGGAGGTATGTTCCTCACCCCCATATACCCATGCTCTTACGAAACCGTTCTAACGAGATCACACAGGGTCGCAACTAAACATACAACGTCAAACACGTCCTTTTGTACATATATTGTCTAGACCTTGCGGAGAAAAGAAATCCCTTTTTAAACGCCTCAAGTACCCCAATGCTGCCCTATCGTGAAATGTGATATGCTTAAATAAATGACCCGCGTTGACTTACTCCACCACCTGAAGCAGCTTAACGGTCGATGCCCTGTTCTGCGTTGTAGCTCTGCCTCTTAGTCCAGAACTCATCGGCTACTACGTCGCACACATCCTGCATGTCCACCAGGCCTTTCTTCAGGGCGTCCACAGCGTTTCCGTCTATACCTGAGGTTAGCGTCCAGGCCTTCTATATCCAACAGAGAAGGGCGTACCATAGGTTTGAATCCGGATATTCATCTTAGGCTCAGAAGGATGAGGGATAGAGTAGGCACAAAATTCGACATCGGGACTAGAGGGAATGGTGAGCTAGAAAACATACACAAAAGTTCTGTGATTCAAATACATACTTTTTCATGATGATATACCTGAGAGCATTGCCTAGTGTGTGGCCCTCATCGATAAACTCAAATGAAGCCGCAGTATCTGTCGACCCGGGGAGCTGCAAACTTGTCAGTAACCTGTCCTCAATTTCCAGAAGAATGAATTGGACTCCGTACAATTCTGACTCTCTGAGGTTCGACCTCCTCTCCCTCCTCCCCATTCTCATCTGCCTGCATTTGAGCCTCTTCCTCTACAGGCTGGGCAGATGGCGGGGCATCAGCCATATCGGCGTCCTGTGAGGCCGGATCCTCCTTTGTCGTTCGCCCAGGCATGGTGCTGTAGTGGTGTAAAATTCAATAGGTGAGAGGAATTGTCGATGTGAGACTGTAATCATAAGCAGTGAGTCGGTTTGACGGGCTTGTTCTAAAATCTCAAGAAATCCGTGGCGCATTTGCTATCTCCAAGAAATTTTGACGTCCTGTGGCGCGCCAAGCCCACCTAGGCGAACCTCTGGAGAGCTGGCGATTGGTGCGCGCCACAGTGCTCCCGCCCTCTAAAGTCACCCAGTATAGGGTAGCTTAATTACCCAACGTCCACCAAATTCACATATTTACAGTATGAGATTGCGCCAATAGTGTCAGTTGATGTTAGATAAATCTAGTGAGCATTGAAGCGAGAAATCATGCATTTGTAAAAGATCATGAGCTTGTAGCATAAATGGAACATACCAACTTTATCATTGTCTTTGGAAGTCTTGCCCCTACCAATAATGTTTGAATGCATAGGTGCGTATGCCTGTTCATGATGGTTTCCGTAACGGCCTACAACTAACAAATAATGCGAAATGCGTTGACAATAGTACATCAAAAGCACAACGGGATGGAATCGCGCCTGACCCTTGTTAGGCGCGGGCGTCAAACGTCAATTTCGCTACTAAGTTTGTCTTGGATTAAAGTATGTTGGCCCACAGTAGATTCGTAGCCTCACATTCATGCGAGGGAGCACATTACTTGCTTCGCGAAACCATCATAAAAAGTTTCGGCAGATCCAAAATGCAACTCAAGCATGCACACCATAATGGCCACAAGAAGGGCCGCATTGTTGGGCTCATCTCTGACCTCATCTGTAACTGATACTCACGGTTGGTAGTCCGTCTAAATCTGCCTGTCACGAGAGTTTTATTTGATTTCGTCACCATTCATGACAAGCAGTGATCCTCACGAGTAGATACTTATATAATACAGTAGCTGGGAGGGGACCCTAAAGAAAACCTTGTTCAATCCCAAGTGAAAATCAGCGTCATCGGCATCATTGTTAATTACCAGATTGCGCACAGCAATATCATCAAATTCCCGATAGTTTGGACAATGCCATTCCCACATTGTTCAGGAGCGTGAGTAATTGGATAGAAATGCGTTAAATGCGGGCTAAGACCGAAAAGGGTAAAGGGGTGTGCATCGAGACAAGTTGGCTTATGGATAGAGACATTCAGCCAATGGTAGCGCGTTTCTCGGTCTTACCCCTGTTGCACCTGAGACGCTGTCTCAGGTGAAGACTTTGTGCGCTACTCGAGCACTCGCTGATCAAGATCCGAAAGTTAGCGAATATTGTCGGGAGGGGAAACTTCGAAATAACCATGTCTATGTTCATGTTCATAACCTATGAATGAAAGAAGATGCGTTGATCTGTTTGGTAGAACGGTTGATCTGTGCTGACTGTTTCCTCCAAGATGCGGATTCCCAATTCTCATTCTGAATGGCAGACAGAGCCCAAGTTGCATCCTACAATGGTACTATGATATTCCGCGCTGGTCTCAGTGTTGAAGCCAGTCAAGCGCCCTGTGTCGCGATTGGGCACCGCTTCCAACGCTCGGACAAGGGGGGCTCGGACAGGGGTATTTCCACGACAGTTGCGGAGATCGCGATAGAAATGAACTGGCACTGTGCAAGAGCCAAGGCTACGATGTCCAAGTGGCCAACAAGTCAGTGCCTCTCGCATCGGCCCTATGAATGGCTTCTGATACGAGTAGCGATGATCTGCGGACACGTTCATCTTTGTTTACGGAGAAGATGGCCTGAACACAGATAGACTCAAACGTGGTTACAGTAAATGCAAGTATAGAGGCTGATAGACATATGTGATCCATTCAACTGAATCGAAAAATAAAGCTCATGCGCCTCGAATCATTATCTAGAAAGTGAGCCCTCCACCACTAGCCCTGATAGTGGCACCGGCACGGAGGAGAAGCTCAGAACGAGTGAATTGGTGGAATTATTAATATCACGGCGCAGATGTATGGTAACACGGGCCAGTTGAGGCAACGGCTGAAGAAGAGCCCGACAAGCTACAGCACGCTGTACGACCCCGCGCCCGACTGAACGCAGGAGCATACGAGAATGCTCCCAGCTCGTTCATGTTGTGCGCCGTGGAGTGTTGCCTGATATAGAAGCAGGTGCATACCGAGCAACTCTCGTTGTGCAGAGGACTCAATAATTTGCTGCATCTGTCTGTTGGCGTTTAATTACTGAACGTCCTCGGGCGACTGCATCATCTTCAGTCATAACTGACAGTACGGGTTTGTAAGCGTGTGAAGAACGTATCTGTACATGTATCAGTAAAACAAGCGTTACGTTCGAATGAACTCGGGCCCCGGTTCCGAAACTCGTTCTCTGCACGGCAGTATGGCGCGAACAACCCAACGATAACAACTTACACCTCATATCCTCGTCTCGATGGATGGACATATCACATGTCTTGTCTCATGGTATCATACTGTCGACTTCATCCCAGCTTTCAGTACCCGGCGCCACTCGTTTTCGGCCTGCCTGGGGTCATATGTATGTTGTGCGGACCATTAGTCAGTTACAGGAATGTACAGATTGTACCCCGAAAAGTCAATCGAGCTGGGCCCGAGAACTCCTTAAGCACGTCAGTGATGTACATGCATCGGTGGATGTCTGGGGCTGGCGGCTGGGTATTCCATGTTATACTCATATGCCTATAGTTGCTCTTTTAAGACAGTCGGTAGTCGGTGAGTCCAGTCGCGCTTCGATGTTCTGGAAGGAGCAGTGTGTCACTTTTCCTATCACCCTGGGATAAATGCGCCCAGAAGAATAAGTAGCGAATTCGCCACGGCGGCTTGTCGAACAGCTGTGACTACGACATAGCACATTAACACTATTGAACATGGCCACCTCGCTTCGTGGTATGTAGCAAGTGAATCTGCCGGTATTGCACCGGATTTTTTCGGCTCTGCGACCAAAATGGTGTCTTTGAGGCGTGCATGAAACACCCGTCGGCCGAATGATGAACATACCTGCCTTTTGGTGAGTAAGTGAGATAAAGGCCTACGCCCCGCAGTTTGCGGTCAAGATGTTATGTCCCTAGTCATAAAGCTGGGATCTCCCGACTGCAGGCAGTAGTGCATCCGGTGTGTTTGGTGAGGTTCTGCAGGTGCATCCGTTGGGAGTTGAGACTGGTCATTTGAGGACTCGCAAAGGATCTTTCATCAGTATGTGAAGAATACGTTACAGTGCAAGTACGGTAGACTCATGATGAGCATTTGACTGGCTATTGCGATAAAAAGGCGGGAGAGAGTTCGAGTGAGGTTCGAGAGAGCAGTTGACTGGAGACACCCCCCTTCCCCCCAACCCTGACCCTTCAACTGCACTCGTGCATTTGAACGCAGAAGTCCAGGCCCCCTAGAGCCCCTCCTGAGCCCTTCGGGTGCCCCTGGTCCATGATTGTCGGGCCATCTGGCCTTCTGGTTCGCTGTAGAGTAAAGACCTGAGGAAGACCATCGCTTCAGAAGGCTGGCGGTGCGTCGACGGCTGGAGGGTTGGAGACACGCCAAATCAGGAGTCGTGTCACGGCCCCGTATTTGTGCCCCCTTTCTAATCTTCTGTGTGCTCCTGGTGGTTGGAGGACCTGCGAGAGGCGGCGAGATACCGAGACCTGATACGCGGACTGCGTGGCAGCCAAGGTACCTTGGCTGCCCCCCAGGTACCCGTGATCTGCCTCGATTCTCTTGCTCAGACCTCTTCTTTCGTCGTCGTCCTCCACCTTCGGCACTGGGTGGCCCACTGGGTCCGGCGACCGAAACACCAGCTGGGGGCACGGGGTTTTAGAGGAAGCACGGCGCGCGGTCGGGCAGGGGATAGTGTCCTCATAGGGACACAGGAGCGGAGAGATCCAATGGAGATCGTGAGGATCCTTGTTTCTTTGGTGTAAGACTCACAAGTTCGCGGTATGCGGCAGTCAAACCTCGTGCCTCGCTCGTATGCAGTTTTGTAGATGGCCCTCGCTCCAAGTCTTAAAACAAGGTGCCCCTCTCGTGCATGTTCTCGGCCCCTCGAAACGTTGGTGATTGCCATTTGTTGCCTTCGGATATTACTCGCTCGCTCAAGAGTCAAGAGGTCAAGAGTGTGCTTTCTGTCCTCAATTTCTGTTGGTTGGTTGGCCGCTGCCCCTCCATTACTACCTATTATTTGCCATTTGCCATTTTTACCATTCTAAGCATTATACTGGCAGTCGCAGTACATACAGACAGTGCTACAGTACGAGTACCTACCTACCTTACCTGCCTCACTCACTGCCTGCCCCTCGGTCGCTCCTGCCACGGCCAAGACCACTGCCACTGCCACTACTACCTTCAAGTACGAGTATCGAAGGAAGGAGCCCCCCAAACTTGCATTTCGTTGCACCTGCCGCGCCTCTCATCTCATCTCGTTCCGTCTCATCTCGTCTCGTCTCGAAACGATCCCGCTCTTTTGCCTCCTTCAATAATCGACCCTGCTTCACGCTTGCACCCTGAACGTCCTGAAAGTCCTGAAAGTACTAGGCGCTGACCTAAGACGACGGCCTGAAGCACTTCCCCCCAAACTCACAACTTGCACCTCCCACCTCCCAACTCTAATTTGTGTCAGGCACACGCGCAAAAAACTTTCTGTCATTTGTCTGTGTCTCTTCTTTCCTCCTGTCGTATAATTCCTTCATTATACATACTACCAATATTGCGCCTCACCTTGCGCTTTTGGCTTGACGACTCAGCTGAATCGTGCGTGTGATCGGCTGTACGCTCTACATAGTCGCTGGCTATCACATTTGGGACCCCTGTCGGCTCCCCAGCATCCCGCCGTCTCTGGGCTCTATTATCGCCGCTTCCTCCGTTACTGCAAGGAGACTCGCCCCGCGCAGAGACTCGAAATACCCTTCCGACATACGTCAGAATACGGTGAAAAGCCAAGTTGAGCGAGAGACGATCTTACATCAAGACGGCTCGAGCGGTTATTTCGATATACATACCTGTATATCGCACCCGAAGTATAGAGTCCGACCCGGCAGTGTCCTTACTTGATCGTGTCTGGCGCCCAATCTGACCAACGCGCGCCAAGACCACCAGTACTAGGGCCAGCCTCGTCAATTCAACACGGGCCAAACGAGAGGACTGTCTCAGTTCCTTTTGCGGTCCCCAAGCACCAAAAAAAAACCGACACTTCTCTCGCGGATTTCGATCCATCATCCGAACTATGAGCGCTGCAATTGTCATGGCACCTTCACCCGCTCCGCACGAGAGGCCTTCGGCGTCTGCCTCAGCGTCTGCAGAGATGCCCGCTCCACCTGCAGTTCCTAAGACATCCACACTTGCTCCTCCGACCTCTGCACCGCCGACGTCCGCTCCAACTAACGGCGCATCACCATCAACCCAGAGGACCACGAATCCCACAACGAGCGCCAGTGCCTCATCACTGCGCTCAGTGAGCAACAGCCCCAAAGCTGCTGGCTCTACTCAGAACTCACCATCAACGTAAGCACTTTTTTTCTTGCTCTTTTTTCCTATGCCTCTAGCCTGTTGATCACTGTCTCGCCATTTTCCCAAGGGCAATTAAACTGACACTGTCGCCAGATCGCGTCTGGCAAACGCCCCGCCAAAGATTGTAGTGAAGAAAGAGCCCGGCTCTCCAGCCATGCCGAACGCAAGGCCGCGGCCGTCACGACTCGACCTGTCCAAAAATACCGTGTCCAACAATGGTAATCATCCTGCTTCAGCACGGCCATTGACGGCGCGCGACCCCATCGGTAGCATTCAGGAGGTTGGCATCCACTGTCTATCTCCTGGTTTCGTGACCGACGACCCACACATGAAGGACCACATTCAACGGAGCATGTCTGTTCGAGATCAGCAACGTCATATCATTGAGGCCAGGCTCCATCAGCAATCTGCCAAGGGTGATGGGCCATCTGAGAAAGATGCCTTTGCAGCCAAGACCCCTGGTATGTCGCGAAGGAATAAGGCTCCCCCAGGTCTTTCTATCGTAGCGCCATCGCACAAGCAATTCGCAAACGATCGAGTCATTCAGTCTGCCCCTCTTGGGCACAGCTTCACCGGACGGCAAAATCCCGCCCCAGTCAGCCGCCACTACAACCAACAGTCCCAACTCTCAAGTACTTCACATATCCATCATCTGCCAGCGAACCAGACAGACAACCGCCTACCACCGATTAGCGACGTATTTGGACAAGGACTTTCAGCCCACCCAGACAATGCCTCTCACTCTGGATTCGCAGCTGCCAGCAATGCTCGAGGACACCCATCGTCTCCGGATTATCCACCTTCGCAAGGACCGACATCTGTAAATGCATCAGGACGCCCGAGAGAGTACAAGTCAGCGGAGGAGGCACAGCAGGAGATGGCCGGCGGGCGGCCAGAGCTCCTACCTAAGCTCGTTCACTACGGAGGACATCAGCCACCTACGCCTCCATCTCCAGCACCTGGCAGTCGCCCTTCTGAAAATAGCCGTGGCACCAGCAAACGGCGCACTCGCGCCGAGTACGAGGATGGCATCAGCCCGCCCCTCGGACACGGACCTGCGACGACCAGACCTGGTCCTTTCGGCGCTGGTCGTGACAGCCCGGAGACCCAACGCCAGAAGAGGGAAGAGTTCCTCAAATTGTGCGAGCGCGCATGGGATCTATTTCACTCTTAAGTCAAATTAGCAGGAATCAGTACTCTTAATTCGATGAGGCATCAGCGGGTGGAGACGACTACATTTCAGCAGATGTCGTGTACTCAACGCATTGTTGTATTCCACTGTGGTCCTTGATCTGTTTTCTTTTCTCTTCCATTCTCTACTTTTCTTTTCGTCCACCACATCTTGTGCACGCCTTATTTATCCTTATCTATGGATTAGCACAAGCGAAGTGGGGTTTCTTATTTGTTTTCAGGAATAGGCGGGGGTTTTCTTTCTCGCGGGATATAATACCAAGGATGGGGTGGCTACGGCGCCTTCTGGGGTCTACGTTTTACTTGCCATATGCGTAAAGGCTTTATGCACTGGGAGCGATTTCGTATCGACAGGATTGCAGTTTTTGGCTTGGCGTCGTGGCTTGGGGCAGGGATGCGTTGTCGACGAGTCTTTTCTATTTCATTTTTATTATTCATGACGTGGTCTTTTTTTGGGCAGGATGTACTGAGCAAAGGTGTACATGACGGTCTTTTCTATGCAAAAAGGGGAGGTAGCAGAGGGGTTTACTGTGGTATACAGAGAGGCGGAAGCATACACAGAAGTTCGCGGCAAAGAGATGGATGTAGAGATCGATGGTCAGAGCAAACCGCATTTACGCATGATCATCAGAGGAGGCAGTGGTAGACTAAACAAAGTTCAGGTAGCCAGGACATATAATGCCGTAAAAATAACCTTTTGTTGATATAAATTTATCGTTCGTTGCCCATTCACTTTGTAAAAGATTTCCGTTCTACTTGGTACCCTTTTGCTTCGGGCACCGAATATGTGCTATGAAAAAATGGAAAGATGCCAGCCGTAGTAAACGTCAAGCTCGCTGCATTGCACATTCGTGTTGAGACATGAGCAGACAAAAAGAAGTTTAACAACTTTGGATAACAGCAAAAATAGTACCCCCGACCAAACCCACCAGAAATATAGAACAACGCCTCCAGACTGGCAAAAAAGGAGACCACCCGCCTCCCATGAACCTCTCCATCCGCCTCCAGTAACCAAAAAGAAAAAAAGAAAAAAAAACAAAAAAAAACGAACAAATGTGCGTGACTCCGTGTACCGTTTCCGCCCCTGACCTCTTCTCATCGTCATATGGACAGTCCTTGTTCGTGTTTGAAATAGGAGGGTTGCGCTGCCTGCCAGGACTATCCGGTCTTGGGATGGGGGTACGCCTTGAACTCCGTTGCTGTGGTGTAGTGTAGTATTCTGCGCTCCGAAAAGGGCGGGCGAAAAAAGGGGGGCTATTGACGACTTGTCGTAAAAGACAAGAGTCAATGCATGCATGTCATGTATATAAGATATATATTTCGTCGGTTTCGACGAAGAAGAAGAAAGGGAAAATGTAAAGAGAGAAAAGTAGAGTTTGAGGATTCCAGGGTAGGGGTGCTTGATATTCGCCGGGTATGCGTAGCTCAATCTGTAGGAAGAGGCAGTCTAGCCAAGACAGATGAAATCGAATGTTCAACCATTGTCTTGAATAACCTTATAACCGCGGTGAAGAACCGGAACTGATGTTCCACAGTTTCCGCACAGGATCGGTATGTTATAAGCCTTCCTCGCCCGCCTTACACAGTGTAATCTCACGAACCCATTCGGATTTGAGGACCTGGGCCGCAGTGAGTCGTCTCGTGGGGTGAGGATCTAAGACGGAGTAGATGACATTCCGACAACGAGCCTGTCATGAAGGTCAGTAAGGTCCATTCGTACAACTTCACAATTACTTTTGGTGGGATGCTTTTCGACTTACTCTGGAGAGGGATTCTATAGGGCCATATCCTTCCTCGTCACGGCGACCTTCCAGATATCGCGCGTAAAACTCATCCTCTTCCTTCTTTGCGACTCGCCAAAGATGCCTGCCGGTGCGCATAGCCATGTAGATGACACCGCAGGCCCAGACATCAACAGCTCTGGCATCGAACTCCTTGTCGGTGTATTCCTCGGGGGAGATGTAAGGGGCGGAGCCGCATAGACCAGATACCATGTGGGCATCTGTCTCCCAAGCCATGCGGAAACATTCGCCGTTGCCAAAATCGGTGATTTTGAGGCCTCCGCGAGTGGTCAGGAGAAGATTCTCGGGTTTGAGATCGCGGTGGGCGACGCCCATCTCGTGCAGGTACTGGACACCCCTCATCATCTGCTTGAAGAAACAGTCTGCCTCTTGCACCTCGAGCTTGCCGCTGGACAGTACGAGAGTGTACAAGTCTCCTCCAGCACAAAACTCCATAACTTCGCAATAGTCTCCCTTGGCGTCCTTGAGCAAGTCGAGGGTGTGAATGACGTTGGGATGCCGCAGTGATGAGGAAATGCAGAACTCGGCTGTCAAGCGTTTGCTGTACTTCTTCTCCGTCTCCTCTGGACGACGGCGGAATTCCTTGACGGCAAAGAGCTTCTCGCCGCTGCCGCCCATCTTCTTGTGGGATATCCGCACGATACCAAAGGCTCCCCTTCCAACAACCTCGTGACACTTTCCATACTTTTCAACAAGAGACGGAGCATAGTTGGGTCCGCCCTTCTTGTCGCCGGCGGCGCCCTCATCCTTTTCCTGGCGGAGGGTGTCGACCCAGTTGGACACCAATGAAAGGTCATGATCGGGCGAATCCTGCTTCTTGCCGCCGATGAGAGCCCGCCACATGTCTCCGAGTTTCTCTTGCCTTCTACTCGACTTCAAGTGATGCTCGTGACCGCCATGCACGGCAGGTTTGAGCTCGAAGCGCTGAGTTGGCTGTGCGGGTTTGGGAGGCTTGGCCCCGCCTTGGTCGGACTGGGATTCCTTGCGAGACATCGGGGTGGCGGAACCGTTCAAGGACGAGCCTCTAGGTCGTCCTGGAGTGTCGGCGCCATTGACGCTGCCGGAAGGACTATTGCTGTTGGTCTTGGGGACCTCCTTATTGGAGAACATGCGAGTGAAGCGCTCCTTGACGGAAGCCTTTTCTATCTTCTCCGGAGCAACAGGTTTCAGCAAGGCGTCTGTCTTGTCGGCCTTTTCTGTCTTGTCGGGCTTGTCGGGGTTTGGGCTTCCACTTGTGGCACCGGTAGAGGGTGACTCGGAAGGAGTGAGCTGCTGAGACTTGGTGGCGGTGCCATCGTGAGACTTGACAGAGGATGCTGTCGAGGTCGGGTTGGAGACTGGAAGCGAGTTCTTAGGATCCGTACTCGTAGGATTGGGGCTGACCGTCGACATGTTTCGATAAGGGTGAAAGGCTTTGCAGCGGTGCTGAGAAGCCAAGCGGGAGGAGCCAAGAGCTCTAGTCGAAAACGGCGATACAGATGGCGACGGACGGTGTTGGAGGCGATTCGCACCCGCCGAGGCTGAAGCTGAGGCTGAGACTGAGACTGAGAAGGGCGTTGGAGTAGGACGGTAAAGGTCAAGCAGGGTTAGGCGGATGCAGCGCCCCGAGCAGCAGCAGCAGCGACGCGGACGCTGTTCACGTCGGGGCAGACGGAGTAAGTCGACTCACTCTCGGTATAGGTTGTTGTGTAGAGGAGAAAAGTGAAGGTAAAAATGGTTGAGGGTAGAGCGTAATAAAGGGTATCTCTCAAATTCGGTGCGGCGGGTAGTGGCACTGTCAGTGGCACTGGCGCTGACTCTGACTCTGGCGCTGGCGCTGGCGTTGGCTCTGCTGGTGCCGGTTGGTGGGCCAGGCAGGCAGGACTGGACTAATCGGGACAGGGCAGCGCAAGCAGCGCAGATAATTATTACAGCGTGGTTCGCGCAGAAAATGGTTCACTTTTCCAGTGTTTTCAGTGGGTAGCGGGCGCTGCTGCCAGTGTGTTGTGCTGCAGGACGGCGGGGGAGCGCCGGATCGTGGGGCACAAGGGCCTGCTATTGGCACTTGTACTGCTAAATGCTGTTCTCGGCTCGTTCTTGGGTCTTTTTTAGGTGAGGTCGGCACAGCAGTATACTGTGGTACTACTGCTAAGGTAGTAGTAGTTCGTCTGACTCGTTCTGTTCTCGTGCCGTGTGCTGCGACCCGTCGATTATCTGTCTCTCTCTGTCTGTCTCTCACTGGCGCCGTGGCGAAACACCCGTAGAAAACGGAAATCCTAGCCCTGTCGTTGATCGCGCGCAAGAACAAAAAAAAGAACTATCCAAGGAGAAGGAGAAAACCAGCAGGCCGAAAAAAAAAAAAGAGATAGCCAGAAATAGGCAAAGGTAGAGAGGGAGGCACGAGTAAAAGGTGCGGGAATTGTGAGTCGGCATGGACAGCCGGCTGCCTCGAAGTATAATAACCAAGTTAGCTCCTAGCACTGCGTAGTGGAAGTGGTGGAAGTGGAAGTGGTAGTGGTACTCGTAGTGGTATTATTGGTAATGAGTACTAATGAGGAGCATAGTCCATGTTCCGCGTTCCGCCTGGAGGAGGGCCAAGCCGTGTCATAGGGCAGAGAGGGAGGGACAGGAGTTACGAAAGTACGACGAGTACCTCACTTCTTACTGCTAGTAGTACTAGTAGTCTCTTTCTTACATGACATTACATTACCATTAATAACAGACAGAGAGGCAGAGTCAGAAGAGGACGCAGAGCGAGGCCGAGAGCGATGAGGTAAACCGACCAGGGACCACCCCCCCATGGCTGGCTGGCTGGCTCCGAAACTCCCCCAAAATCGGGGTTCACTCCCCAGTTGTTGCCTTCCAGGTTCCCTTCAACCACTTTTTGTCGTGGGCACTGACTGCATGGCTGATGCGGGCTTCATGTCGCCGGATGCGCTAGTACGAGTAGGAGTACTACTTACATTAGTTGTCATGATGGCCTGACGTACTAGGCCATAGGCCTCGGCCTGCAAACTGCGGGAGGGTCAGCCTGCAACAGGGGTAGGTCTTGGCAGCCGCTAAGAATTTCTTAAGGTACCAGGTAAGGTAACTAAGCTATTATATACTAATAATTTTTTTTTTATTATATAGTTAGTTTTATAAAGGGTTTATTAGAAATTTTATTAAAATTAGTATAATTTTTAAAGAAAAAAGAAATTATCTTAATATAAAAAAAATAATAATATATAAAAAGAATAAAATAATTATAATTTAAAAATTTTTTAAATTATTATTTAATTTATAAGTATTTTTTTATAAATATTATATTTATATAACCTTAAACTTTATTAAAAATTAATTTTATATTTTTTTTATTAAAATTAATTTTTTAATATAAATATATAAAATTTTAACCTTTTATTAAAAATTTATTTTAAGTTTATTTTATATTAAAAAAAAGTTTAGCTTAAGAATCTTAAATATAGGCTTAAGCTTTTATTAAGCTTATTCCTTATTTTTTACTTTAAATTTAAGAGATATTTTATTAAAAAACTTTATAAATATATAATTAATATTAATAATCTTATATAAATCTTTAGAAAATATTAATTTAAAAATTATTTAATATTTATAAAAAAACTTATTATACTTTTTTTTATTATTATTAATCTTTTTAATAATATAAATAAAATAAATTTTCTTATTATAACTAATAATTTTTATAACTTAAGCTTAATTTATTTTATCTATAAGTTTATTTTTATTATAAAAAAGCTAAATTTTATTAAGAAAATTAATAATTTCTTTTTTAAACTTTAATATTTTATTAAAGTTTTTTTATTTAATATTAAACTTAATATTATTTAAGGTTTTTTTAGCCTTTTTTTTTTATTTATAAGCTTAATTTTCTTAATTAAAGTTAAGTTTTATTTAGAGTTTATTTTATATTTATTAAAACTTTTAATTAATAAATATATAATATTAAAAAATAAAAACTAAAGTATAACTATTTAAGGTTAGTATAATATTTATAAAAAGTTTATATAATATATTATTAAACTTATTCTTATTTTAATTTAAGATAAATTCTTAGTTTATTATATATAATTATTAATAAAAGCTTAGTATAATATTAGTTTAATATTTATTTAATATTATTTTAATATTTATTTATTATTAAGCTTAATTTTATTTACTTAATTAAGCTTATTATTATTAGATTTATTTTAAGTTATACTAAAGTTTAAGTAAGCTTTATTATAATTATTTTATTTTATATAATAATAATAATAATAAAGATTAATTATTTTTAAATTAAAGAATTCTTAAAATATTAATTTAATATTTATTTAATATTTTTTTAAAATACTTATAATTTTATTATAAACTTTATTTATAAGTTTATTATAAGATTATTTATAATAATAAAAAACTTTATTAAGGTAATAATTAATAAAAAATATAAGTTTAATTATAAGTTATTTATTTAAGATTAATATAATTTTTATTAAAGATTTATTAAATAATTATACTAACCTTATTTATAACTTTATTTATTACCTTATAAAGATACTTATTAATACTTTATATCTTAATAATTAAAAATTTTATAAGTTATAATTTTAAGTTTAAGTACTATATAATTATAATATTATTAAGGATTTTATTAATATTAATTATAGCTTTATTTAATATTTATTTAAAGTTAGTATAATTTTTAAAAAAAGTTAAGATAAAATAAAAATAAAATTAGGATAAGGTTTATTTAAAATTATATATAATTTTTTTAAATATAACTTAAAACTTAAAAATTTTAAGTTTATATTTAAAAAAATTAATATAAACTTTAAATAAATATTAATAAAATTTTAAACTTATTAATAATAATTTAGTAATAATAATAAATAGGTAATAATAATAATAATTTTTAAAATATTAAAAAGAAAAGAAAATACTAAAGCTTATAATAATTAATTTAAGCTTATTTTAAGTTTATAATTATTTATATAATAATTTTATATTAATAAAAGTATTATTAAATTAAGATTAATTTATAATAATTTTTTATCTTATTTTTTATCTTAAATTTATTTTTTTTTTTTATATTCTTTTTTATAAATTATTCTTATTTAATACTAAATATACTTTTTATAAAATTAGTATTAATATTAAGATAATATTAAATAATCCTTATATAATTTTAATAAAGTTACTTATTTTACTATATATTTATCTATACTTAAGAAAAAAAATTTTTCTTAATTTTTTTTATTCTTATATATCTTTTTTTTATTTATTAATTTAAGTTACTTTATATTTTTAATAAACTCTTTATAAATTTTAAATATTATTAAAATTATAATTTCTTAAGTTTTATTTTAATTTATTTATATTCTAACTTTTTTTTTTAATTATATACTTATTATACTAATTCTTTTATAATAATTATATTAAATATATCTTTTTTTTAAGAATTAATTTAATTTATTTTTTATATAATTAATAAAAAGATTAAAAAAAAGCTTTATACTTATACTTTATACTTTCTTTTAGTTTTTAATTAATATTAAATAAGCTTCTTCTTAATATTAAATATAATAAGTAATTTTATTATTTTTATATTAATTATTATTCTTATAAAAGCTTACTTATTATTTATTTTTCTTAAGTATATCTTTTTTTTTATTCTTTTTTTTTTATTAATTTAAGATTAGTTTTATTTTAGTAGAATAAAAGCTTTAATAAAGTATATTAAAAAAATCTATTATATTCTAAAAAATATTATTAATTTTAATTATTAATTTAAAGAAACTATTACTTATTTTCTTAATAAGATTTTCTTTTTATTATAATAATACCTTAGCTAATTTTAGTAAAGTTTTATAAAAAACTTATTTTTTATTTTTTAAACCTTAACTTTTTTTTAATATCTTTATTATTTAAGCTTTTAATAAGTACTTAATAAACTTTATCTAAACCTTATCTAAACTTTTAATAAACTCTTAATTTTTCTTTACTTTTTTTATATAATATTTATTAAAATATTTAAAAAAAGGAAATTTTTATAAAAGATAATAATTTATAAGCTTTATTTAGTTATATAAAATAAAAAAAAGAATAAGAAAATTTTAATATAATTATTACTTTAATTTTTATTAAAATATTAAATTAATTTATCTTTATTTTTAATAATATATTAAATAAGGGCTTTTTTTTTTCTTTTAAAAACTTTATATAAGTTAGTATAAAGTTTAAGAAAGGTTAAACTTAAACCTATATAAACCTTAAATAAGACCTTAATTAAGGCTTTTTATTAGTATAATTAAATTAAAAATAACTTTTATATTTTTATATAAAAAAAATTAATATTATTTTTTTTTATTTTTTTACTTATTTTTTTTAAATTAATTTTTTATAGCTTTTATATAAACTTATTTATTATTATTTTAATATTTTTAAAAAAAAGTTTTATTTTATTTATATTAATATATTATATTTATATCCTTCTTTTAATATAAACTTTTTATTAAAGTACTAAATTTAGAAGAACTTTTATATTTTTTTATAAAATTAATATTAAAATAATCTTTAATTATTTTTAAAGTTTTCTCCTTTTTTTCTTTTTTAAACCTTAAGTTTAAGTTAATATACTTTTACTTTTACTTTAAATAGTTTTATTTATACCTTAATTAAGACTAATTATTATATAAAATTATTATCTTATTTATTTATTTTTTCTTTTATTTATTAGCTTTTTTTTATTAAAGTATTAAATTAAATTAAGATTAAAAGATCCCTTTTAAATTATAATTTTTAATTTTTATTTTTATTAAATAAATATTAAACTTACTTATAACTTAAAAATAATACCTTTTTTATTTAATTTAATATAAAAATTATAAAAATATTTAATAAATTAACTTAAAAGTTTTTTATAATATTAAAAAAATTATTTTTTAAATACTTATTTTTTTTTATAAAAATAAAATCTTTAAATAGTTTTATTAAAATATAATTTTTATACTAATTTAAAGTTAATTTAATCTTATTTTAAGGTATAATAAAATTTATTAATATTTTAAACTTTAAATTATTAAAGGATTAAGTAAAATAAGTATAAAAAAATAAGGTTATATTTTTTAAATAAATTTTTTATTTAAATATATTATATATTAATCTTTTTTTTATTAAGCTTAATATTAGTTTAATATTTATATTATAAAAAATTAAGATTATTTATATTATTATTATATATAATAAAAGAAGTTTTTTATTAAAATTATAATAATAAAAGTATAAAATTTTAATAAAATTTATATTAATATTGTTACGACCCTTTATGCGGCCTACACGTGACCAACCTGGGTACCCCACTTTTTCGCCAAATCATCAGTAACTA
>JAKLNE010000100.1:0-65907 GCA_022814615.1 Waltergamsia citrina | reverse complement strand
CCCCCCCCCCCCCCCCCCCCCCCCCCCCCCCCCCCCCCCCCCCCCCCCCCCCCCCCCCCCCCCCCCCCCCCCCCGGGACCGGCTGAAAGGTATACTCAGGGTTGGAGGATTGCATGTAAAGCTTGGTGTGGTTACTCAGAATGGGGATTAGTAACAATTACGCCAATTCTCAGCGGTTGTTAAACGGGCAGAGGCTCTTTTGTTTCTTCAAAAGTTGAAATGATTTCAAGGTGAGATTCATATACATGTTGCCGAAATAAACAATTCCCGAGCGCCAGACCTGGACACCGACCTGCAGTGATGGACGCAGAGATCCGTCATTGACCATTCTCACTTCTCCAAGTCAAGAGAAAACTCGTCACTAGAGTCATCTTTGGTATCATCAACAATGAAATCATCCGAGACATCTCCCGCTTCTGCGCATTCCGCCTCTTCATCTGTCAAACTACCGTACAGTTCCTCCGCCTCGCTTTCGGCATCATCTGAGCTTATGATGATAGGGTCACCTTCGTCACTGGAAAGAATCTCTAGGACCTCTGGCTGAGAGTTACCAGCCGACTTGGTCTGCGAGCGTGTCTTTGGGCGGTCCGAAGGGCTCAACTTGGGTTTCGACGTCTTTAATTTCTGAGACTTCTTTTCTTTGCGATTGCGTCGCCTGTTGCGTTTGCCTTCTTGAAGTGGCTCGCCTCCCCATGATCGTAGAATGCGGATTACGTCCTTTTGAACCTCTTCACGAGCTTCGAGCCGCGTTGCGTCTTTCCCTTTCAAAATCTCATCGTACTTGGTGTGACAATGGCGTATATGGGCTGTGACAGCTAGCCTTGCCTTGTGATCCAACGTGAGCTGTCCAGTCCGGCCAACTCTACGGCTTCGTTTCTGAAGTGTGTGCTTCAAGACGCTCAGGACCTCTTCACGAGGAATCTTGGGGAACTGACGCAGAACTGCGGCTTCGAAATCATCTTGGGTGTTCTTGTCTCGCCTCTCAACAGCCTGTTGCCGGCTGGCTTTGGTCAACTCGTCGGCTTTCCATACCTCCGAGATGATATGCTTGGGTGCTCGCAGGCCAATGCGCTTTCTGTTTTTGGTGACCACGTAGAGGGTCTTACCGGCCTCATGCGTGAGTTTCCGACAGCGGCCTGACCTGAATGTGTCGCCCTTCTTTAGAAAGCCGTAGCCCTTGGGCATGGGGGCTTTGATGTCGACTTCTACCTCAGGACGCGCCATAGCGAAGCGAAATGAGGACTTGTTGAGGTCGTCGCTGGCACATGTGTGCTGCTATGTCGGTAGGATTTTATGAGCCATGTTATCGAAGACGAGCAAGTGGTAGCCGCGCATGTCCTTTGTCCATGGCGGCTTAGCTTTTTGATGATGATGGCGACGAGTGAACAAAGGACAAACAAAGCAAGTTAGGCACGGACCGGCGACTGGTCTTGGCGCTATGTGCTAACGTAGAGGCTCAAATCAGTACCCCCCGCGTTAGCTGGCGTCTAAGTTGGCACAGTACTAATCTATGTCCACCAATCATTTGAAGTCTGACTCCTTTAGCAAGTCCAACATCCGAATTGTTTTCTCATTCGAATGTTTGATTGTCTGGAATAAAATATTGAATATTTTATGCTCGAAAAGCAAAACCCCTGTCCGCGGGAAACAAACCGAACGTGAACGAACATGGATAGCTGGGATTGGCGGCGTTGATTCGTCGTCATGGATTCCGTTGTATCATTCAAACCAGGAACACGGTCCAACCCCTGCTATTTCAGAGCTTTCCGTGCTCCAATATTACACTCGGTAAGTGTAATCTGATCCCCATAGTACCTGATGTACGGTACAATGCAGAGTCGTAGCGCAGTAGGAGGGCCAAATTGCTACCCAAAGCCAGGGGGATTCTGCACGGATGGGGCATGCACAGAGTATCACACATACGTATAGGCGTGAAGGAATCCCGATGACAAGAAAATGTCATGAGACGACTATTCGGAGTGTGTAGGAGTCCGGCTGTCGCCGCTGATGGCATGGCTCGCTCCTGGTCGGCCGATGTTTGATGTTTGATGTGCCCCCTATTCCGTACGGGACAGTGCCGATCATGAGCACTACTATCCCTGGAGGTTCTGAATTCGTCTCGTGTTCAGGACGGATAATATTCAAATAATATTAAGTCGAGACTAAAGTAGACCAAACAGCGGCAGTTGATGAGAAAAGGCCATCAAACCCCTGGAAAGAGACCCTGTCACCACGCCGCCAAGTTGACAAACCGGTGGCTTGGGCTACATTGGGAGGCTGTCAATTAGCATTTCTGCAGGTACTGAACGTTTCTCAGTGGTCAACGGGGGCCAATGGGGGCCAACGGGGCCAACGGCAGGTAAGGTAAGCTTACCTTAGTGTTATTAGCAGTTGTCGCTGGTCACTGCCAGTGCTAACTTAGGTAGTAGTAGTGGTCAGTTACTGTCACTGACCGGGCACCCGCCAGAAGCCGCCAATAGCGCCCGCCCTCCGTTCCGTTTGCCCCACTCTCTAGCGGCCACTAACCCACTACATCACACTGGCACAACGGCCACAGCATGGGATGGCAGGTGCAATTCGGAGCTTGGACCTCCCACGTTAGGGGTCACTCACTGGGTCACTCTGGGCCACTTCTCCAGCATCCCGATTTCTTGATTCTCTCAGTTGTCTTCCATTCCAGTCTCCCACGACATCATCACAAGTCTAGCGGCCGGTGCCTTGGTAACCTAGCGTTCGAGCCTCCAATTGCTGTTTTACCACGCCTGTTTCTCTCGCTGTTGCTTCTTGTTGTTCCACTCGTTAGCTACAATTCGTTTGCTTTCGTTCTTCACCCACCGCCCACCATCGACAAGCGATTCCACTAACTAGCACGAATACGAATACCAACACAACAACCAACCGTCGCGTCGCGGAAGACAACAACATTGTGATATTGGAACAAGTCGATAAGCTACGTCGGCCACAACCATTACGCCAGGCATAAAACTAGTACAAGAATGAGATTCTGCTAGAATATCGCCAGTATGGACAATACGCCGAACCGGGCTAGTAGCCTGCCTCGGCCAACGAAGCTACCGGTCCCCAAACAAGCCTCTGGCCTTCCCAAGCCAACATCAACACTACCTCGCCCAAGCTCAGCCCGTCCGGCCTCCGTGATCCGCCAAACACCCTCCAGGAGCAGCCTCCAGAGCTCAGACGTCACGCAAAGCCCAAGCCGACCAGCACCAGCACGCGACACCAATACTTCAAGGCTTCGAGCCTCTGCCTCTAGGGACCAATTGCATTCAAGATCCGGAAGCAATGCCCAAACCACGGCGCCTCGTCTGCGAATGTCGGCTTCGCGAGATTCTCTGCAGTCGGAAAGGTCGTCCAGGAGCTCCCTTTCAAAATTATCACACCCCCCGGTCTCTAGCACTACCAGGGCCGGGGGTGTGCCCCGGAGGCGACAAAGCGACATGTCTTTGTCAACGCTGGCGCAGGAAGACGAGGCAAAGGCGACGGCTGGAAGTCAAGGCTCTAGCGCAGATGACTTCCTGTTCAAAAGGCGACTCACGTTGACAAGACGACCATCGGAGTCCTTCTCTGAAAACCCCCTGCCAGAGGCTGCAGAGATAGCCTCTGCAGCGGACGACAGTGCAGATGCTTCGACTATGGAGCCAGCATCTGAAGCTGAATCTGTCAGCCCTACCAGCCAAGCTAGAGGTCTCAAACCTCGACCTTCACTCTCTGAGCGAACTATGGAAACGCTCGCCCACATTCCTTCATCACCTGCGTTGAGTAAGAAGTCATCCTCATTCTTCGACTCGGCGCGCTCAAGATCGCGTGCGGGGACCAGTAATTCAAGACCTGGGTCCAGCTACAACTCAGACGGCTCAGGACGGATACCGTCACGGGCGGGAAGTCGCCCTGGTTCAAGTGCAGCTAGTGAGGCGCCCAGCTTCCGTGCGTCGACGAATACCTTCAAGAAGCCGCTATCTACGATTGATGGAACCCCCAGAGGTGCTGCTGCTCGGTTTGGGTCCAAGCCGGCGGGCACACCGACGGTTAGGAAAGCTTCCTCAAGAGCCTCGCTTTCGTCAGCGGCAACTGTAGGTGATGCTGGAAACACAAGTCCTGTGAAAAAGACGTATGGTGCATTGCCAAAGTCCGGTTCCAAGACGGTGGCTAGCCATCCGACGAAACCTAGGGCTTCTGTCGGCAGTGACTTGTTCAAAAAGCCTTCGCTACCAGCCCTGGATGCGGCTGCAGCCAACAGCTCAACTGCACGAGAAAACTCACTGGACTCAGTGCGATCGTCAGATGCCTCTTGGGATGGGACAATTGCCTCGCTACCTTCCACAGCATCTACAAGCACAGCTCCAACTGAACAAGAGGAGTCGCCCAAATCCTCATTTCGCAAGAGCTCGGCCGCGCTGCGGGACCAAATCGCCAAGGCAAAAGCCGCTAAACGTGCAGCATCTAAAGAGGCGTCCTCGTCCCAACTGCCTGAAGCTGCTGACGAAGCTCCCATCCCTCCTTCCGATGGTGGGTTCGACTTTGCTGCAGCCTATGCAGACCCATTCAACATGAGGAGGGGAGAGAACCCAAAGCAGAAAGTCCTCAAACAAAAGGTAGCGGCTGGTAGAACGAGTGGTCGATTAAATATTGCTGCTCTTGGACTCAAGGAGATCCCACCAGAGGTGATGAAGATGTACGATTTCGAGAGCATTGGCGCCAATGATGGAAGCTGGGCTGAGAGTGTTGATCTTACGAGGCTCGTGGCAGCCGACAACGAGCTGGAGAGACTGGACGACTCCATCTTTCCAGATTCGGATCCGGGCAGCCTTGGTGACGATGATTGTCCTCAAGGCAACATCTTTGGTGGGCTTGAAAACATAGACATGCACGGAAATATCATAGTCAATGTGCCCCGGGGCCTTCGTCAACTTCACTATCTGACGTCCTTGAACCTGGTATGTCTCCCTTCACCTCTTTTTGTTAAACAAAGCATTAATATTTTCCAGTCGTCGAATCGTCTTACGAATGATAGTTTCGAGACATTATCTCAATTGCCAGCGCTCAAAGATCTCAAGCTCGCGAAGAACTTGTTCTATGGGCCCATTTCTTCTGAGATGAGTAATCTATCATCCCTAGAGATCCTGGATCTGCATGGGAATAATGTATCAGCATTGCCAAAAGGCGTTGGAAAGATGTCACGCTTGCGCATTCTCAACTTGTCGGAAAACGACATCAAAACCCTGCCTTTCGAGGAGCTGGCGGATTTACCCCTGACGGAGCTGATTGTGAGAAAGAATAAGCTCGCAGGGACCCTCATCGAAGGCGCCGATAGTCTCCCACAATTGCAGACTCTCGACGCTTCAATGAATCAGATAACACAACTTGTACCTCATGGGCAAGCAATCAGCTTGCCTGTACTTCATTCATTGTGCTTATCCATGAACCGGTTACAAGAGTTGCCGGACATGACAACCTGGACTAGCCTGCTCACGTTGACTGTGGACGAGAACAGCATTTCCAATATACCAACTAGCTTGACTACTCTGGATAAGCTGCGGCATGTCGACTTTTCAAGTAATGATATTCGGATAGTGCCGCCTGAGATCGCTCGGATGGACAATTTGGCCATGATTCGGTTGACTGGTAACCCGCTTCGTGACAAGAAGTTCGTGTCTATCACAACGGAGGAGCTCAAGGACATGCTTACTTCTAGGCTGGAGCCACCGCCACCCTACCAAGAACCCGCTCGGGCTGTTCAGGCGGGCGTCCCAGATTTCATTGCTGATTCCAAAGCAGAAATGGAAGGATACAACTCGGATGGTGAAGAAGATTTTGCTACTCCGCCAACATCCGCCCCTCACTCGCCCTCTCGCTCAAGATCACAAACCGTGACGAGCCTCAGGTCTCGGTCTCAGACTCTGTCGAATCAGACGTGGCCAGTGAAGCAGGGTGGGATCTTGGATCGTACCAAGACGGAATCCTCATCACTGCACCCAGTCGTCTGCTCTAGAGTGGCAGCTGAGCATCGCGTCAAGCAGGTTATGTTACCACACAATCTGTTCACGTGTCTGCCGGACTCCCTAAGTTTCTTTGCCGACACTCTTTCTGTCTTGTCATTGGCTCACAATCAATTGATGGGCGAGACATATCTCTCTGAACACCTAGACTTCCCCGCCTTGAAGGAGCTCAACGTGTCTTCGAACCGCATCACGGGTCTGGATCCTCTTTTAAAGAACCTCGTTGCACCTATGCTAGAGAAGCTCGACGTTTCCATGAATCGAATCAACGCTCTGCCGAAGGACCCACGGAGCACGTACCCCAAGTTGTCGGTGCTCCTGGCCTCTAACAATCAAATTGCGGAGCTTGACCCGGAGACGATCAGAGGCATGAAAATTGTGGATGTGTCGAGCAACGATCTTTCCCATCTCAATCCCAAGATTGGGCTTCTGGGAGGCTCTGCGGGGCTCCAGCGCCTGGAAGTCATGGGCAATAGGTTCAGAGTACCCCGATACAGCGTGCTCGAGCGAGGCACCGAGGCAACGTTGCGGTGGCTTAGGGGAAGAGTTCCAGTGGCAGAGACGGCTGCTTGGAGGGCTCAGGAGGGCAACGATAGCCCTGATGGGACCGACTTGGACTAAGTCCGAGTTATCGGGAGGGGCATTGGGCAACGATATGGCATGTTTGTTTATCCTACAAGGACCACTAATTACTCTGCAATACAAGATACCCTGGGCAACCACTAAAAGCGCTTCTCCATCAGGCCTGACGAGTCATTCTTCCCGCGAATCCCCTCAGTGGCTACCGTTGGGCCGTCCCAATGCGAGATTCGGCTATCGAATTGACCCATGAGCACTCGCACAATGTCCATATGCCGTATCTGTGTCAATAAGCTAGGCTTCACCAGGTTAGACGAGAGCATTAGGGTTGATGAAAGTGGCTGGCTTGAGAGCCCGATGGGAATGAATCGGTGCCTGAAACGCCATCGTGACCCCTCCGGAGGCAAATCTTGCGGCCCATGCGGCGGCCAATATGGGCACCTGCGGGAGTTAAGCTAGCCGTCGGACGATGAGCAAGCCCAAGAGCTAGACTAGTCCAGATGAAGCGGATGCCGGACCTGTGAAAGATCCAGATGACGGAACAGATGTGATTGGGCTTTCCGAGCACAATTCCGGAAGCCTCATTTACCTGGATTCTTTCCAAGGTGAAACCGCTGCGTCATCCGTGCTTCTCGTGAGAAATAATATTAACGAGACTAATAGCAGGAAGGCGTAGGAGCACCGCGTACGCCGTATTCCCACGACTAATGTCCGCTAGCGGAGCGCACCGACGTTGGGCAAAGACGTCTAAGGCTAAGCCACCCCTGGTCCCGGCCTGGTCTGTCAATGCCCTCTCGGCCACCCGGCCAATTGGGCGCCGATGGGGTGGGAAGCTATCCCTGCTGGCGTGTCGCTCCGGCTTCGTTATTCGTGCCCAGTTGGATGACGGAGGAGTCTGTATGGACCTCTTGTCTCTGGAGACCTGAAGGATCATATAGGTTTGATATGGTAATATGGTATAGGTAGGCGGCTCAGCTGGCAAGATGTTTATAATGAGTAAGGCCTGGCCGGAATTTAAACTTGCTTCTGGATTTTTTCCGTCGTTTGCTTTCTTTCTTTCTCTTCTGATTCTTCATCCTCTCTTTCAGATTCCTCATTATACTTAGGCAACAAGTTTTACGACCATTAGCATTATACACAGCATAAAAGGAGCATAGCATACGAGCGATTCATTACGAAAAGCATCCTCCACAGCGACTACACACACACACACACAACTCTGCATTATACGAGCGTCTGCACGTTACGGGCAAACGCGTCTCTAGACTAAGACTAGCGACACCGCTTTTGCTAGATCCCGACTGGAAAGGAGCGAGGGAAAAAAGAGGGCAGACAGTCACACGCACTCGGACGTCTGGGCTGCTGGCAAAACTTGCTGAGAGCGAGAAGAGCGCCCACATATACATTTGGGTACGTACTGCGACTATTGGTGCCACTGGCTGTGCCCGTGCAGACCCCCACTACAGGGAAAAAGCAAAGCCAAAGCAACTTAGCCAAAAGCCAGCCAAAAGCACACTCACTGGAGTGCATTGCAGCGCCTGCAGCTCATCCACCCACACACACGCGCGCGCTGAGGGGGAGTCACGGTACTGCATTACAGGCCATCCCAGGCTATTCCAGGCCACTGACAGCCCATTTACAGTGCCATCGGGTGCTGCCCCAGTCACTGCACCTTCACTGCACCTTCACTGCAGCTGCACCTGCACTGCGTGAGATACAGATCGGAAGGTACCCTGTGTACTGCACCGCACTGCACTGCACTACATCGACTCCTACTGGCTGCCAGTAGTGACTGCCACTGATCCAGGGAAGTAAAGTGGGGTTATTCGACTGTCACACGTCATCGTCATCGGCCAAGGACCCGCTCCCTGCTGCCCGCCTGCTTTACACTTTACCCCCCCTGCTCTTGAGGGCCCTCCCTTTCTACCAGACATGTCTGTCCTGCCAGAAGGACCCTACCGAGTGCTCTCTTCCATTCAACGATTCTTCAACCCCGAAGATAACGACCGTCCACCAATTCCTCGTCCACGACGAAGCACAATAATGTCCACTCGAGGAGATCGCTGGGATCGCGACCGCTATGACTACGACGACCGTCGTTATGACTACGGTGACGACAGGTACATGAGGGGCGGCGGTGGCCGAGACCCTTCTCCTGATAGGTACGACCGCCGCTACCAGAGGCCCTACGATGATGATATGGTTCGTGACCGTCGTTTCCATGACGATGATCTCTACCAGCCTCCTCGTCGTGAGTACGCTCCCGAGTATGAGCGTCGAGCTCCTCCTGTAATGGAGAGGGAGCGCGAGCGGGAGTACCGCCCCCAGCCTGCTCGTCCTTCCTTCCTACGCCGACAGTCTTCTCTTGATACGTTTGACCGTCGACCGGCTCGTCAAATCTATGAGCGTCGCGAGGAGTATCCCCCTCCGGCTCGTCGTGAGGACATCTACCGTGACGACTACCGCGAGGACTACCGTGCCCCTCCCTACACCGACATCCCTCTTCCCAAGACAAAGACAAAGGCTCTTCCTCCCCCTCGCCGCTACGATGACCAGTACTACGAAGATATCAAGGTCGCTGAGCCTGGATACTACGGCGATGATGACTATCGCCCTTACCCAGACCGTGTGCGTGAGCGTGAGTACCGCACTTCTCGGCCTAGGCGCGAGGAGCACTCCCCGGCTCGCACCGAACGCACCGAGCGCACTCACACGACCCGGGCACGGACCCGCCGTGGCAGCTCGCCTTCTTCTACTACCACCAGCCGTTCTTCCAGTTCCAGCGGTGGGACTGCCGTGAAGGATGAGTATCCCAAGAAGGGCAAGACCAGAATCCCTGGTCGCCTAGTATCTAAGCGTGCTCTCATTGACATCGGATACCCCTATACTGAGGAAGTAAGTCAACCCCTAATTAGCCATCAATGTTTTCACTCACTAACGTGCTCAGGGTAATACTGTAATTGTGCAGAAGGCACTTGGACAAGACAATATCGATGAGCTCCTCAAGCTGAGCGAGGAGTACAAGAAGAGTACGTTGGTCCCCTTTGAGAAGCCCGTTCTTGACACTAACGAATATCTAGGTGAAGCAGAGATTGCCAATGCTAGATCATCGGCCGGCAACATCGAGGAAGAGCGCAGGGAGGAGGTCTTCACGCAACCACCCCCTCAGCCTGCTCCTGCGCCAGCCCCTTCAGCGGCTCCGGCGCCCATGCCTAGCGCTGCTCCTCCCCCTCCTCCTCCTGTCGCTGAGATGCCTCCTCCCCCTCCCCCGGCACCAGCAGCACCCGCCGCAGCTCCCGTCATCGTCAATGCCGGTCGGGATCACTCTCCATCCTCGCACTCGTCAGTATCAAGCTACCCGCACTACCACCACCACCATGAAGCATCCGGTGCCGTGCCGGTGGGTCCTCTAGCTTTGGCGGAGCGCTCTCGTTCCCGATCCCGCTCTCGCGGCGGGCGTGAAATCCGCGCCGAGATCCGTGCTCTCGAGCGTGAGCTTACTCACCGCCCCAAGCGTGATGTAGGACCCGTTAGCGACCGCGAGATTGTCAAGGCGGAGAGGCTCCCAGATGGGCAGCTGGTGGTGTACGAGCAGGAAACCGAGAAAGTGGAGCAATACCACAAGCCTGCTCGCATTGAGAAAGATAAGAAGGGTCGGTTAAGTCTCAGCCTACCCCGTCGCTACTAAGAGGTTCGCGGGGAATTATAATTTTTTGAGTAACAAAAGCGGGCTGACTTGTGGCTACGCAGGACCGCCTCCGAGACTTGTTCGAGCGATGCTGAGCACCTTGACTTAAAGAAGCATCTATATATTAGTAGCTTTTATATAAGCAGCTTCTATTTTTCAAGCGACTGCTCAGAGTTTGTGCTTCTACTTGAACACCGGAGACACAAAAGTTTAGCGATTGGTGTTTTGTAACAAACGAATCAACATCCAACTGGACAACAGCAAAGGGGAAAGGCCATGTTCTGATATATGAAGCATCAATCACGGAAGGCGTGTTGGGTTTTCAACGTGTCTTGGGAAATACGAGCTGTGCTCGCTCTCGACTGATTTATTTATTGTTCTTGTTTTTCATTTTTGTTATATGTACTGGCTCTGGGGTTGTCTTTGCTTTTGGAAATCATCAACATCATGTTACGAAGTTACGGCCTTAATAGGATACAATAAAGGACAAACATATCTACACCAAATTGGAAATTTTCTATCGTCTCCATTCCAGTGCAAAGCTTTTGCTACCTAGTGGTCCCCTAGAGTGGGAGCTGTAAGTTTGACTCGGCGTTCTACTATACTAGTACTAATAATATTAATGAATCCCCATAGTGAAGCCTAGCGCACCAACACCCGTTTGGACCCTTAAGAACATGGCCCCCTATCAGTAAATGCGAAAGGCAGCTGATCATCGACAAATAATACCAGAGAATGGCGCACATTCAGCCATGTAGCATTTTCGCGGCCTTCTGGGCCTTTGATATTGTACGCTACCGTGACGTCACGCGGACAACATGGTCTCGTGGCGACGTCACGAAACCGCCATAACGGTGGCCGACCTACTCAGTACTATATCCTGCTTTGTGTGCAGACACGCTTAGGACCCTGTAGAAGTAATCTTACCTGCGTAGCTCATTTTATTCGTAAAAAAGAGGGCGTTGCGCAACGGCGACCTTTTCATCTTCTTGTCATACTCTCCCGTGTGTATTGCGACATTTCGAACAAAAGACTCTCCAACTCTTCCCTTTCACAATACTGGAAACTTCTATTGTTTTAACAGAAATCTGAGATTATCATTCAAGATGGCTGTTACGTCTGCAATCAGCGACTTGTTCAAGTCTATCGCCGAGCTCTTCGAGTCGGTTTTCGGTACAGCCTACGCCATCGTCCACAGCGTCCTCTTGGCCGTGTTTAACTTTGTTGCTGGTATCTTCAGTCTCGCTGGGGATATCCTTGGTGGCTTTGTTGACATTACTACTGGTCTTGGAAAGTTTGTTCTTGGTATGTTGCGCCACCCTTTCTTGTTTTTCCAAGTCATGCGTGAGTATGTGCTGACCAATATTGTGCTGTTTAGGAAACATTGTTGTCGTGGGGATCGGTGCGCTTGGCGCTTTTGCGTATATGCGCTACACGGCTCAGGGACGGCAAGTCGCTGCGGGCAAGAAGTCGAATTAAGGTGGAAACGGCAAACGATATTCTGACTTTTGTTGGATGAAGATCGGTGGTGAATATTATTTTGGAAGACGGAATGGAAACGAAGTGATATATACCTTGCTACGTGCGTGAGCATTTGCGACGGATGAAGCGATAGTATACTTGTTGATTCTGCTAGTATGTAGTCCAAATAGAACCCTCCCCCTTTTAACCCCCAAAGTCCTACTGGACCTTCTTCTGCACCGCTGGCTTTTCATCCGTCCCGTGAACAAAGTCCAACAGGCCTATCCCGCCAAAGTACACATTGAACCGCTCATGGTGCCGGTCGTGCTTGCGAGCCGCGCCACCAAAGAAGTCATAACCGCTATGCACGGTGGCTGTCTCGATGAGCTGCCATGCTAAAAACACCCACATGGTGATGACGTGAGTTCGTAACAGGAGTGGCGGTAGGGCGATGGGCAGCGTGTTGGCAAAGATATGTTCAATGGGATGAGCGTACTGCGAGGCAAATGCCACCGGTGCCGTGAAGCGGTGGTGGACTTTGTGAATGCGAGAATATAGAGGGCGCCAGTGGAAGAGACGATGGGAGTAGTAGAAGAGGATTTCGCGGACGAGTACAGAGATGGTAAAGTCCCGGATGAAATCTGCCAAAGGGGGCAAGCTGGCGGTGACTTGGAGAGTGGGCGGTAGACCCTGGGCTATGGAGTGGTAGATGAGGCCAAGGTGCATGGCGAGGAGGATGGCTTGGTTCCGGAGAGAGATGAGAGCGGCATGGCGTATGTCGGCTGCGGTTGGTTGTTTGGGTACGGGTTGGATTTTATGTCTTGAGGCGAAGGTTGGGGCGATGTAGTCGAGGGAGACGAAGGTGAAGCAGGGAATCCACCAGAAGAGGACTTGGACGGTGAGGGTGCCAACGAGGTCGATGACATGCGGGTCGTAGGTGGCTACGATGCGGTGCCATAGTGAAGCCATCTTGGAAGAACGAGTTCTGCTATGTTTGGTCGAAGCGTTTAAGAATCTCGGTTCGTAGCCAACTGCTCATTCACATCTCTTCTGATGGCGAGGACGAAACTGAACCTTATAAGCAGTCAACTGCCCAAGACGGAGAGCACTCTGGAGCTAAACATATGAGAACAAGGCCGAGGCTCAGGGTCAGTCTAACAGCCTTTCTCCCCGCATTAGCACATGAAGGCCCAGGTGGGACGCTAGTTTCTAGCTTGACCCTTTGTTAGCGCCCCGCCCGTTCGGGCTGGTGTTATGTTTTGAGGTTTGGATCGGCTTCAGCCTGCATCAGGTCTTAAAAAAAAAAGTTCCTACTAAATGGTTATCGCTTATATGCAACAACCCAAGCCAAGGTATGGAGCCCGGAACTTTACCGGGCTGCAGCATGCATTGGTTTGTATGTAGGAGATGGACAGGCATTCTGCATTGTCAGCCTTGTAATGCTAAAAGGACACGATGCTGTGGAGTCAGAAGTTCAAGGTTGGCATCGGGTCAAGAGGGTTACCATGGATATAAATTGGACACTGCTAGTGCCAGTGGTGCTTAGGGTTAAGGTGGAGAGGCCGCATCTGAATCTGCCCCCCAATGCCGTCCCCGAGTCCGCCTTCCTCGGAGGTCCTTTGTCGATTTCAGCGGGGGCAGGAACGGACACTCGGCTTCACCTACCTCCGATTAATACTTCAATGATTTCGGCTCACTTAATCAACAACACTTACTGAGGCCGAGGTTGCAGGCCCGTTCATCAAGAAAATGCCCGACGGCGACAACAAGGATGCCGCGGCTGACGATGCCGAGCGAAAGTATGTTGCCAGGCCCTCCCTCTTCCCCGGACTGATCGCTGATCATTGCGAAGAAAGCTCCGCAACCGGCTCTCCCAGCGCGCGTTCCGGCGACGGCAGGCAGAATGTATCAGGGAGCTGCAGAATCGTGTCAGCACGGCGGAGAGGCCGGATAGTGAGCGCATCGAGGCGCTCCAGCGGGAGAACCGTCAGCTTCGCTCCCAGCTGTTGGACGTCCAGACCAAGATGTCTAAGCTTCTTGCAAGCATGCAAACTGTGAATGATGCTGTCACCAAGACTCTAGATGATACTGCCGCCGGGATTAATGCTAATGAAGACGCGTTTGATGATGCCGACAAAGCATCCTCTAACCAACAAGCCACTGGCTCTTCGTCACCGTCGCAATTGGTGAACTTTGATGCGACAGCTACCCAAGCTTCGTTCGACGCCTCAGCCCTCGGCTTCGGCTACGATCCATTGACCGCGACGCAATCTCAAGATTTGGCACCGGAGCCTAGCTTCGCTTCAACGGAACTCATGAACCCATCTGGAACCAGTCCACTACATCCCCAAATCCCCAACATCTGGAGTTTTGAGTATCAAATGGGAGTCCAACCTTATCTCACTGCGATGACAGCAACGGAAAGCTCCAGCCTTATTAGAGGAAAGGACTGGACGCTCTCGAATTCGCCCTTCTCTGATCATATCTTGCTCCTCCAACATCTGCTCAAGGGCAAGCTTAGTTCTTTGGGTCCGGCACCGCAGGGTCAAAATCAGATACAGGGGTAAGTGAGATATACAATCAGGCCTCGGATACTCGTACTGACTCTTTGAAGGCTATATCGGTCTGTTCTGATGGTCTTGTCCATGTTCAACAGCATCACTCGCCCCGATGTGATGGCATGGTATGCAAAGACAAGATTCTATCACATCGTGGAACTTACAGCTTGGCAACTCTATCCCTCTTCCACGACCTTCGACAAGCTGCACCCAAGATACCGGCCTACAGAAATACAGAAGAGCTACCTGCACCCTTGTGTAATCGACTGGATACCTTTCCCGGCCATCCGAGATCGCTGTATCCAGCTTCACGCTGCGAATCCTCAGGTGGACCAGATTTTTTGCGACGCTGTGACTGGATATACTGTGGAGGCAATCATGTCTGATCTGATACTAGGAGCGCCTCAAATCAAAGTCTACATCCGAGTCACAGATCTGATTACTGCCATGTCTGGCACTGATAAGGAGGGCGGAATTGCGACCCTTCCGGCTCCTGATAGTACCACACTGTTCTCCTCCCCAGCCTACGCGCGTGCGGCCTTCAAGCAACTCAATATGGACAAGGGCGCGTCATATTACAAGATAGATCCGTCCTTCTTCGAGAAATACCCGGAGTTGTACGATCCCTCGAGTGACTTTATCGCAACTGGAATCCCCCTGAGACCCCAGTTCCAGAAGATACTCACTTATCCGAAACCTCTGGATGGCTCGACTGTGGAGACCTATCGCAGCTTCATCGATTTTTCAATGGATGCTGCTAGCATAATTGCCTCTGATGGAACCACTTGAGCCTGCTGCCAGCGTTGAATCTTGAATTACGAAAGCCGATGCAGAGAGGGGTCGGACGAAGGCGACACATTCGTCTTGATGCGTGGAGACTTCCGGACCTGCTGATGCAATACGACCTTCCGGTACAAGATTGGTCAACAATTGGAACACGAAAAAACTCGATTGCATCACGGCAACGGACGGTTTACGTTTGGCGGTGTCCGCGAAACTTGCCAATGTCAGGCGCCACGCCGCTAGACGTCGGCCAGGTACGGGAAAATCGCCATAACTGATTCCCACAATTGTTGGGTGAAGACCCACCTCCCAAGATCTTGACTAACGAGACCGTTACTAACACCCGTCAGTCCCGGAGCTTAATTGTTCGTGATTCAAAGATGGAAAAGCTGTACACTGGAATAAATTGCCCATGGGTGGCTTTCACTTCGGTGTTGTCTTGCTAGTCCCAATCATCTGCATCTCAAATCTTTCCCATCTGCCACCCCTTTCTACACTACTCGGCATGCCTTCGCTCGATATCCCTGAGGCTAAGCCTCGCTACAGCTTCCTGGATGATTATAGTGAAGGAGCACATCCAGCACTTCTGAAGGCCATTCTGGCCGGGAATACCTCTCAGGAAACAGGATACGGCGGAGACACATATAGTGCACTTGCAAGGGAAAGAATTCGACACCATCTCGGCCGTGATGATGTTGGCATTTTCTTTGTTCCTAGTGGGACCTCGGCGAATGCTATCTCCATCGCAGCGTGTCTTCGGCCTCACGAGGCCGTGATTGCTGCTAGTTCCGGACACATTGTCACCAGAGAAACTGGTGCGGTGGAGGCCAGCGGGCACAAGATTATCAATGTCGTCCCACGCAATGGCAAGTTAACAACGGAGACTGTGCAGCGCGCCATGGACGACAATTGGCACTTCCCGCACATGGCCAAACCGCGGCTTGTATACATCTCTAATGCCACTGAGATTGGGACGATCTACACTCGCCAAGAGCTCGCCGCGCTGAAGCAAATTTGTGAAGACAATGACCTCCTGCTATTCCTCGACGGAGCCCGCATTGGAACTGCACTATCCTCCAAGTCCAACGATATGACTTTACAAGACATCCTAGAGCTCACAGACATCTTCTGGATTGGTGGTACCAAGAACGGCGCCTTGCTAGGTGAGGCCGTTGTTGTCAAAGACAAGCGCTTAGCTTCCGAATTCGAGTTCTACGTCAAGCAGCATGGATCTCTTCTAGCGAAGAGCCGGATTATGGGAGCACAGTTCGCCGAACTTTTCAATGGGAACCTCTACTTCGAGCTTGCCCACAAGGCTAATTCAGCCGCTGAAGCGCTTTCAACCGGCATTGCGCAGGCCGGATTCAACGTCTACGCTGCGACGGAGACGAACCAAGTCTTTGCGATCCTGCCCCTGAATCTGATAAAGAAACTGCAGGAGCATTTTGTCTTCTATGTCTGGGAGAAATGCGGAGACAGCCATGCAGTTGTCAGATTGTTGACAACTTGGGCAACGGAGTCAAAGGCGCTCAAGAACTTTATTGACATGGTGCAAGCATCGGCGGCCTGAAATTTTCCTTAATACACATTAATACGACAGCCATGTTAGACGGGGCATATGGCCGGATAGACGGACTTGGGACTTTCATCATCATACATTATACATGGCCTGGGAGCTGGCGTTAAGAACTCATGAAGTACAGGTGGCAATGTTTTTTTTTTTTTTTTTTTTACTGAATCATATTTCATTCCTTTTGGATGCTCAACATCTTTTTAATGGATTCCACGCGAAAGCACCTTCTTCTATGGCCCAATACAGAGCGACTTGATTCATACTAATGACGGCAGCCGTAGGGTCGGAGTACACCCGTACTGCTACTAGTGATGGTCAACAACCATTAAATCAAATTCGCATCTCGACAAATGGCTAGGATTCGGTCGCTGCGATTCCAGATCGACTTGAAAATGCTTTTCTCCAATCGCTAATTATCAACGAGGCGCTTTCCTACACATCGTACTCTCCAACTCTTGCTGCAGAACGGGCAACACACCATGGATTACCACGCTGTCTAAGCTTGCGCTTGCGCCTGCTTTATCTAAACACAGATTTGTGCTTCCTCAAATGTTGTTACCACGGCTCTTGTACGGGACCCGGGGTGACTCTCTCACTCCCAAGTGATCTTACCTGCCTCCCAAAAGACTCGGGCGGTCGGTAGCAAGAGGTCCTTGGGCTTTCTGCGCTTGCCTCACGGTCTCATTTCATGACATTAAGGCAGTTAAGAAGACAACGAGCACCTGCCTAGCAGGTATGGACGACGACACAAAGGCCCAGGGGAGAAGCCTTGAGGTGGCCCCGACACAGCACCATCGATTCACGAGCATACCATCCAGCATTTTCAGCCTGCGCGATTATTCATATATATGTTGATAGGATATCATACTTCATCTCTGCTACTCTTCTCATCATGGTAGCCATCGACTACAATTTCGGCCATGCCCAGCTGTTCGACCGACGCCGACACTGGCCGACGCCAGGGATCGAAGGTCGTCCCCACGTTCCCGTTCTAGAGATTACCATGGCCGTCTCCGTTTTCCTATACTTCATCGCCGGCCTCGTCTACCTGATGCGTACAAAAACGACGGCAACCTGTTCCCGACAAGCCTTTTGCAGTGACTGGACCGGGGTTACGGGACACGTGCTGGGTACGGTCTTGTTCTGGCCGGCGCTTTGCAGCTGTCGGACTGTTACGATGGGCTTTCGGGCGGTCAAGACATGGTTAGCTACTAAGATTGAGGAACGGAGGGAAAATCGGAGAGCGAAAAGGGCGGGTGAGGAAGCTAGTGGCCAGGCACCGCTTACAGGCGAGACGGCTGCGGACGGACAAGAAAAGCCAGCCGATGAGAATCAGCAAGCAGCTACAGAGCAGCCCACGATTGGGGATGCAGAGCCAGTGCCGGAAAATGAGCAACCTGAGGCTGGTCAACCTGCAGAAGAGGCGCAAACTGCAGATAAAGATGCTCAGCAAGGCGTTCGACCGGGGGAAGCCCAGCCAGACCAGCTAGACCAGCCAAAGCAGCCCAAGAATCAAAACGCAGAGTCTAGCGCCGATACTCAACTAGAACATGGCCAGCAAACCGTCGAACAGCCACCCACCGAGCCAGCAGAACAGCCAGGGTCACCGAAGAGTATCAGATGGAGCGAGCCAGTCGAATCAAGTCCGACTGGTGCACAGGACGATGGGATCGAGCTGGAATCTATCACTAGAACAGAGACAAAGGGTAAAAGCAAAGCAAAGGTTTGAGTCCATATCGTACTGGCGACTGTAAGCTGGAGAAAGAACAAGTTGGAGGAGTGAGAAAAGAGGTAGAACAACACGGGATTAGGAGTTTACTTCATACTGGGTATCTTTAGTTTGGATTCGCATTGGCCTGATCCGACATGATGGAAAAGTCAGAGAGGACTGTCTATGTTTAGGGTGAGTTGCAGCTTAGACGAGAATTGAAGATGCCAGATTGGGTAATTTGGTAATTTGAGGACGGGACAGGGGGCAACGTGCATTGTTAGTGGTCAGCCACAGGGGAATGACAGCGACGGACCTGCTAGCCGAAGCAGCCACAAGAAGCCACAGAAAGCCACGGCGGCAGTTTCAGAACAACTCTTAGCCCCTGTGCTGTTCTGTTTTAGGGATAGCGCGCTCCCACCGCCCAACCTCGCCGGTTTTCTGCCCGGGCAACCAACGGACCAACCAACCAACCTTGTTACTTGCTTGTGAAATCGCTGGGAGCAGCGACTGACGATCGCACACGCACACGCACAGCTGTTCTGACCGGGCTGATTCGACCCTCGTCGCTACTCCCTCTCTCCCTCTCTCCCTCCCTCCTCATCGAATTTTGCAAACCCCGACAGCTGTTACTTTTATCCTGCTGGAATACTGGCTGGGAACCTTCAGCACAGCAGACGTGGCGTTTCAAATTCGATCGTACAACGGGTTTGGGTACCAGCTGCGATCGGCGAATCTGGCTTGACGTCAATCACGACCGACACCGCTCCCACAAACCAACCCAACTTCTCACCTCTCACCCCGATTCTCGCTTCCTCTCTCCTCACACGCTTGCGACCGCGCAAGTAAAAAAACATCATGTCTTCGGACTCTGAGGTCGACAGCAAGCGGCCCAATGGCATCGTCACCGACGCCGACGACAATGGCATCGATACGCCGCTCGGCCCCTCGACCCCACAAGAGTCTGCTCTGCCCGACTCGTCGCAGGTCACGCTGCCTTCGACTGAAGTCCCTCCCTCGCCGATGAACGACATTGATTCATCTTTTAAGACCGAGGCCAACGATGATCGAGTTGGTACTACCGTCATTCCCTCGTCGCTTACACCGCCGCCGTCGACCCAAGTCGCTCCTGTCAACGCATCAGAGAATGAGGCCAACAAGCGTGGTAGGCCACGGTTCTCGCACTCGCAAGAGTCTGAATTCGTGTCACCGCCGGCCACTATTCTCGATAATATCAAAGATCGGAAGGTCTCATCGGGCTACATCCCACCATCTGCGGAGGATGTCGCTGATGGCAGCGCTGAAGAGCTGAGAGCCATGTTGCAGACGTGCATCGCTGAGCACCAGAAACTGAAGATGGAAACGGCCCACCACAGACTACAATACAACCTGCTGAGCCTGCAGTCAACAGAAGATTCGAATCGAGCCGAGGTGGAGCTTGAGATGCTGCGCAAGGAGATTGAGGCGCTGCGTACGGCTGAGCATTCCCGCCAGGCTAAGCGGGAGCTCAGCACATTCTCTGAGGCTATTCAGATTAAGTATCTGGATCTGAAGGCGGCCTACGAGGAGTCAGTTGCTGAGGCGGATGCCCTCTCATTGCGTCTTAAGATGGCCAAGAAGATTATCCAGGAGAAGGACGATGAGGTTACGGTCCTTATCGACGAAAGGCATCAGCTTTTGAATCGTATTCGTGAGAACAGGGAGCATATGAACAAGCTACGCAGTCCTGGAGGGCTCTTCCATGGTGCAGTCACGCCTAAGGCCTCAGCTGGATCACCCGCTCAGAACCGCTCGACGCCTCGCCAAGGTCAGCGAGGTGGAGAGCTCGAGAGCGGGAATAAGCTATCGACATTGCTGGAGGTTCTGAGCCAAGATAACAACAGTGCGCCCTCCACACCGATCGTAGGACCTCGTCCTGGGGCGCGCCATTCCAGCAAGCACCAGAGGAACGCACAATCCATGTCTTCCCTCCCGACTACTCCTATCAGTCGTCCTCGTGGTCAACATGCTAGCTTGCTTCCCTCCGCCAACCTCGTCCCGCAGACGGAGCCAAGGCAGCGACATCCCCGGGATTCTTACCCTGCCGCCCCAGCAGCTCGACAGGGCGATCGACGGAGGAGCCGGGAGAGCACTGTTTCGGCTGACGATAACGAGGAGCTTGCGCGTCAAGCTGTGAAGTCTTTCACATCGCTGGCATCGCATGGATCAAGCCAGGGGCGTCGAGGAGGGGATGAGTCCGACGTCTTTAGCAGCCAGGCGAGTCAAGCTGCTACAGAGATGCTCCGCAGGGATACCCAGAACAGTAGGGAGAGACACAACGCGGCAGGTTCACGAGACGGTACGCCAGGACCTGCTGAGAAATCTGCGCGCATGCAAGCGAAGCTCTTTTCCAATCTAAGGGGCGACACGGATAAGCGCAAGTTTAGCGGACAGCATGGATCAGCAGACGAGACTAGACCCGAGCACGGAAGCCCCCCGAAGAAGAGCAGAGTGGGGAGTGGATCAATGGAGCACAAGCGGTTAGGACTGGGAATTCAATACGGACAATAGAGATTGGGGGGAACCGCGATGGTAAATTAGGGACATTGGAGGCCTTGGGATAAGGACCAACAGGACTTGGATGGAAAGGTATGATGGACCTGTATAACGATACTTACGACACAGATATTTGGAACGACGCTCGAATGGTTAGATAGGGGCAAGTTCCCAAAATCGAATTGTACATGAAGATACAGTAACGTTTGCAGTTCCCCACTTTGAATCATGTCTTAGACTGGTGAAAGGTACACACAACCGTTTTGAAAGGATTAATCGACACAGTATCGCTACGAGTGCCTCCATTTCTTAAACATTCCACCTAAACCCCAGAACAAACCCGTCAACTGCCCCGGATCGCCCATATATCCCGGCCCAGGATTTCCCTCCTGGTCCCTCCACACACCATCCTCCGCCACTCGCCCAAATAGCTTTGTGTTCTGGTTCCTCTCAATGCCTTCTCGCCATCTTTTGCTTATCTCCACACTGTCAACCATCACGTTGATCTCCTGGCTATGGTACCACGATTGGGTATCCTGGTTTGCGCTGCCCTGCACCGCCACTGTGCCGTCCGCAATTAACATCTTGATATGACATGACCGTGACTTGAAGCTTTGGTGAATAGGTCGGTCTTGATCTTTTCCAACGTAATTATAGATGTGAAGTCTGTCTTGTTCGGGCCCAATGGCTGGAAGTGACGAGATCAGTGCTTGCGCCGCTTGCTCGTTTGTACCGCCTTGTCCTGGAATCATCTCCCCTGCGTCGTTGTAGCCGAAGCACACATAGTACGTCACTTCAACGCCACGGTGGAGGGCATTTGCTATCGCGGGAAGTAGCGGCGAGGCGTTGAGATCGGGGCTCTGGATGAAGATGGTGCGTTGGGCGTGGCGGATGAGGGAGAGCCAGGCTTCGTTTTGAGGAACGCGCACGCTGCGTCTGTCGACGGGGCCGTAAGGTGGGCGGGATACCATGGCCATAGGGATGGGTTGGGGGACCGTGTTTGGGGTTTCGAGAATATAGGGGATCATGCCCTGGCCATCGGGGATGTCTGGTCCGCTTGGACCGATGGGGTTTTTGGCCGTGGCGTTGAGTTGTCGGTTAGATGCTTGTAGGAGGGTTTCGTCGGGCTTGCTGGCATAACGCGCGTTGATGTGGGCAGATTCATCAGCGAGGGTATCGTAGTAAACATCGCTGTGGAGTGATGCTTCCCTCCGCACAGTCCCTTCTTGAACCGAAGTGGCTTTCTCTTCGTGGACGGTTGGAGAGGGCGGTGGTGATGGAGGCGTGCTGAAGCCTTTCTCCCACGTTATTAACGCCGTGTCGTAGATGCTCTCAACGATTTGTCCTTCGAGGTGAGTGAGCATCTCTAAGTTGTCATTGTCTTCTATATTGTTGCTCATGATAGCGGCCACCTTCCGATCGACAACGCAGAATTTAGCATGCAGGGTCCCAAGGACGAAGCGATGTAAACTGATGACTTCCAATGTAATATTGGGTATGTCATGCGGCGCAGGTAAGTCGATGCCCTTAGAAGTCCACTCATCAGGCTTCACGACCCGATGAGGGTCGAGTGCATTGGATGCTGCGACCTTGTCGAGCATGATTTTGACGTGGACTTTTTTCCCACGGATTCCGGCGCGGGCTGATAGCTCAATGAGGGCGCTCTTTATCACTCTCTGTGCAGCGGACGGAGTCCATACCGATGTTATGAAGAAGACCTCCTCCTCAGCGAGAACAATCATGTTAGCGCAATGCCGAACGATATCGATCAAAGGCGCAACAATACTGAGAGGAATCATCCCATGCGAACCCATCAACGGCGGCGAGACCATCCCAGACATAGGGTCCTCATCCAAACAACTCACAGCATCCTCAAAAGCCTGTAGAAAAAGCGGACTGGGAGTAGTCGGACCCCATCGTCCACAGCCGAGGATCTTAGCTGGAGCATCATCTTCAGACGACGATCCTCCCGCCAACCTTTTTTGCCCAAGTTCATTTTCCTCCGAAAGTCGAGCGGCAGTCGTAAGACTAGAGTGATACTCTTGTATTCTTTTGACGACCAGTCCCGGTATTTCCGTAGGATCTTTCGCCAAAGCCGAAGAAACCGTTAATGGGCATTGACATAGCTTAGCTACCCGTTTCGAAACCATGCTGGCTCAGCGCCCACCAACAGCGGATTCCTATAGGTAACAAGCAATTGACGACAGAATTGGGACTGTGAGTGTCAATTCCATTTAATTCTTCTTAACCAATTTTTTTTTTCTTCTATCTACTTATGACCGTTGTGAGCTACGTCATGCGGCCCGAAGCTTGCGCGTTGCGCGTACACGTAACGAAGGTTTTTGCCGTGCCGAAGCTTGGCAATGGATGGATGGGGACAATGTCAAGCTTTTTGGTCCCAAGCTTCTTACGGCAATAGGGCGGAGTGAATGCCTCCCCGGCTACCCGGGCTGACCGGGCTGATGGTTAGGGTGAATCTTCCTTGGTGGCGTCGTCATCACGAAATTGGCATTTGGTATTGGCAAAGTCAGAGTATTCGTTGTCATAAAGTTGTTTGAATTGAGGACGGGGTTCATAGCAATCCATGCCGAGAATTCGAGGATGATTGACTTTGGAATCAAGAGATTGATTGATGTTGAAGATGTTGCTTCTGATTTATTATGGTATGATAACGTTACGCGTTATAGATAATTGTTCCAGATGGCGCTCACTAGGAACTGTAAGCGTTGCTAAATCTTTATGTAACCCTAAACCTGACCCTGAGTGCCATTCTTTGAAGAGACACTGCAAGCCCTGGTGATGATTGTGTCGTCGTGGATCGCGGACACTAGGAACGTGTGCGAAAGAATGACTGACAGCAGTGCTTATCGATGCTTCTAAGTCGCGCAGACCAGATGCTAACCTGAGACTGTGATCAATGCTCGAGCGAAAGGTTAGATGCTAATAGACGATCAAAGGGAGTGAAATGACAACCTTAACCAAAGTCCTCGATCGGAATGATTTGTGCGCACACAGAAGTCAAGGTTGAATCTGGTATGCTAGATTTCACGCTATTACAATGCAGTGTATACGGGTCTCTAGACCACAATTAGCAGCTTTGAGTACCGGCTGTTTCAGTCAAAGGTTCAAATTCTAGTTGAAAACAAATGTATTGAATAATCTTTCATCTAACCGTAACGCCTAGCCATATCCTACTTCGTTCGGCTCTCATTGTCCCTCTAAATCCTCCAATGTCTTCATTATACCTTTCTCATCCTTGAAATTAGTTGCCTCTTCCACGTTTTGTCGTTCTATGAAATATTCTCTGCCCAGCAGAGAAATGCATCATGACAGCTTGTCAATCATTAGTGAGCAAGCTGATGTTGGCAACGTGGCATTTGCGGAAGCGGAACATGAAGCATCACCACCGCGTTGTTAGGGAAACCACTGAGAGAAAATACCTTCTTCCATTGGAGAAGTGGGCGCCAACGCCGGTAAACAAACTCAGAGGTGATTTGGGAAACGTACCAAAAGCCGTCATGTTCATCCAATGTGAATCCAGCAAGTCCAGCGCGTTCAGCCATTGAGAATCCAAGAAGCTCAGGAAGTTGAAGCATTGAGTATCCTTCACGTTCAGAAGATTCTCCCAAAGTCTCGCTAGCAAGTTCAGCAAGTTGAGCGGACGAGAATCCAGCAAGTTCAGCATGTTCAACAAACGAGTGTCCGAACTCTGGCTTCTCAGTCGTCTTCCAATTGGCCAATCCCTCTTTGAATGCCGCGTTATACTTGGCAATCTCTTGGAACACCAGCTTGAGGGCTTGATTGAAGATATCCTTCTTACATTCGGCACAGCCAGGACCTCGCAAGGAGAACTTTTCGACTTCGACACGGGCCTTCTTGGAAGCATGAAGTTTAGCCCTTCTGCGGGGAAGAGAGATCATCCTGCGAACATAAAGAGAGACCATCTTGTCAGAACGAACTTGGAACAGCAGATTGTTGGGGCTTGCGATGGTGTAGGAAGTCAGGGTTTAAATACTCAAACCCCAATTCAAGCTTAGTTCTGAAAGCCGGCTTACTAGGATGACGAGGAAAGAGTAAATTGAGGATGGGGCTTATGGGAAATTATATACCCGTTGGGTCAGAAAAAAAAGTTCTTATAATGAAGCTACAGAGTTGAAAATCAGGAACATAGTGCAAGTCCGCATGAACAGAGCCCCTCTGAACTATAGGACTCGGGCCGTTCAGCTTTTTGAACTTGTATTGAATTCTTTCACCTTTCTTGAACTCTATGTGATTTGCTGCGAGTACTCCTGGCGTTCCATCACTGTTAACAATGACTGTTATAAAGGCACACGTCGTTTCATGAAAGGTAGTGCCCACGCCGACAAAAGCACAATGAGATTGGAGCACTCGTCTCAAAGGCGAGGAAATGCGAACACAGCACCTAAAACACAATGGACACAAAGAGCATAGCACACAAAACACAAGAGCATTCAAAGTACATTAAAATAAATAAAAGACCTTATTATGTACGTAAATATAAGACACGACATAAGAACAGTACCTCAAGCATACAAAGTGAACAAAGGACACAGACAGCAGACGAATAAAGGGCACAAAGGGTCTGGGATATGGAGCCCATGGAAGTACGCAGAAGTAAAGCTGACACATAGTTGGGCAGGTGGACACCCTTGGCCGCTGGCTTTTCATCGCTCCAAGGACCTTGGTTGAAATAAACAACAAAAGCTAAATGGAAGAAAGCAAATCTCCGATCCTATAATGCTGTAAGAGTATGTGTGTGTTAACGATTGTGGGTGAGTATTAGAGGCATGGTCAATAAGATAATTGATGTTTGGGACAGCTAAAGTAAAAAGTAGATTGGTTATGGGATATAGAATGGTATGACAGTTCTAGGTGTTTTGAAAGATAAAGTTATCATTCTCTATCTTCCCTGCTAATTTCAGTTCTTGTAATTGATGCCGAGAAAGTGGAATCGCTTACTTTAACAAACAATAGTAAGTAAGAGTGAGCCTGTTGCTTATGATTTTTTTCTGGAGCAATCATGTCCAGGTTTCAAAGACAATGATCCTCGAATACCCTAATTCCCTTTCAAATGCCCGCAGCGTCATGAAAGACTGCGGTCCTTCAAAGCCATTCCCGTTAATTGCAGAAAGCTGACTCGACTTGCAATTCAATGTAATAGTAGGTACAGTATAGCGAAGAATAGAGTCCGTATTAGGAAGACGTTGCCTGCGTGTTCTTTTGCTACTACACCAGATTCTTTGCATCGCATGATACAACTTCGAGTTAATCCTAAACAACCTGCTTCCCAGCAAGAGCTTGATCTTATTTTCTAAAGGAAGGTTAATGCCGAGAAGCTTGGTCCACCGTGATTTTTAGCTCGTTCGACTCAAACGTCCCAGAGAAAGCGTCCGGGCTGCCGGCAGGGTCATCAAGCGAAGGCCCACTGATGTCCTCTTTCTTCATGGGCCATACGGCCTGCCATTTCCCTTCGAGAATAACATTTGCACTTATTCCAAGATCCTCAGGCGGCACGACGATGGGTTTGAATTCAATTTCATTTGAAGCGCTTTCGCCAGGAGGGATGGTCACAATACTGTCCAGCGTAGGCGGCCATATCCTGCGGAGCGCAATTTGGGCGATTTCTAGAGGTTTGTTGGAGCCGGAGGGAGTGATGGTGAGAAGACCGAGCTGTAGTGCCGCACCGTCCAGCGGTGAATCGTAGGTGAGTATACTGACGGGCCCCGTGTTGGTGTTGGTGAGGATAGCGCGGATGGTTGGTGGCGAGCTGGTTGAAGTTTGCTCCAAAGACACTTTGAGGCCCGTGATAGGAGACTCTCTTTCCTCTTGTTGCGGGGCCATGGTGACAAAATTGCCTTCGAATGTGTAGAAATACACCAAGAGGGCAACGACGATGAGAAGGCTAACGAGGACACGATGGCCGCTACACACACTGCGTGATGAACTCATAGATACACAAGCATGAAGTCAACAGATGGTCAACAGCTAGCACTGCGGGGCCCAGGAGGGACAGGCTGTGGAAAGGCGATAAGAGTTGCTTAATACATCAACAAGATGCTTGTAGGTATCGTTCCTTGGAGGTCATCAGGAGGACGATATTTAGCGGGAGCGAGCTGTGTCGCTAATAGCGCCGATTCTGTCTTCTTGTCTTCTCGAATGGTGGAAGGTGAAAGCGGCTAGAGGCGAGTCGCAAATGTATTGGTTACGGGTTGAGGTTATCGAATCGAAGCCTTTATCGCCTTCGGCCTTCCGTGTTGGGACTGGTGTAAAAGAAATCGAAGGCTACCTCTTGCATTATTCAAGGAAGCCCATAGTACTACTATTTGGCAAGCCGTCATGTGTATCCCCAAATTCATTGCCAATACAACTCTGCGCGACTATTACCTCGCTGCATGGATGACCTCGGCTTCTCAGCGTCGCATTATGAATTCCTCGCTAAGCAAACGCAATGCTACCTCTTGTATCACTAGCAGCCCCGTCCGTTCCCACTCGCTTAGTCCTCGTGCATGAGGTCTACGGCAATTGATGTGGCTAGGTATGAATTCCAGAACTATTAAGTGCTGACCACCTTGTCCATGTTCCTGGTAACCCTTGGGCGATGTCGACCCTGGACCGTCGCCCATGGGTATGCGCCGGAGCCGCCCGGATCAGCCTTGTCTGTGCCACCCCGGTCTTTATAACCGCCAGCTTTAGAAATAATTCAAATAAATAACATTCTCGCGGACGATTTCCGCATTGGGACTTATTCAACCGTCTTCAGCCAAGGCTGCGAGGCTTTCAGGCTGTGTCTCATGTAACCACGTACAGAAACTTGTTATCGGAGCCCGCCGCCCCCTGGCTATAATCCTCCGGTTATTGTTTCTCTAAGCTCTATTGGTATCGTCTCGACACCCCTCCCGGTGGAATAAGAAATAAGCATGGTTTTTACTCGCGCCATCATTCTTGTCGTACAAAATCTTCGAGACTATTGACCAGAAGGGAAGGTCGACGGAGGGTTAGATCCAATGATTAGAGAAGTCTCCCTATTTGCCGGCGAAGTTTCCCCTTGGCAGCACCAGCGAAGTCGCACCCTAGTCATGCGTCCTGCAAGACTGGAAAAATATTGATGGTGGCCAAGCAGAAACAGGATAAGCATGTTTCGAATGTAACCCCGGCTCCTCGGATTATGAACCTTACTTGGATCAGACTTGGGACCTTTGGATTTGGGGGACAGGATTGGCACAGCCGCCCGCTATCTCTGGAGTCTTCAAGTGCGGTAGTCACTTAGAAGCTTGGTCTGCGGAGTCTTCACAATTCGTCGGAGCGGGCCTAAGGCAAGGCAAAGAGCCAATGCCCGAGGACCCTGGCCACTTGAGAGGACGGCAGGCCCCGTCGAGCATTTCACTTTAGGCAAGCGATTCGCAGCTAGGTGGTTCTGACATACCTTACGTCGAGAAACAATGGCGGCGGACTAGCGACTCGCATCGGGGCAACATGATGGCCCCCATGCTATTGGCCCCCATGTTGATCCGGCCTCTTTCACCGAACCCATTGTCTAAGGTAATAAAAGCACAGACTTCGGGACTTGAACCGGGGGCAAAACGGCAAAGCTCTTTCTGAGAAAAAAGGGGGGCAGTACCCTACCTTTACAGTAGAGCGCGGTGCCTTGTTTGTGTAACTGCTAACTATCTTACCCAAGGAGAGCAATGCCTAGCCGCTTAGCAAGACAATGACATGGAGACAAAGGCTAGACGTCTCTGGAGCTTCTGAAGTTCCTCTCCGGACTTCCTTCTTGGCTCGATTCGCATAGCTCGATTGGCCTAGCCGCCGCTCGCAAAGAAAGTCTTGGACATGCCATGGCAATCACTGGAAATCAACCAGTATGTTTGGACCTGGAAGAAGAGTGTCGGTCTAGGCCAATCCCATGTCTGTGAGGCTAGCCCTCCCTCAACGTTATTATGCACCTAGACCGCGGCTTGGCAAGTGTATATCTACCGAGTTGAACACCATTTACGGAAGGAGACTATTTCTCCAATATATCACCAATATCATGACCTTCTGCATTGAGTATCCCCACGATCTGATACTATATCTTGCATTTGGATAATATGCCGTTCTGTCACAGCCACTTGCTCAATGCTAGGGAGAGGGGGGCTAGAAAACAGTGGACGCATAACCTATTCTAGGCTTTTGTGGTTATCTCACTCCAGATTTACAGTATGTGTCGCGATCAACATAAACTTGCCAAGGCCAATTAAGATGCGCGGAAGCAACCATGATGGATCGGTTGCCTTGCGTGATTAGGAAGCTGGATGACATTAAGCTAAAGGCGAATCGTGTCAATGGATAAAGATATTTCTCCTTTTCCTTTAGCCGGATGAGCTTTCTGCGCCGTTTGGAAGAGTCAACACCCGCTTACATGAAGAAGCAAATACCAGAAGGTGGTGATGGTTCAAGTATAAGAGGCTCCTTGAATCCCTTCTTTTGTGTGTATCGATTCTTCACCTCACTTCCAGCCTTCCAGACATTGTGATCGTTGCTTGCCTATTTGACAAAATGAAGTTCCTTTCCATTCTTTCCCTGGCTTCCATGGCCATGGCCGCTCCCCAGAAGCGCGCCGAGTCTCCTCTTGATGTCAAGCTTGAAATGGTTGGCAACTCTGATGTCAAGGCTACTGTCACCAACACTGGGTCTAGCAACCTCAAGGTCTTCAAGACTGGTACTCTCCTTGACAGCGCCCCTGTCGAGAAGGCTCAGATTGTCACTGGTGGTAGGTTTTATCAGGAGACATTATATAGTTGTTCGCATACTGAGAATCTCATGAACAGATCACACCGTTGAATTTGATGGTGTTCGCCTGACCATCTCCACCGAGTCTCTCGAGGAAGATGCGTTTGAGCTCATTGCCGCTGGCGAATCGACGGAGGTTACCTTTGACGTCGCTGAGCTTCATGATCTTTCCACTGGTGGTACCTTCTCCATCTCCACTGTTGGATCGTTCTCTTATGCCGAGGAGGACTCCACTGAGATCACTGGCTCTGTCGGCTTCGAGTCCAACACTCTCGAAGCCGAGATCGACGGCGAGGAGGCTGCCATGTCTCGCATTCTGTTTCACCAGAAGCGAACTAGAATCCAGTCAGACTGCTCCGGCTCCAGGCTGAGCGCGAGCCAAAACGCCCTCTCTAATTGCGCCTCGCTCGCACAGCTTGGCCAACAGGCCGCTTCCTCTGGCTCGGCGGCTAAGATGGAGGAGTTCTTCAAGTCCTCATCATCTAGCACCCGCAACACTGTTGCCAGTGTTTTCTCTCGCGTGCGCTCCGAGTGTTCTTCAACCAACGGAGGTGCCTCCCGCTGGTTTTGCACTGACGTCTACGGAGCTTGCTCTGGTGGTGTCATTGCCTACACTCTCCCCAGCGCTAGCTACATGGCCTACTGCCCTACTTTCTTCAGCATGCCCTCGAATAACCGCAACTGTCGCGCACAGACTCAGGCTAACACTGCTGTCCATGAGGTGTAAGTTGCCCAGGACCCTTCTTGTGGCATTCTTCTCATGGCTAACATTACCTAAACAGTACCCATCTCCGCGAAATTGCCGGGACTGACGACTTTGGTGGATATGGTAAGCATAAACATGAAGCTCACAAGAGCATTCAAATGGCTAGAATGAACTGTCGCGCTAACTGTGTTCCCAAGGCTACAACTTTGTCAGGTCGCTCAGCGCTGCTCAAAACCTCCGCCACGCTGACACCTACACTCTCTTCGCCCAGGCTCTCTACTCTGGTTGCTAAGAAATTCACATCGGGATGAAAAGGCACGATGCAAAGACACTTAAACACAACGCATCTTATCGATAGGCTGGATGTTTGATGGGAAGCGTACTCAGGGAAGGTTGGTATAAAAAGCAGATGAAGCGTTTCTTAGATATAGCGAGCGGAATATATATGCGTTTGGACCAGACTGATGACGATGATAAATAACAACGATAAAGATTTTGCTCGCTGATCGTTCGTGTAAGTGCAGTTTGCCATTTTGGGCAATTGAGCGTTGGATTGCGGGGACTCCGCATTCAAAAAGACCGCCACCCCAATACATGTACGAGTGGCACGATGGAGCAAGCTGATTCTCTCTGCAGAGAGAAGATTCGGAAAGTCTTATGCTACTCGTTGAATCCAAAATTCCCAGGCTTTGGGTTTCGACTGCGCCTAACAAAAATCAGGTCCGGAGAAAATGGCGTTTGGAATAATCAGTAATCATTGAGGGTCGTCGCCGGCCACTCGGCAAAGGACGAGTTGTTGATTCTCAAATCTGTCGAGTCATAAATCCGGACGCTAAAATAAGGCGATATCACTCGTTTCATATTCGTAAGGATTTGGACTTTGTGAATTTGACCTTTTGATTCTTATTCAATATCAATGCACTTCTGGAACAAAGCCCAGAACTCAGCCAGCCGATAGGGGGCAACGATCTTGAGCCAGAACAAAAACTGAGATTAGGTTAAAGTTGACAGGACGGAGCAATCCTAACTTTCCTGAATCAAATAGATCAATCACAAACAGATAATTCATGATTAAAGTTCGCTTCTAAAGGTGGGTTCAGAAGGTTCTACTCGTATTTACGTTTCTTTGGTGAGCGGGGGCTGTGTCTCTTTATCCGACGGCAATGACCCGCTATTTTTGGTGGTTTAAACAACGTCGACTCGATTCGATTCAATGCCAAGCCTGCACCTCTTTGAAGGGGGGGCTATTAGTCCTACGAGTACTCTAAACTAACCTCATCATCGGTTATGGCGTCAGAGAGCGTCTTCCCAAGTCTCGAAAGCAAACGACAACATCGCTACGATCTCCGCGCGCACGAGAACGAGCCCAGGACCCCGATCGCGGAAGCGGATACGAGTCGCGGGACCCTGGCATTTTCCCCGTCTCGGACCCTGCGTTGCCGATTTGCCGGGTGACTCGCTGCTTATCTTCAACCTGTCCCGTCCGTCATCACGAACCTTCAATCCTGTTGCCGATAGACCTCTAATACCCTCAAACGTCCATCCGACCGGCGATTATCGGCGTCTCGACAGCTACTCGCCCGCGAGGCGAGCCGTTGCCTTCATCATGACGGACCTCTCCAAGACTGAGCGCTTCTACCTCGCGCACTGCGTGCTGCTGCTGACGACCTTCATTGCCGCCGTCGTTGTCACCTTCGGTCTTATGTTCATGGCGCGTCGGCGCGGAGATTCTGCCCGATGGTGTACAACATTGATCAAGTTTGCAGCGGTGTCGTACTGCCTGTGAGAAACATATCCACCCAAGACTCTATAGCATTGTCGCAATCGGATAGCTAACTTTGCTTCTCTCTGTCTAGCTTCTGCTTTCTCGATTTCGCTTCCGACTCCGTATGGATTGCCTTTTCGCGCATGATTCGATCTGCCAAGAAAAATGATTACGATAACGTCGACCTCCTTGTCAGCCTATTGCGAGTTAGAGTAGAGCTCGGTGCCACGGCTCGCTTAGCGGATTGCATGACTATTGTCTTTGTCTTCCTCTCCATCGTTTTCCTCAGCGTTGGCGTCAACATTGTCCGAAGGGGCGAGCAGGATAAGCAGGATAAACTTATCAAATGGCTATCATACGGCTTTGCGACGGTCCTGGCTATACTTGCGTGGGCAGAATGGGCGATACGGGTCAACGTATACCTCTACTACGAGATCGATGACGATGATAACTTTGACATTGAGAGCGACGATGAAGATCATACGACTCACCTATTGAATATCTCGAGGAAATTGGACTTTGCTTTCGTCATGATCTCATGGGTCTTGTCTATTGCGACTTTTGCAAGGTCGACGCAGATATGGATACCAACGCGAACCGACAAGAACTTCAATATGGTAAGCTGCGCTTCAAGAATTACCATGGGCTGGTCTTGCTAATATTCGTCGCTTACTCATAGCCGCTTTTGTTCTTGTTCTTATGCTGCTTTGCGTGGCTACTGAGGAATACTTATGAGGTTGTTTATCAGCTCAAGTTCGTTAACCTTCGCGGCTCCCAAGAAAATCCGCAAGACCCAAATTACCTGGAGATAACCGAAGTCGTCCTCGACATGTGGTCTATATTTGTGGTCATCTGTTTAATGTTCGCCCTTGGCATCAAAAAGAAGCGTGGGCTATGGTCGACCCCGCCCCCTTCTTCAGAATCCAGCAATGAAGGCGGCGAAGATATACCTCTAGATGACCAGGAGACATTGCCCCCTGCATATTCTCCTGGACCCGGCGATTCACGCCCTGCTCTTGTTAGCACAGACCCACCATATTCACAACGCCCGAGTCCACCTCGTCAGCAGTCGTCGGATAGTCCCCAGTATGATTTGGCTGAAGATGACAATGAACTCGTGGATGCATTAGGCCTTGGAGGGCCGCCACAGCGGTATCAACCACCAGGAGGAGGAGGAGCTTCATACAGCCCCGGCGTTGGGTCATCATCATCTGCTGCTGCTGCTGCTCAGGCTGGGCCAGTTGATGGACATGAACTTGGGGCTCCTCCAAGGTCTCCACCTCCCCATGATGAAGCCATGGGTCTCTATCATCAGGCAGACGGAAGGGCTCCGCAGACAGAGCCTCTTCCATATCCTGAAAAGAACTAATCGCGCTCGTCTTCGATTCTTTTTCATATAACTATGGTATCCGTTTGGGTTCGGGTTTTGGTTTGGATGCATTTACCATCACACAGCGAGGCAGGGAACACAAAGGCATTAGATTGGGGGATTGGGGTTTGCTTTTTTTTTTTATAAGGGCTGTTTTCTCATCAGCATAGCGGCGCATACCATGATACCAACAACACGAGCAAGCACAGGGTTTATTTATCTATGCGTAGGTTTCTAAAGCTCTATAGGTAACAAGAAAGAGAGAGAGCTTGACTCCCCAAAGTGTATTCAGTTCAACTCTTCGGCGTATTCTGCTGGCGCGACGTAGAGGCCATCCTCACCGACAGTACCAGCGACATATCTGAGGAAAGTCAGTTATAAGTGTCTGTCGGCGGTTATAAAAGGGGGCTTACTTTGTGTGGCTGCCCCTGGCGGCGAGCTGGCCCTTGCTGTTGGTGAAAGTGATAGATGTATAGGCCAACGTTTTCCCAACTATCAAAGTCATCAACTCACAGAACTGTACCCAAAGGCGCTTTAGTTGACTCACTCTTATCACAAATGGCGGTGCCTTTCAGCACATCGCCCACCTTTCCGCCAGGACTTAAATATGTCACTGCGTATCCACATGTCAGTAATCGAGCCGCTGGTTTATGAGGGTACATTCAAGGTTTCTCTCACCATTTAGATCAGTCGACACGCCTGTGGCAAAACGACCGGTAGAGGCAACGGCCAGCGAGCCTCCGAAGTCTACCAGGCTTGCGAGTGTACCACCGTGGAGGGTTTTTAGACGGTTCTGTAAACATTTAGCTCCCGCTAAGGGGTGGGCGATCAGTGCATGAGGAAAAAGAGCATTTACCGTGAGATCATTATGGATATCGAGTTCGAAGTCAACCCTGCCGTTGCTGGCGTCGAGGATACGAAAGCGCTGTTCCAAGGTTCATGTGAGTTCTGGTTGGCCCCGTACAGACTCTTTGTGAAGCTAGTTTTACTCACTTGGTCGCCGAATAATCTACTCGCACCGGGAATCAATTGATCAGCATATACTTTTGTCCTGAACATGAAGAGATAGGTGCCTTCATCTTTCGATTATAGACATACCTAGGCTCAAGACCAGAGTCCTTCATGAAGGAACGCGCGACCTGCATAAGCACTCATCAGCTCCCGTCTGCTCGTAAAAGTGGAAGATGATGGTTTCCGCATACGCTGCGCACGAAGGCGAGGGGAGCCAATTGCTTTGCCATGTCTATTCTTTAAAATAGGCAGCGGATGATTGCGCGACCTGGACGATGTTTCTGGGTCTCCAAAACGGTGAATTGATGTCTAAGTTGCCGGCAATTGGCGGGCCGAGTTGAGTCGGCAGTCGATCGGCTACGACAATGACACAACTGAGCGCCCTGCAGTTGATGGACTCGCTGCTTGACAGTGCACTGGACGACCCTCCACGATTGAGGTATGGAATAGATATCTGGTATGACAAAAGACATATGTATTTCCAATGCTACTCTATCATTACTTTCATTCAATTATTTGATACACAAGGTGAATTCTCATTGTCGCAAGTGATGCTTTTCTTGTAATGCCCCAAGCAAGCCATCCGCCCATCCGAATATCACCCGCTGATAAGATAAGATAAGAAGTCAATCCCGGACATCATTCAAGAGTACGTACCTTGCCATTATCGCCTTGAAGTTCACGCAGTGCTTCAGAGAGCCTCGTGCAACATCTTCAACACTTCACGCATTCCACCTCCGCTCTTGTCGCCCCCGACGAGACGCTCCTCCTACCGACCCAATACCATGATATAGTCTCCCTCCGCCAACTCTGACTGACGTGTTGCACGGCCCAAGATGTCAGTCAGCAACCAGCCCTCGCTCCAGCTGGGCGACTACCTCGAGAAGCTTCCCGGCACCACCTTTCGGAAGCTTTACCAGCAGCCGTCCACCGCATTCGCTATCTTCCGGCGCATGCTTCCGCACTTGGGTATGCCTCTCAATGTCTCATGGCTTTGAAGTTTTTTTTCTCTATTCTTCTTTGACTGAGCACTTTCTACCAGCTAAAACGTTCGTCATGCGCATGCTCTTCATGCCGAAGCCCATGCTGCTCAATGACCTCGATGTCTGGGTCAAGCCAGACTCCAAACGGTTCGCGCGACAAGCTCAAACTCGCTGTTTACTTCTTCATACCTAATCTCCCTCTTAGGCAAAAGGACCAAGCGCTCTCCATCCTCCAGGCCCTCCACATCGTCCACATCACCGCGCCGTCGAAAGACAAACCGCAAGAGATGCAGCTCACGTCCAACTTCAAGAACTCGATGCGCCGCGCCCTCACCGGTGGAGGCTCTCACAACTCGTTCGGTGTTCCATCCTCTCTCGCCGTTCCACCCGAAATCGACATTCCCTTCCTCGACCGATATGCTCGTCGCAAATGGGAGGATATTCTTCACTTTGTTGTCTCAAGCGTGGGTTTCAAGAGCTCGGCTGATGTAGCTGGTCCGAATAAGAGCGTCAAGGAGCTTCTCATTGCGGGACGTCTAGTCGACAGACGCCCCAACGGCAGCATTGGAATCACGCAAGCGGGCTTCACATTCCTCTTGCAGGAAGCCAACGCCCAAGTCTGGACCCTGCTCCTCCTCTGGCTCGAAGCCATGGACAATAACAAGGCCGCTGGCTTGGAAGCAGTCGACATGCTGTCCTTCCTCTTCGTTCTCGCCAGCATGGAACTCGGTCGCGCATACGATACCAACGCCCTCACCGAACAGCGCAAGAACATGTTGCCGTCCCTCGTCGACTTTGGCCTTATCCATGTACCCCACCACAAACGCTCCATGTTCTTCCCTACCCGACTCGCGACGACTCTCACGAGTGGCGGCAACAGTCTGCGTACCATCAGCGAGGGCGTCGCCGCTGCAACCGCAACCGCCTTCACGCCCTCCGCAACGGGGCCCCTTAACAGCAGCGCCGAAACAAAGGGCAGTGTCGTTGTGGAAACCAACTACCGCATCTACGCCTACACTCAATCCACCCTCCAAATCGCCGTCCTAGCGCTCTTCTGCAAGCTCACCATGCGCTTTCCAGACATGGTCGCCGGCCGTCTCACCCGCGCATCGATCCGCCAAGCTATCAACTTCGGTATCACAGCCGATCAGATCATCGCCTATCTCGCAGCCCACGCCCATGAGCAAATGCATCGTACAGCTGTGCTTAACAACAAGCCCGTGCTGCCGCCTACCGTGATCGACCAGATCCGTCTGTGGCAGCTGGAGAACGAACGTATGAAAACGACGGGCGGGTTCCTGTTCAAGGACTTTGAGAATCAAAAGGAATATCTCGCTGTGGCGGGTTTTGCTGATGAGGTCGGCGTGCTGGTGTGGCGTAACGATAATATCGGTATGTTCTTTGCCAGCAAGCACGAGCAAATCCGAGACTATCTTCGGATCCGCAGCAAGACCTGAAAGAGGCAAGGCAGATTCAAGTTGTAAAATAAAGGATGGGCATAGATGGCGTTGGTTACATGGGTTTAATCGGCAGTTTCAACGAAAATAGTACAATGGTTCCATATTATTACGTACAGCGGTTGTTGCTGCACAGAAGGCTTGTTCATATACATCAGTCGTAAACATGCTTCCTCTCCAAGTGCAGCCAACAGATCAGATCATCAGGAACATTCCTTGCTTTTTGGAGCGCAATCAAAGCACTATTCCAATGGACCAAGCACCCGCAGCCGCTCTGCCTTTTCCAGATCTCAAACCCTGCTGGTGGACTATATTCGTCCCCAAGAACGATTACTTCAAAACGACACCGTTGTTCCAAGCGCGCCATACTCCAAGCATTTTCCATCCACCCTGTTGTTCATTACCCCTCCCATGACTGGTCAAAACCTTGTCGGCCGTGTACCATGGCTTCTTTGATTATTAGTGTAGTTGGTCTGTTTCTTGGCTGTTCGCGGTGTTGAGGCCTCGCGGAGCGCAGAGAGGCTTTGTCGGCCAGTTCGTTGGGCTCCATCGAGCCACTTCGATACCCTCCCCTTTTCTGCCACTGTACGATCTGGTGGTACTAAATTTGGCCGCTTGTGGCGCTGGGCGTACTTTTGTTGCCACTCTTGTAGTGAATTACGCGCCTCATCAGTTGCGCAGAATGATTCCAGATGCCGAAATATTCGTCGTGTCCTCTCATCCTCCTCGCTAGTTAAATTAGTGGGCGTTGTGCTGTACGCCATATGGGTTAACGCGGATGTAGTCGTCAAGCGAGGTAGCTGTGTTGCATGTTGGCTGATACTCGGGTTGATCTGCTTAACTGATGGCAGCGCGTCGTTTGACTCCTGTCGAGTAACAGCTGCTGATCGACCTGGAGGTATCGGATTCAGGCACTCTGAAGAGAACTTGTCCCAGAGCGACATGAAGCGTCCGGACCAGTACGCACTCGGCTGCGCTTCATCGACGCAAAAGGGGTCTGGCTCTGGCGTGCAAGATCGAGGGGAGGGGCAAAGAGAAGTTTGCGAGGCACCAGGCAGTCGAAGCTTAGACGAAAGAGAGGGTATAGCCGTGCTTCTCGAGGAGGCTGACGAAGCTTGGTCCACAACTTTTGTAGATACTGCTCTTGCGTTCAGAGAAGTCCGAGATATGGAAGTCTTGAGTTCGTGCAGGACATTCATGGTTCGGGACTTGGGGATCTTGGTTAGGGAAGCTGCCTTGATATCCGATGTAGATTGGCCTGGAGGCGTGTTCTCATCTTGAGGCGACTCGATTCGGGGAATCGTAGTAAACGTCGTAAACGTCGAACTTGTTTTAAGACTCGGCCTAGGCAACTTTGGAAATTCTCTCAATGACGCCTTGCGAAGTTCATTCGCTGGCCTTTTAGGGAGGGGGTCCTGAACACTCGTTGTTGCCATAATGCCGGATTTGGCAATGGTTGGCTTGCTCGACAGTGGCTCCTTGTGGTACCTAGCCGATATTGTACGTCCCCCCTCATGGTTGACAGGTGAGACGCAGTCCTTGATACCATCCACAATCACAAACGTATCGCTTCTCGAGAAATCCGGACCCCTGGAATTCTTGATCGGGCCCACTGGCGCAGAGATTACAGGACGAGGAGTTTTCAAACGAAGTCGCCCCAGTCGAGTGGTAGCCCTCGAAGGCTCGTTGACGGTCAGCCTTAGCTGAGAAGATGCCTGTTTCGCGTCCGATTCTTTTTCCATCGTGGAGTTTGCATGCCGTGGTTTTGATTCTCAAAGCTCTTTTCCCTCGAGGTTGTATGGATTATGTGTTAAGAAAACAAAAATGATGTGGAAGCAAGATGGTCATGGTGGTAGGAAGTGGATGAAGCTATATAGAAGAAGGCGTCGTTGACATTTGCGAGGATGAAACGGGAAGCGAGAATTGGCTAAGCGAGATCACGAAAGACCACCTCGTTTGTTATTGGGTTGTTTAGCGAGGTTATGGGATATTGCAGCTGAATGTCAGTTAAGCCTGACCCTTAAAGCCAGCAATCGTCCCTAAACAGTCGCGGCAGCTGCTGGAGCTTCGAGGCATAAGGCTGTCTTGAGGAAGGAGCAGCCGGTATCAATCACGTGTACACCTCTTCCTTCCTCATCTCGCTTGACCGAGCCTTACCAAATCTCTCTCCTTATCTTGCACTCTAAGATAGATTAGAGGCCCCTGTTCATAAGTATCATTCATTACTACTAGTAGTAGCTTCTGTAGGTCTCAACTGATATGGTATCTCTATTTCTATAACATCGCTTCATCATCTAACAGCTTCTCATTTGTCCCAACCGTCAACCGTGAATTGGAATTTCACGTCGCCCTCGCCCCTCGGGATTTCGTGCCCGTTAGCATCAAACAATGCCCTTTCCACAAACGTGACATGGCCATCCCGATCCACCAGTATCACCGTTTGTCTCTGCGTCCCGTACAAACCAGACATAAACCCATGATTGCCCTCTCCAACATGGACATCCTCTTGCGGCGGATGCTCGTTGTGCAGCTCCTCGTCACTCGGCCACTGTCCTTGACCCTTGGCTCGGGATTCCTTCATCTCAGCGTGCTGCTTCTCATCGCCGTGCAAGGGCACAAAGATGCTCCCTTTGCGGATATCCCACGCTTCGTACAGATCCATGTGCTCGCAGCCCTGCATCTTGTTTGTATCCAGGTGTCCGAAAAGTCGATCGATGAGTTCCTCCTCCCCCTCACCGCGCTCCGCATGCTCACGGACAATAGCGTCGAACGGCGCGATGCCCCCAGACAGCTTTGGCCAATCCTCGTCAGAGTCAAAAGTGGCGTTCGTCAATCCCCAGCCCTGAATCTGGTCCGGGCTCACGATAGGCACCTCATCAACACCACCCGCACGGTTGCTCACCACGGCAAACCCGTCGCTTTTGCGCTTCAGCTTCCCGCAGACGAGTGAGAACCCACCCACGCCCTTGACGCCTTCGCCCTCCTCCACCAATCTCCGAGCGCTCTCCTTGACGCCTTCCTCCGCGGGCTCGCCGAGCCATGTAGTCACCATGCCACCCCTACTGCGCTGCCCTCTGACGGTGCCGCTGGTACTTTGCAGCTCGCGGTAGTTGGTCAGCACGGCTAACAGGCCTTGCTTTGAAATGCCCAGCCATGTGCCTCGTTCAGGACGCTCCAGATCTCGGGATGATAAGACGTCTTGACCGGTTCTGGGGTGTTTCCACCAGTGTGGCCGGGATGTTGGTCTCAGCACGAACTCATCGCGGTTGTCGATGAGGACGAGGGAGTATTTAGGATGTGACGTTGATACGAAAAGTATGCACATCACGAGTGATGATAAAATGTGTGTGGTAAAGATACGTGTGTGTTGGTTGTCTCAAATAATAATTTTGTAATGGTTGTGATACCGTTTTGCAATATGTAGACAAAAGTTGTTTGGCGAAGTGTATGAATTTATATTAGAGTTCTTTAAAAGCCGTTGGATGGCAACGTTGAAATAAGGTGCATCAGTAATTAAGCCGAGGACGGAACGTGCGTGGGTCATACGACAGAGACGCCGAGGGGCGATATTCCGGGGCCAGCCGCCCCCCGACCGTACTGCTAAACTGCGCCGTACTGTCAGTAGCGCGATCTTCCGACGGAGCGGGGGAAGTAGGAGGTTTTCATCAACTTGCATGTGCACACCGTTTTTCTCCACGATAAATCAGGAGATTTCGGCAGGCGTGAAGGGTACTACTCGAACAAAATACGGGAGCAAAAGTCTGACCTGCATAGCTAAGCCTCTGAAAGGCTGGGCATGAAAAATTGTCTTGCTAATGCAACTTCGTCTCGGTATGGCCGTCAGTCTTGAAGCTGTTGTCTTAATGCATCACGAATATATTCAACAACTTTCGTCAATTATTTCGTTATTCCAGAGTATCTTTCTATTAATAACCAGATGCCCTCCACCATTTTTATTATGATGCCTTGACAACCAAGTCTATGAGTTTCCAACGCCACGCTGCAGCCACGCAATAGAACATGGCTGGCATAGTTAATAAATGCAAAAGTACTGAGAACTTAATCATATCCAACTCGGCACTACCTCTTGTTGTAGTTGATGAAACGGCTCTGTGAATATGTTAGCACGTGAATGTTGGGCAGAACAGGGATTACAGCGGTGGAGACGTACGGCAAGGAAGAGAATCGTCAAGTTGCTCACGATAAAGCAAGCATAGATTCCCAAGTCTCTCCAACGGTTATCAAAGGAAATGTTGAGCGGTGTATAGAACTCATCACCGACGCTGAAGGCGCAATACTCGCAATCGGAAGTGTTGTCGGACACAAGGTACCCAGGTCCGCCATTCTCGAAAAACGGCTTCATGTAGTCGCCACAAGTCTCACCATCGGGTGCAGTGAACAGGTTGAGCTCGTTCTGCTTGCATTTAACAGGCAGTTCGTGGAGAGCTGTAGTGACGGCGCCACCGATAAGGCGAGTGAAGGGGTCGAGCTCATACAGCCATGCCTTATAGAAGCCTGGAATCTGCGGGTAGGGAGTCGTGACACCGCAGAACAAGGCAAAGGTGATGATCAGGAAAGGGTCGAACTGGCAAGAGATGCGAGGCGAGGGAGTGAGGGAAGCTAGACCCTGACCCAGAGTAATGGCGAAGAACTCGGTAATGAGAACCATCAGGAACTGGTAGCCAGCACGCGAAGCTTCCACCTGGAAACCGGGCATGAAGTACAGTGGCAAGTAGAAGGCAACAGCACACATGATCGAGTAAGGTACCTCGGCAAGGACGATCGAGCTAGCAAACGTGATGGGCGAGTACATCTTGGACGAGGACTCGCGGAAGAAAATGGCACGCTTGATGTGGAACATGACCTCGACCTGGGTCATGATCAACGCAGGAAGGACCGTGATCTGGAACATGACGAAAATCTTGTTCTGAAGCGACGCGCGCGAGTCATCCAACTGCAAGTATGTGAGACCAGTGACGAAAGCCACCACAAAGTGGTTGAAGAGTCGAGTGAAGAGATAGTTGGGTGAGCGCCAGAACGCGCGGAACATGCGAGGCACGACAATCTTGAGCTGATGGAACAGAGGAGAAGCATACTCCTTCTCAAGTTGCGGGTCGGATGCCTTCGCGACTGCCGCCCGTTCCTCCTTCAGTTGTTGGATAGTCGTCTTCGTGTTGGCCAGCTCCGGGCTGTCCTCCCAAATATCTCCCCAGGCACGGTCTCCGACACGCGGAGCGCTACCAGCGCCTATGGCCTCGAGCATGAATTCGGCAACATTATCAGTAGGACTAGCCTCAGCACCATGACGCTTGAGATAGGCACGCAAGACATGGGCATCCTTTCCGATATCACCAAAGTAGACAGTGCGTCCTCCGCGCTCCAAGAGCAGAAGGCGATCGAAGTTCTCAAACAGGGCGGCATTCGGCTGATGAATGGTACACAGGATAGCCTGGCCTGCAGCGGCAAGCTTCTTCAGGAAACGCACAATGTTAAAGGCACTCTGGCTGTCGAGACCGGAAGTAGGCTCGTCGAGGAAGAGTAGAAGCTCTGGCTTGGCCGCCAGCTCGACGCCAATAGTGACACGCTTCCGCTGCTCAACCGTGAGACCGGCTTCAGGGGATCCAATAATGGCATCGGCTGTGTCCTCCATTTCCAGAAGAGAGATAATTTCCTCGACGTAAGCGTGACGCTCCTCCATTGGAGTCTCGTAGGGCTGTCGTAGCTCCGCAGAGAAACGAAGGGCCTCGCGGACCGTTTGAGTTGGCTCGTGAAGATCAAGCTGCTCGGCGTATGAAGTGGACCTCTGGAACTGCTTTCCAGGCTTGAAAGCATCAACCAAGACATCGCCCGAGATAGTACCAATGTTCTTGCGAGAAGCAAGCACATCAAGCAGAGTTGTCTTTCCAGCGCCCGATGCTCCCATAAGAGCAGTGAGCTCGCCTGGTCGAACGTAACCATAAACATTAGTGAGCAAGCGGCGAGTGCCACCAGGTACAGGGACATCGTAGTTGAGACCTTCCCAGGTCAGAACACTCTCCGAGTTGATTCTCAGGTCAGAGCCCTCTTCATTTGACTTGTCCTCGCGGCGTGCCCGCTTCTTCTCTTGCAGATTCTCGTTAAGAGCCTTGCGCTCCTTGTTAGGCTTTGTGAAAACCTTGGCGGCATTTCCTCCCATACCGAATTTGACAACCTCGCCCAGAACGACATTCATAATCAGGAAGAAGACGATGATGGCGAGAATGATGCCCCAGTTGCGCCACAAGTCAGCAGGGTAGTAAGAGAAGGTCTGAGAGATATAGGCGGAACCCTCAATAAACGTGGACCCTGAGGAAGATCCGGCCAATGTGCACACTTGACTGTTAATATCGTCATACCCAGGACCGGAGGGGATTAGAGAATCAGCCGTGCACTCCATATCGACACGGCTGAACTCGTTCATCATCAGCGAACTAAACGCAAGACCAAGAACGTTGATCCAGAAGATCCAGCGGAGCCAAACTTGCTGCACGGCGTACTGGATAAGGTAGCCTGACGTTGTAACAAACAGAGTGATGATAATGACGGCAAACTTGACGGCGTAATCGAAATCAGGACTCAGACATCCGATGATTCTGAACAGCAAGGTCATGGCGATATTTCCAGATAGAATCATCAGATAAAAGGTGAAAAAGGCACCAGCGTCGCGTACCAAATGTGTCATGAAGTACACGATAATGGAGAAGACCATGATTTCTGAGGCAGAGAAGGCCTGGTCCACAATGATCTGTCCAATCCACAGTGCCGAAGGTCGATGGAACGCAAATGCTTTGTGCTTGTTGACAATTGGACGTCCCAACATAGTCCCTCCCAGCTCTGAGAAGGCTTGGAAGGCATTGAACAACAAAGCCACAAAGAGAAGGCCACCCTTGCTGAAAGCACTAGCAGAGGTCTTATCGAGGTCGAAATACAGAGTACCAAGGACAATGGCAATGATGATGCTTCGAATCCAAGAGAGGGTGAGATTGAAGCGATCCTGGATCTTGAGAGCAAATTGACGCTTCATGAGGGCCCAGACTTGCAAGTGGAAGCCGACCTGGTAAGGCGACTTGGATGAAGACATGCGCTTGCTCTCTTTAACAGCAACCTGGAAATCGTCATGCTTCTGGCCTTCTTGATCAAGACCAGCCTTGTACTCAGCCATCTCCTCCTCTAGAGCCTTCTGATACTTGCTCTTCTTGAATGCTTCCAGGAGCGTCTCAGGGCTGTGAGGTGCATTCTCAGGGGACCGTCCCGGGGCATACTGGCGCTCAAAGTCATCGGTGCAGCCGGTCACGTAGTCGGGTGTCGTCTGTCGGGGGCGAGGGTTGAAACCCAATCCTTCAAAGTAGCTACGAGCTTCCTTTGCGGGGCCAAAGTAGACCTGACGGCCCTGGTCAATGACCATGACCTTGTCGAAGAGGTTATAGATATTCTCGGAGGCCTGGTAGAGCGAAACGAAGGTGGTAGTCTTGTACAAGTTGGTCTGCACTCGTAGAGACTTGGTAAAGTCCAGTGCAGTGCTAGCGTCGAGACCACGAGTGCTGTTGTCCCACGACAAGATACAAGCCTTGGTAATCATCATCTCGGCAATAGAAACACGCTTACGCTCTCCGCCGGAGACACCGCGAACAAAGTGATCACCGACGACAGTGTGACGGGTGTGCTCGATGTTGAACATCTTCAGCAGCATTGTAATCACGTTCTCCTTGAATTGGGACTTGGTCATGTTGCCAGGTCGCTTGGCCGGCATCTTGGTATCGAGAGCGAAACCGAGCGTCTGGTCGACGGTGAGGGTTGGGTGGTGGAGATCATCCTCGGCGTTGTAGACGGCCTCGCCTCGGTACTGGTCGAATTCTTTGGCCGTCCATGGTCCGTAGAGGACTTCTCCGTCAATTGTTGTGTAACCATATCGCTGGTTGGCAATTGATTTCAAAAATGTAGTACAGCCCGAGCCGGGCTTGCCCAGGACCAGGACCATCTCTCCGGGCTTACAGAGGCCTTGGAAATTATGGAGCAGCGTGTTCTCCGTCGGTTTCTTACCGAGACCGAGAATGTTGATTACAGGTGTAATGACATCGAAAAAGTTGATAATCGCATTGGGAAACGTCTGTACAAAGTTGGCGCTGCCGCCAATGCCTTTGACGGTCAAGCCATTCCAATAGGCGCCGATATGCTTTCCACGAATGCCAGCTTCGTGGTGAGCATCCAAATCACCTCGGAGCGCAGCCTCGAGATCGAAGACTGAGTCGTCATCCGAAGTTGATGGGTCTGAGACATTCTTCTCCGGATCCTTGTTGCTGTTCTCTCGACCGGCCGCTTTGCCGCTTTTACGGCTAGCACGCGAAACGCCGGTGAATTCGCGCTGTAAGTCCTGGAAATCGGCCTCGGCCTGCTCAACGGAGATGCCCGAGCGCACACTTCTCAACTCTCTAGAAGGGGTGACTTCGAGATTCTGGCTCCCATTGTCCTTCTCGTTGCCTGTCGACACAGACTCCTGGTAGGCAGGTGTTTCGATTTCGTCCGGGGGGTGGCCGGCAACCACTTGCCTCTCGGCGCGCTCAAAGGCGTCGTCTGCCATGGGGGCAGGATTCCCTTTCCTTCCTAGTGGTTCGTTGTCTGGTATTATTCTGCGCCGCAGGTATGAAGGTGGGCCAGCACGAGACCTCGGCGGCGAGCGAAAGTTCAGAGATCGCTCCCGTAGGTTTAATTAGTGGTGATTCCGGAGGGAAGACGTCCTGCAGAAGAGAGAAAAGGGAAGCATCCAGCGACAAACATCAGGGAGGGAGGCCAGGTTGGGAGCAAGAGAGACGTAAGCCCGCGCGGGAAGCACAAAAGCGACTTATAAGTCTCCCTCCGGCACGGCGCCCGGCGACAGAAAAAAAAAATATTGACCCAGAACTGATCCATGCGACATTACGGCGGCGCGCAGTAGGCGTGCCCAGTGCCCACCCAACATGTACGAGCTGTGAGGAAGTGGATCCGGCGACGGAGCCACGATCAAGGTGTGGGCCATTGCTCATGGGTCCCGTGAAATCAAACCAGCAGGGTCCTCTGCTTCTGGGCTCTACTTCGGGGCACAGTTGCTGGCACAGGTACAGATTGCCGTAGTTACGGCGGATGTGAGGCCCTGGACTGTTTGCAATGGGTTCTTTTGAAACTCCCCCAATCCCGGAGAGTATTACCAATCAAGCCGGACGCCGGAGCCATTCGGACATGTTGCCTTATGTCCTAAGCCGATGCCGACCCCATAATCGTAACGGGACGAGACCAGACAAGGCAAGGCGATCCCAGTCTGACACTGTCGTGAATATCCTCACGCTTAGGCCTTGATGCCAAGCAACGTCAATCAACAGCCGAGAGATGTTCAACAAGATACTTCACCGGTTGTCTATTGATCGGCGCATGAGAGGGGTTGCGGTGCATGCTTTGAGTGTGGCCACCGCTTGATGTGCCGGAGAGACATGATAAGTTTTCCTCTTTCTCTCTCTCTCTCTCTCTCTTTTCTTTCGGCCCTCCTCCCCTTAGTTCCTACCGTTTGTCCGGCGGGTGGCGCTTGCCTTAATTCAAGCTTTATCCCACTATACCCTCTTGGTTGCCGAGTTTGGCTGGCCGAGAGTCAGTCGGGGAGGGGCCACCGGCGCTTTTTGAGTCATCACGGCGAGTCAACGGGGCGAGTCAGCCATTCAGCGACTCAGCGCGCTCTCCAGCAGCCATACTCCGCTCCACTCTCGGGGGGATGATGGCACTAGTAGTCATTATCAATCATATTGCATCGGTTCTGTTGAGGGCGAGTATGTACTGCTCGTACTCGTAGTATTGGGCTAGCAGCATTACAAGTTGACATAGGCACCATATCTAATGAGATTCATGATTGATATTGATGCAGGATACCCAAAGGCTGATAATCGTACTTGCTTACATGCAGCCAGGGGGGCTCCTTCCCATCAATTCGATTCCGGCTCGAATAGTCGGCAGGCGGTGGAAGGTGCATCCCAGCCTGGGGAAAATCCGCACCTGCATCAGCGCACCTACACCCGATTTGGAGGGCGGGTCAAAACTCGCGAGGCAATGGCCGCGAAGCCTTCGGAGGCCTGCTTGATAGCTGAGGTGAACGCTCCGTCTGTTACTTTTTAAGCACCAAGACTCCGCAGCGGATTCTCAGATCCCAGTCGAAAGATTATTTCGGATGGATTTCTAATGGGGCTGGACGTGAAGGGACGTAAAGGTAATTTAGCAGACAACTAACCCTCTTGATTGGCGTCGCGCACGGTTTCACTAGTATTTGTGTGCGGTGCTTCGGACATTTCTCAAAATCCGCTAGTGCATTCACTAGCCTGGCTCTGCCCTGCATGCCCTGCGCGCCCTGCCCGGTCCACTTTATCCCATCGGGCTGTTCCCGCTCGTTTCAAGGGATTGAACTTTAACCTAGCTGCCCCACCGAAGGATGCCGTTTAGGAATCCGGGCCAATTTCACTACCTAACATTTATACGAGTAACGAGGACACTAACACAAAGCTATCATGATGTGAAAGATGTATATCCGTCTTACGCATAAGCTTATCACTCATAGATCTTGCTCATCACCAATATCTGGCGCGTCGTATTTTCTAGATTTAGAAGATAAGTATGTATTACGAACGTCTGCCACATCGTATGCCTGCCTGACTCACTTATTGGAATCGGTGCAAAGAACGACCGAAGCTTTCTAAGCAAGGTGCGCCTGACATGCTTCCGTCTCGTCTAGATCCAAAGCTGCGGCTCAACAGGATCATTGGCGCCCAAAACATATCACATCTGCTAGCCATTCACAGAATGGTGCTCCTCTTCACCCATGAGCTGACTGTTCACCGAAGTCTGCCGTCCGACATAAGTATCATAATGACATGCCTCTCGGCCCAAGACCAACCTCCCGGGTACCATAGCCTATGGCCGCCCACCATCAACCCCAGGAATCCCCCAACTCGGGTCTTTCTCACTAAACGTCCATTCGCCAGCCCTAACATCACCAACGCCCGACATACATACTCGTTGGGCTCATCCACAAGTGCTTCATAATTGCTCGTCGCGTTGCACAACGTGAGAGAACGCGATGTTCATTCGACTGAACGCACACGCCACCACCACGATTGCGCGCTGCACTTCTCGTTCTCCTCGAGATGAAGTTATGGTTGGTCGTTCAACTCTGCACCGTTGCCTCGCACTGTTCATCTTGAATCGGCGGCAAGCATTTTCTGAGGGTTTTGGTGATTCTTCCAAAAGCCCCTATTAGACTAATTTCCAAGATCCAGGCGTGGCTTGCTACGTCGGGCCAATGAGGTAAAGAAGTTGCTGGCTCTCTTCTACGATTTGTAGCTGTAGCGCACGCGGCGCGAAGAGAAGAGACTGTCTGATGCTTTCATTGCTTTTCGAACAAGTAGAGCTCCACTCGCTGCGACTCCGCGCCCAACACCGGTAAAGCAATGGTCTGCTCCGTCAATTTCTTCCATTGGTCCTGCGCAAGGAGGTCGAAAACTTCGGCTTCCGACGAATGGCGCACTTTCGTAGCTAAGAATAGCTTCGTTGGTTTTCGACTATCCCAGGTTTGGTTGGTTGTATGAAGTGCCGCCAACGTTTCCACCAAGGCGGGCAGAACGTCGACGTTGTAGGTGCAGTCGCTAAACATGATGAGATCCCAGGGGCGGGCCTTGATATTTGTGCTGAATTGCCCACGTCTTCCATCCTCCCAATCAAGATTCTCGTACAAGATTTGAGTGTGTTCGGATCCAGGGGCTCGGGCGATGTTTGTCCCCACTTGCTCCTCCGCGTCTTCGAGGTCGGTCATTAGGACGACCCTTTCCTGTGGTCTGCTGGCGGTTTGCATCGTGGAGCAGAAGGCAGCTACGCCCAACCCAAGTACTCCTACGCCACAGCCGAGCTCGAGTATGTTGATGGGCTTCTCCTGGGTAACAAGTGCTTTTACGGCCTGGATACATGGTCCTTGGCTTGCCTCTGTGACTGGTTTGTGAAGTGTCCCGGCAAGCGCGCAAACAGTAACCACGCCGCCATCCCAAACATGTCGAGCCAGACTCTTGGGCTCGCCCACATCTTCCACAATCTCCAATTGATTCTGTTCCTGAGATATCTCCCATAGCTGTAGCTTCCGCATAGATGTCTCCTGGTCACCGCCGCCTGCTGAATTCAGGGTAAGCCAAACAGGCATGACCAAACCCTGCTCCTTGCCGCTATCTTTCAGCACAGCATCTGCGCTATCGGCTGAGAATTTCGTTTCAGGCCGGATGCAGAGCTCAACATCTTTTCCCGCTGATAGATATTTCGATACTGAGGGAGGCACTCGAAATGACGATTTCACCACTCGCTGGCCGGATTTCCACATGATCTGACCCTTACTCGAGAGAGGAGTTGGAGGAGCCTCCAGTCCACCAACATACGCTTCGATGACCAGCTCCAACGGCTCGTCTGGGTAAAGCAACGAGTCACCAAGATCGGTAGATATGATGAACAAGAGCTCGATTTGGTGAGTCTTGCCCGTCACAGCCACTCGAGGCGGCCGTAGGAAGCGGATATAATGCATGGCGTCAGGCTCAGGTATCTATGTCAGGAAGGTGAGCAATATAGATCAATATAGTGAAACATATCATGTGTCTCTTGCTGGCGCATTGAAAACTCCGAACTTGAATGGGACGATTTCTGTGCAAGTGTCAAGTTACATATCTCAAAAGACTGACCAAAATTTGAGCTTCGCGATGCTTCCAGCCAGAATAGGCTTAGTCATTCACGAAGCTCGAGTTTCGACACTTCCCATCAGCTCTACCAAGTAAAAGTAAAAGGAAGCAAAGCAAAGAATATATATCTACAAAGAAGAAGCTCATGCCTGTTGCATAACTATCTTCGCAGTGAATTAAAAAGGATTACCCTGAAGGATGTGACTGTAAGTATCCGCAGAAGCTCTTCCTGCCCCAGCGCAGACAGCCTGCTACCCGGTACCTCAATATCTCGACATGAAGAACCCCTTTTTCTTACAACTCTGCGGCTAGAATCACAAAAGAATAAAAGAGAATTTGGTCTTATTAAGATGTATTTATCCCATCCGTGGGCTAGGCCTTTTGCTCTTTGGTATTTGGTACCTCTCGCGTACGAGATAAACTTTTTACACTTCAAAAAACGACAAACTGCATCCAGATTAGAAAAGATTATTAGCAACCATAACCTCTTGGATTTACACACTGCTCCAGCAGAACATCTGACAACAGTCGCAAACGGACTGAGTGCCTAATTACTAAACGGGGATCGAGTGTCGGATTACAATGCCGGCCCGGTAGCACTCTGTTTCCAGAACATGACGAATGGTTCTATATCTCATACAAGTGGTAGGAAACATGCGCCAACAAGTCCTTCAAGATAATCATTGCACGCGTCCTACAATCCCAGTGAACTAATTTCTAGCTTTAATCAAACCACATAATAGTATCACCCAATCTACAACATCCAACGACGTTAGCCGCCGTGTAGGCCGGAGCGGGCGCAAAACCATCTCCCGAAAGACCAGAAGTTTACTTTCCAGAATGAGTAAGTCGTGGTAACGTAAATCCCACCACCCGTGAGTACAAGTGGAAAAAAAAACCAGCCGAGGAGAAAAGAATGCGAGAAAGAATTAATAGCAACAGACTAGTCAGCCAACTTGCATACGGAATCTCACAGAGGGGGCTGGCTGCACTGGGTTCGAGGTTGCAGTCGCTCAGCGCTGACAGGTCACCCACCACCGCTGAAAGGGGGAGCGGAGCGGGAAGGAAACGCAGGCCTCTGATCGGGCGGCCAACACGTGGGCGCACCCAACCTGCATTGCACGTACAGCCTTTACAAACCGTCCAATAGTTGTGCAGCATCTAGCCGCCTACGACGGTGGATTAGGCGAAGGAGGATATTATTACCTTTGTAGTATTTAGCCCCCCCAACACTAGATACTACTAACTACACCTTTCTACGTTGGTGACCGAAGTATGGGTTGCACTCTTTCTCGCGCAGAGGGAAACACAGTGTTACCATATTGTTGCAGAGTAAGACATGGGCTGAGAAGAGGGGTGTAGATGCGGGTAGTACCATCGCGGGTTCCTTTTTATTCCCTACTTTAGTTCCTTTTTCTGTGCCGAGTCACCGGCAGCCACGCGCTTGGGCAGCGAATTGCGTCGCGTTGGGCGGCGGGGGAAAAGATGTTTAATGTGACGCGGCTTGCGCGCCTCTTCTTATCACAGACAGGTTGGTGACACGGAAGGGAGAGGGGTGGCAACACTCGCATCCGCGTGAAGGGGCACTGTATGTTAGTTTGCGGCTGAGGTCTAAGTTGGTTTCGGAGGCTGGAATATTTGTCCCGATCCCACAACTTGTACGTCAGTCGCGAGTATCTTGACATACAATCAATCTATCACTCTGCCCATGTAATGTACAGGACCCTGAAGTTCGTGCCATGCCTTACTTGCTCCGCGGGGCTAATGATGTCATGGCTATCAACTAAGAGCAGGGAGGTCCGCCGCCAATAGTGATATACACACAATACCATAGTCAGGGTAGTAGTCTAATAATGGAAGAAAACGGGCGGGATTAATGATTCTATTAGTGGACTACATGATTTCATCTCCTGAAGGAGGGGGAGTGTTGCAACTGGGAATTCTTCCTGTAGGGGGGCTGGGGAGGCTGGGCACACGGCGCACAGTACACAGTAGTGAGTTGAAGCGACAGACAGCCCGCTCAACGGTTGGAAAGCGACCTTCTGTCCTCCAGAGATGTTAGCATTCAGTCTGTAGGCCGCAGGGGGGTAAAAAATTAAACGAAAAGGATCTACCGACTGTGGGAATGAGCCATGTGGCGGCTCTCTGACCACTACCGCTGCAGGCTCGTTTCGTCTCTGTCCGATGTTCTGTACAGATTGGCCACTTTGCTGGCTGAACACTTCTTAGAAGGAGGGGCAGCGGCACGATATGAATTCGCCCTTAGAGCGTTGAGGAGGACCAGTTTGCCACAGGAACACATGCCCAAGTGTTAAACCTACCGAGGGTTGGACATATCGCCTCTTTCATTTAAAACCCCTGCGCTAGAACCGCCAAGGTGTGGCAAATCCGGGCCGGTTGTGCAAGGTGGACTTAGAAGGAACCAAGAGTTCACGCAGCAGGTCGTCATAACTACATGCGCGCAATGTAGGCTTACTCTAGTTATGATGCAAAGTCACATTTGCAAGGTTCAAGATATTCGCGTTTCCAATGTTTTTAAATTATTGCTGAGACTAAAATCCAAATAAAAGACACGGCAAACCATAGCCAACTCCTGCATTGTGCATGCGCACTCCCGTGTCTGACAGGTATCCGCATACTAATCCCATGCGTAGACCATAATTACCGTGAAGTATTCCATAAAAATAAAAATCTATCCTCCCTCTAAATTCATCCTCCAAAGTGCTTTTGATCAACCTTGAAAAAAATAGCCACGTCTGGCCATTTATATGAAAACTGGGAATAAAAAAAGACGCGTGCCTCGTTGTCTTCTGCTCAATTCTCTGCTTCTCTTATCGTTTTACCGAAAAACGATGGGTATCTCAGATCAAGGAAATGAACTCCTCAGGAATCGATATCCCCCCTCCTTCTTTCACGCGCACGTGATGGTGATATTACAGGTCGCCCTTGAATATCTTGGAAATAAAAAAAAAAAGTAAAAAAGTGTAAGTCGCACCTCCGGAAAAGCAAAGTGACGCCGAAGGAAAATAAGCTGAAAGTGGACGAAATGTCCACAGGAAACCAGATAGAGAGTTGGTGTTGTACAGTCCGGAACGCTGGCCTTTCCGTCCGGCGGTGTTGAGTCCATTGTTCGGTCCGAGCCCACAGAAAAAATGGAAAAGGAAAAGACGATAAAAAGAAAAGGAAATCCTCTCCATCCAGGGTGATCCTGATCCATGGGAATCCCTAATTTAGGCGGTGGGGTTCTCCAAAATGGGCGCAATGTTGACGTCAAAACGCATGCTCCATGTCCTGAGCTTGGCCATGAACTTTTCGGTCCTCATCAATTCCCGGTCTCGGCCGAACAATGTGTCAACGAACTCAATACCGGAATTCTTGCCAAGGCCAGACTGCTTCTTCTTGCTGGCCTTAAGCATGGGAGCCTCACAGCTGCGGAGCAGGAGACGGAGGGTAGCTAAGAGGCGCTCGCTGGAGTCAAGGTAATCCTCAACGAGCATCCTCTTTTCTTTGTTGCGGGCTTTGAGGCCCACCTTGATCGCACGATTTGTCTTCTCCGTCAATTCTAGCAGAAGAAGCCAGAGGTCACCGGCAATCTCTGCCAGCGGTTCCCGGGAGCCCACCTTGTAGACGGTCCAGTCGTATATCCACTTGCCCAGGCTGTTAGCGTCGAAGACACTTCCAAGGAGGAGAATAGGTTCCTCGCGCGGGTCCCAGTTCTTCAGAGAATAGCCGGGGGGTATCTTGTGCCTTGCCGCATCCTCTTCCGTGGCCTTGGGGGGAGAAGGTGGCTTGGCCATGCGCGGGGTGGTGTTAGAGGTGGGACGGACGGTCGAAGGCCTTTGGGGAACTGAGGCGGACGCTCGGCGGGCATGCGAATGACTCGTCGGCGGTCGGGGCTGGGCGATCGGCCGAGGCATCTCGTAGGAGGCATCTCGGCTGTAAACTGTGTTGTCGTTGTTGTAATAGGCCGCGTCCTGCCAGTAGCCGTCGAGGTTAGTGTACCATACCCTACTGTGGTCGGGTTGAATGTTGGTGTAGGTGCGAGTCCTAGATCGCGACTGAGCAGGCAGCACATAAGTGCGCCCCATGGCCTCAATAATCTCGTCCTCGTCGGATTCTCCATAGGGGGTAGAAGACCGGACGTGGGAGGAAAAGGAGCTTCGACGATTGCGCTTGGATGAACGATGGGATTTGGACTGTCCCTGCGACGAGAAATCTATGTAACTCACATCTACCGTGGCATACTCCCCGGAGCTGTTGTATCGGGGCGAGTCGCGCGGCGGACGGGGACTGAAGGTGGACGTCGTCGAGTAGCTGTTGACACGACTGTGAGCGGCGCGGGTCGCTGGTCGTTGAGGTGTTCGCGCGTCGAGCCAGTTTGGCCGAGGCGACGGGGTGGGAGTAGCCGACGACATTCGTGCGTATTCCCAGTCGTGGACCGGGGTAGATCGGCTTGATCCTGGTGTTCGTGGCGATGGATAGCTGTTCATGGTCCCTCAGGTCTTCTTGGTGAAGTTCTCCCCTTGGCTTCCACTTCCTTCAGCCTCCGCTCTCCAGCAGGGTGTTGAGTGTCGTAATTTTGGTGGTTCGGTTCGTATGCTGGGTAGCTCTTCGTGTGATGTGTAGGATACCCTCGTTTTGGATTTTTGCGTCAGGGTAGGGACGCGAGGTGCGGTTTTAGGCCCGTCACCTTGGTATGTGGCCGGAAGAGAAGGGGTTGGAAAAGTGTCGAAGTGCTGCGAACATGACCGATCTGTTTAGAAATCTTATTTCCCCGAGGAGGAAATGGTGAGCCACGTCCAAAAGGAACCTGGCTAATTGAGTGAGTTTTTGTTGAAAATTGCTGACCTTGGGTTCAGCAATTAGTTTGTGGCGAATGTGGCTGATCGTCGACGACTCGACGAGCGGTGGCTGTTTTCGAAATGTGATGTATGATTTGTTGATTGGCAAAAGCCAAAAGGTTTGGAAGAGAGGGAGAGAAGAGGTTGGTGTGGGCGTGCGACAAGATATATATTGTGTTTTGGAGGGGGAAGCAGGCCCAGCCCACGACTCTTCCTTTTTGCCAGACGGGCAAGGATGAGAAACGAAGCAGGGGGGAAAAGACAGGGGGCTTCAGGCATGCAGCAGGGGTGCGGCCAGAAAAGCAAGATGTGAGTGATTCTCCGCTTAGGAGGGGCGTGTTCCTAGCTGGCAGCTGCTAGGTACCCAACTCAATCACTACGAGTACGTGTACTGTAGCGCTAGCACCCGCTGGACTCCCGCTGGACTTCCGCTGAGCTGGGGCTTAGTCACTGCTAGTTGCAGCGATGGAAGGTGCTGGTGGCTGCTCCACAGTGCTGGACCCTTCCAAATGACACGGTCTTGCCGTTTTGCTGTCTGTCGTTGACTTGACTCGCTCCTGCTCTCCACCAAAGTTGGCTGACCGGAGCTGACAGAGTCGGAAAGAGACAGAAATGGACACTCAGAGTGGACTTTGGTCTCTGATCTGATCTGATGTGGCTGTTGTCTGATTTTTCAACCTAGACCAACCAAACGATCACCTCTCGTCTCACGAGATGGCTGGGAAATGGTCCCAACAGCCAATCTTCTTCCTTGCTTTTGTCGCTTATGGCTCGTCCACACTCGCAAGGGAGCAACAACTGCGGTACCCTGCCTCGAGCTCAGACCGGCGGCGCTGAGGTGACGATTGTGGGTGCAGGCGCGTATCGACAAAATTGTGGTGGATATAGTCGTGTAATTCAAAAGCGGATTATTTCACCGAATATTGGGGATGGCCTGACCGAAGCTCAGCGTTAAAGACCCAATCTGTTGGGATACCGCGGTCAATAACGTCCCGGTCGCACACAGCCCCAAGCCTCAAATCCCAAGGCTACGTCGAGTGGGCTTCCCAAGACCAATATGACGATAGGATAGGCGGAGATAGGCTGGATCCAGGCCTCCCGGCTTCGACTCCAAGGATCCCGGAACGCCGGGGCCTTGCAAAACTCCACCAAAATCGTCTGTCCAATTTGCCGGGACACCAACAAGCGAAATGAATCGTCCTGCGTACTGGATCCTAATTCCTAACCGTCGCTCAGCGCGTCCGTGCCACGGCTGTGGTTAAGGAAAATTTTTCAACGAGGCTCTGCTAACTGCCTTTATAGGCAGGGCATCAAATAAGCACCCTTGATATGGTGTTTCGGCCCGCGAGACCAACAGCCACAGCTGGGCTTCGTACTCGTACTTGTAGCTGTCTGTAAGACTCGTGTTGAAAAAGAGGTTGTGAGAGCACAGGTAAGGTGGTGGCTCTGCGCATGGCAATATGGCCGCAATGGTGGTGCCGTAGTGAACGAACAGCTCGGGTGCTCAGTCTTTTAGGCCGTTCTGGTGAGAGGGCCAGCCCCTTCAAATACCTAATTTGTTCTCTTGTAAAGGGTATCGCAGTGTGCGACTGGTTGCCCTGAGGCGGGCTGCAGCCTATTTTGGTCTTCGGTCGGAGATGAATCAATCAGCGCCGACGAACACCACTCGCTGTGTCAAAAAAAGAAGTGGTTGGGTAACACCGGCACAGCCGTCTATGTCAGAAAGGCTGGAATGGCTACTGGATGGTGGTAGTGCAAGTGTATCCTCGGCTGCCGCCTCACGAGCGCCCGTGTAATGTGACGGAGGCTTCCAGTGAAAGTCCGTTATGGCCTGCGAACCTACGGCGGACGAAGGTGGATGAGAGGAGATCCAAAGGTCGCCAAATTCCAGAGTCGGGGCCGAAGGTCTCTATGTACTCGAATATGTACCGTTATCTGCTCGGGACCATGATCATATTGGCAAATTCGGGCAGTTCGGTCGCCTCCGTCAGCTCCGTTCTGCAGGTCATCCAGGCACGACGCCACGAGCAGAGCTCCGAGACATAAAGCCGTGATGGAGAATTCGCCCCTTCTAAGCGCCCATCGTGCCAGGCGTGACCACGCACACCACCATCTGAGTCTGAGGAACCCGTAATGGGGAGGTTCACAGCGCTTGTGGAGCGTGCTTCGTCGTCACATGGACCGGAGTGAGAATGTGATTGAGGTCCCGTCCATTTCACGGCACCGTGCAACACAAAGCGGAATGATCCTTACGCACGCTGACATTGGGGCAATTTATCCCCCTTGGTCTTCCCAAAGCATCTGTCTTGGAAGGTAGAAACGAGGCCAAGGCTATTGCAGAGGCCCTATGTGAACACAGCAGATCAAGCCCCGGATATGGAGTATTAAACAGCTTCACGGAGGCGGTTCCCCATGTTGCTCGAATCACGCGTGCGGCTAGCCCATATGCCATATGCACAACCTCCGCATCGCATCACCTCGCATCGCATCGCACCGGACCGTAGGGGGGAGGGAAGGGTGGAGGAGGCGGGCAAGCGGGACAAGCGTGGGCACCACGCGTGCAGCCCACCCAACCTTTCCCTAAACGCCCAAGGGCCATGTCGCCGGCGAGGCTAGCAAATGGGAAGGTTTCCGTCTATCTGCGGGTGATAAAGCGCTTGGATCGCCCTTATCGCTGCGAGTCTGCGTCTGCCCAGCCTTACATCGTGGACGGTTCTAATGAAGTCGACTTCAATTCATGCGAAATTAAGCATTTGTCGATTTTCCCTTCTCCTCCACCTGTTCCCTCAGCGGTCTACTGCGCAAGTTTAACGTTCTCACCGCCATCTAGATCTAGGAGCTCCGCCAGATCTCGTCTTGTAAGTTCAGCTCCCCGCGCATCTACACAAGCCTGAAGACACGAGACTTGAGAAGTTCAGCTTAGAACGAGAGGCGGGGATTTCATGCAACAAAGACAGTAACACTAAGACTCGAACTTTGTCGTATGATCAGTCGAACGGATACAATGGGAGAGACACAAGACTTCTTGAGACCGGTTGTCTCGGTCATTGATACCCAATTGTTTCAATGACAAGTCAGCCTTCAGCCGGCCCTCCGAGACTCTGAACAGTTTTCGAATACAAATCTGATGCAAACGCGTTCGATGAACGCGACTTTCAGAACATACGCGTGGTGGATTAATTGCCAAGTAATGGCAGAATTGACCTCATCGTGCCGACCACAAAACGCCCACGATGTTAACCAAGAGACGCCTCATTTTCGTGATTGGTACCTAAGGAAACGTCTTCGACAATCATGACGTATTTGAGCAGGCTTTCATTATGCTTTATGAATGCTCAAATCAATTATATGTTCTCGGTGTTTTATAATATTGAATTTGCCAATGAGAAACCGGGCGCGTTTGAGGTTGGGTAGCGATGACTCGGAAGACAACAATATTGCTTCGCACTCCGTACATTAACCCTTTTCCTCCCCGAAGGCAATAGGTAACTAAGACGCGCCAGCAGCACTCCTTTTCTATCCTCTTGAGGCCCGTCCCGCCAATCTGGCCAAACTACAGTTGCCTAGCTCGACATGACTCAGTGGGTGCTGCGACCGAAGTCCGGGAAGACGAGCGTCTGTTGGTCGCCGACCCGCGAAGCGATCAGTGCAATTGTGGTCCAACTACGTTGCACAGTAAAGATTAACTGTCCGGAGCCATGGCCTGGCCTTCAGCTTTTGCTCGTAACGAAATGACCAACATTTGTGCGCTCCGGTTCAATCAAAGGGGCACTCCCTCCGGATGTTTATTAAACGCCCTCCGGCCGACCCATGCCACGGCCACACAGTCCACACGGCGCAGGACAAGCTGACAATGAAATGGGCTTTTAATTGGCCGACAGGGTCCTGACCACCCTGGTCTACTTTCTAGAAAGCCACCCCCCTTTTTGATGTCTTAGTCTGACGATCCCTGAACCGCACAACGTTCCGCGGTGCCTGCCATTTCCCTGGACCACTCAAGGGGATGGGAAAATTTTTTCACACATTTCTGATTTTAAAATCACCGACTAATTTCACACGGCTCGCGCCTTGGGGGCGTGCGCTTTCTTGGGGGCGGGAGCGTGAAGCATGAAGCATGAAGATGGCTATGAGAATAAACCATGAGCAAAAGAGACACTAATTATGGCCTATGACTCACGCAGCAAGCATTCATTATGTATGAGCTCCCAATCAACTGGGTGCTGCGGTTGTGTTATGTGTTGATGTCCAACAAGCAGCACCTGGTTGTCGAATCGGGCGCCAGCTGCACTGCGTCCCGCAGCCCCGATTGGCACTCCCGTTCTCCAGACGGACACGTTTGCAAATGGCCCACTCGACCACTTCTTTCTTAAGAATAGCTCCAAAAGAAAGGGAAGTGAAGGAGAAAGGATGGCCTGCTGCGGCCTGTTGCCCACCCCCATCCAAGAAAACAACAACAATAACAACATCATCACGACCCTCTTTTTGCATGTCCAAGCTATGTAAGTTGTAGGCGGTGGTATGGCCGAACCGCTTGAGTGTGGCCGAAGGGCAAGCAACAGAGAGAGAGAGAGAGCAAGGGTTAACTGCCACGCTACAAGCCTGAAATAGAGACCGCACGCCCGCATCTCACGTAACTTGTGAAGCACGCGATGCGATGTGTTAGCATGCATCTTTGTTTGAAAGGGCTCACCGACTCTTTTCAGCCGTGCCCATGCTTCCACTGACCGGACGTGCTGCAAAAGTCGTGCGTAATGTAAAATACATTTATACCTTCGAAGCGCGGAAGGAGTGAAGAGGATCGGTCTGGACTGACTATCCATAGCCTTTCAGCGCGGTGGAATTGGGTCTCAGATCATGGGAATGTCGCAATAGCTGCACTCTAGGTTCCACACCCTCCTCTTCTACCCGTCGTACTATTACTTTAGCATGCAGTCAAAATCCCCTGAAGCTTTTAGAGAGGGGCCATCGTCAGAATGAACAATCCTGAGAGAAGCTTTTACTGTACTCCCCCCTTTCCCCCCTCCTCTCTCTGCATACAGCATACAGCATACAGCATACAGCATACATACTGACGGCTCGCCGAGGCGGGAAGAGAGGACGCCCGCGTTTCGGATGTACGTACGGGATATGCAGAGAGGGGTGTTGATTAGGGCATTGCGCACGGTGACGTAGGGGTTTTCCCACAATAATTTCTGTAAGATATGTTATATTAAATGGATGGAAAACCCGCCGCGCATGGCCGATTTCCCTTTGCAGCAGCTGCTACACTCGCGGCGGGAGGGCAGAGCCGAAAAGAGCATCAGCGTCTTTACTCATAATGGCATGTAATTTGTGCTGCCAGCTGTCTTTGGCAAATCCCACAAATATTATTTATTTTATTTTATTTTATATTAGTGCGGATCTGACTACCTTCTACTCGTAGGCAACAGGATTTAGTTGTTCTGGGAAATAATTACGGCCATGCAGATCCTTCGGTAAAAGACCGAGCTTTTTGCTTTTGTTTCTTTGGTGTTGGCTTCATCCTAATTACTCCTGGCTTTCCGCATCTCTCCACACGGTACGCGACGTGCCGCCACCGTGCAGTGATGCTCGTTTGAAAGTAGTAGCTGGTTTGGGATGGCGGCCTAAGCACAACCCACACAGACCGAGGTCGCTTATTGCGAGGCTAAAATACTTGCGGCGTAGAAAAGGTGACAGTTTTGTCAAGCGAACAAGCCGAATTAATACGGGAGGCGTAAATATCGTAATTACTGGCAGTACTCCATCGTTTGGTGGATTCTTTCCAGAAGCAGTGTCCTAGGCTCCTTTTTTACCAGAAGGACAGCAAACATTATCTATTCGTGTCCATGCATGGCGCAGGGTATTACGAGAAATCATTTGGGAAAGATACTATGATTTTTTTCGGTAAGTCATTTACCTTTCGAGTTCGCCTTACAACGTATGAGGTCTGGAGTGATTTATTCCGTGTTGTTCTCTTGGCGACGTGTTCACCTAACGACACGAAGCTTTGGGCTACTGCAAGAGGCCGCTGCGTGCATCGCAGAAGATCAGCCCAGACTACACCAGGCCACAAGTGTCTGCACGTTAGAAACATGTCGGCTAGAGTGAAGGCGGAAAAAGAAAGAAAAATGATTCTAGGCTTTTGCTTCGGACCTTTGGGGATGAAAGCGTCACTGTCGCGGGGGTGGGCTGTATTTGATATCATCGCCGCCCAATTTGACTTACACATGAGCCATTCGCAGCCTAACCGCCAACAGTCATCGCGATCCAGAAAGACCGCAACTCATGTCATATTCCTTGAAAAACAGGAAATTCCAGAAGCAAACGCATTATTGAACCCAAAAAAGAACTCAGGTGTGCATTTTACGTTTTCCATTCAACCACACACACCTTGAGGTATTCCTACGTAGACGCCTGCTGTCGTTTGGCTCGAATTGCTGTCGTGCAGCATGCGACTGTGCCCAACACATCAAGCAGGAGGGGTGTGTGTTCCCACGATGGCGCCAGTGCAAGGGAACGGCCGACGAGCGAACCTATAACCTGCCAAAACTTTTACGAAAATGACAAGCCAAGCCTAAGCGCCGGCCGTTCAAGATGAAGACCCTTCTTACCGCTTGCTTTCCTGTGCTGCAACGTGCCCCTCCAGCTCGTCGTAAAGCGCATAGTGAGAGCGAGCGGGCCTCGGGTTTGCTGCTTAATGACATGGCAAGTGTCGTCGTCGCCGAACGAATTGCAAAGGTGTATCCTCCTTTTGGAATGACCAGCGCACCCTTTTGGTCTTATTACATGCCGGACGCTTTGGGCGGAAAGATTATTCCTAGAACGGCCTTTTTCTTTTTTACTCCGGTAAGAACCTTGCTCAGACAGCAAAAGGGTCGAGGTGAGGGGCCTCTGTGGAAGATTAATCCAGTCAAAGGGCAACATGAGCTTGAGATCGCCGTCGTTGGATAAGTAACACGGCGTGGTTACGTCTTACAAAGATGAGCATCTGTCCAATAACAGTATCACCAGAAGTAGGGAAGCCCAGCCGGGATGCACCGACCCCCTGCCCCAAACTTAGGGCTTTTCAGCAATCACAGGCTTACGATACACACCGCAAGTGCGGGAAAGGAGATTCCCGTCAAATCAAGAGCCGTGATGAGGGTATTTCCACTTTGTCCCTGCTTTGCCGTGCAAGTCTCAGCCCGAATATGACCTCGCTAACAACCGCGCACTGTCCTCTGAGCAGGAGGCGAAAAATCTACATTAGCAGCTAGAGGAGATGAGGGTGAAAAGACAACTGGCTGAGGATCACATGTTGGAGACACATGAGGACCTGGACGCGCCAATCGCAGTTGTAGCCCACACCGCCAAGTATCGTGGACTGGCCCATGATGAGTTGTTCACCAGTTTGCTGTCCCGCGGTTGGCTGGAGGGCTTCGGCGCAAGTAACTACGTAGGGAAAGAGTTCTGTGGCGGTGCTGGTATTGTTGAGCCCGATAGTCCGGAACGTCCGCTACTGCGCCACCCGAACGCCATACCCCGGGTGGGGCTGCTGGCTCCGGCTAGCCCCGGGAGCGTCCCGGCATTGGGTTCCAGATCGAGTGCTTAGTTTGTGATTACGAAGCAAGATTCAGTTTGCATTTACATACGATATATGCCGATTCATTGGTGCCTAGAGTGACTGCCTGCTTGGAATGCTTTGTGGCGCAGATACCAGAGTATCGTACAGGCAGTTGTTATGTCTTTGCCACCACTAGTGTTTCTCTCTTATTGCTCGGTATAGCGTGGCAAATATCGTAGGAACGGGGAGAGATCTTCCAATAGACTTGCAAGTTTCTGAATGACGAATCTGTCTTTTTGGGGGCGAATTAATTTGTTAAGGCCCTTGTATTCACTGAGTCAGAAGCACCTCGTGATATGAATGACCAGGCCGAAGCGGCCACTCACCATCCCGAGCAGCTCCCTATCTCCCGTACAGAGCGATGTGTGGCCGAATCTCCTTTAATTATTCTAATTTTGACTGATAAAGGCACAGCTCATGACGGGTCATTGGATATCTTGCTTTTCAGCCTGTTCCCTAGAGGAGTATGTGGCAAAGTTCTCAACCAGAATACACAGGAAGATAGGATACACACGTACACCCTAATAAGTTGCTCGTACGTAGAAAGTAGACATAAGCGGTAGCTAATAATCGACATAGCATCCAAATGACTGTTAAATAAACTAGTCTTAATGTGACATACGCTACCATGGCAAAGCAGAGTCAAGTGTCCGCGGAGGTATAAGTGGATTTAACCTCGTGTAATGCTGAGTCTTAAGCTGCCGCAACAATCACATGATAAGGTAGAATAGATATTACTACGGGTAACATACGAAAGGCGGGGAAAAAAAACGAGACTTTCACAAGCTAGGTTGACCGCACCGTCTCCCCCCCCCCCCCCACCCGTCGCAAGGCTACCGTGAGGCTATCACAATGAGTCACACAGCGACAACGAATCTCCGGATCCCCGGGTCGCAACGGAACCTCATTCGTCCTATCTAGGGAGGTGATTTATCTAAGATTGCTTCATCCTAGTCGAAATCTCTCCCGGTTGTTCCGTATTCGCTAAAAATAGACACGTGAATGCGCAAATCATAGCGTGCGTATGAGCACACTGTATCGCACAAGCGTTGTGAATATGTCTGAAGTTAGATCCAACAGGGAGTGTAAGCAAGGTATAATAGGCAACAGCTATGGACGCGCTCAACCGCGTGGGGAGTAAGAAGTCCAGCAATTTAGTTCATATATTTACGGAAGAAGGTTGAAGTATTTCGATCGAGATAAGCAGCATGTAAATGTAATATATTAAAAACAGCATCTGTGTCTAGTAATAGTTAACTATACAGAGCTGAAAGGCCTTATGAATAGATAAAATACTAGGAGACTTATATAAATTTATTGCTTATCTTAACTGTTTATTTAAATTAATGTGAATACCTCTCTTGTAGCAAGCCAACGCGTAATAAGAAGCGAAAGGAAGAAATGAAAGGAGATGTGGTAGTCAATTCAGCTATCTGAGCGGACTCTTCTCTTGTTGTTGATGTCTCTCTAGCTCTGGTCCAGAGCCAGCTGTCTTTAGTAATGCCTATCTGTAGTTAGGGGCAGGTACCAACGGGCGCCTGCTGCATCTCTCCTATGAGAAGAGCCTTAATTTTACTGAAGAAAAAGCTAGTACTAATAAGTATATTATCTGTATACTAATAGCTTGAAGCTTACCTTAATGTCTTGTATTAGAGATTCTAATTTTCTAGATAGTGTTTATAAGGGAAAGAATAAAGAGCAAATACACAAGCAATAGTTTGAGGTAAATTAGCTTTAGCAACTTATTTTGTAGATTTATCTTCATCCGATGACTTCCCTGATGATGGCCCCTCCCCTGCTGAGTCTTCCTCCTCCGACTCCTCCTGCTCCTGCTCCTCCGACTCCTCCGGTGCTAAAGCTGGGTGTAGCTCTGTGCTGTGTCGAGAACGTGTTATATACTTCCAAGAAAAGCTACAACGCTCCTTATTGCTCAGGCAGCGTAAACACTTAAAAGTATTAACGTCCTTGTGAGATGGATCAGCTGCTACTATGCAGCCCTGTTTGACCTGAGCGCAGTTTTGACACCGCCTGTAAAAAGGCACCGGCACCGTCCTCTCCTCGGATGGCTCCTTAAGGTAGTGGAGCTTTCGGTGGTCCGCAACCGCTTTAATAGATATAGCCTTACCACATTGCGGACATATCTTCTTATTCTTCCCCTGCGAATGCCAGTGCTTTGTCTTTGGAATTGTATTCCCTGTGCTTGGGTGAGCTGGTGTTGTTGGTTGCGGGGGGCTTGGGCCGCTATCGCTCCCCTGGGACGAAGAAGTGGGATCTGGCTGGGCTGTAGAAGAAGGACCCTGGACCTCGGGGTCGTTGCTAGACAAATTTCTGGCGGTCGAATTAACTGTTTCAGGGGAGTCCTCATTTGACTGCCTGATGTCAGACGCGGGTCTGGAAGGGGATGGCTTGTCAGAAGCCATATCACCAGATCCTACGGGGGCATCAGGCTGAGAAGTCACAGTTGCTCTGAATGTTAGAGTATAATTAGTATCTCATGCTTAACTAAAACTTGAATATTAGTCGACTAGCCTTACTTATTTCTTGTTGTTTATATCTGGAGAGTACTGTACTCAAGCTGTAGGATATAAGAAGAAAGATTAAAAGGGAGGGTTTCTTTGTTAAACCGGGGACTCGTCGATACTTATAGGACGTAAAGCTTATTTATGTATTTATTTACCTATTATTTATTGCTTACTGTCAATTTACTCAAGGTTTTTTACTGTAACCAGCAGAATAGTATGCTTATTCAAAGGGGGTATGGATCAATATATCATCTTACAGCAGGGCACACAAAGCGGGTTACGCTAGGGGTTAATATTCTAGTATTTATCTACTTCTAATTAAATCAAATAATCACAAGAATATGAAAAATTCCAATGTTCCCTATAGTTATCACCTAGTATAAATGCAACAGGCTTTGGGTGAGCGGCGAGGTTGGTAACACACTGTGGTTGCACAAGGGATTTGCTAGCCCTAGGATTAGCTATTCTTAATTAGTACGAATGCGTATGATATGCAATAGTAAAGTTTAATACTAGAATGTCTTCTTGTCTTCTACGGGTCCGAGCAAGAACGAGCGGCAGATAATTCGATAATATCTGTATGTACAAAGCTATATTGATCGTTGAATGTATAAACACAATACACTCTACTCTAGGTAAGATAGATTCTTGAAATTCACAATTCGAATTGATCTTTAAGTACTATATGATTTCAGAGGCTCCTAGTGTGTCTTTGTAACTACTATCCACTACAGCGTAGTGCCTGGGCTAACATCGAGAATAAACCTTCGTAAAACTTGTGGTGATTGAGATTGCACGCAGGTTAAACTTTTGCCCTGCATTAAAACAAGTAAAAGCACCGACGGTGCATAGAATCTTACGATTAGTCTTTATCACCGCATCCTACCGCCGCCTATACTGCATGGGTAAAGTCTATTAGTCTAACCACAGGCGTATTTCCACGCAGTGTAAAAGCATAATACCGGGGAATGCTACGAGATTAGTATCAACAAACCTGCACGGCATTTAAGAGGACACAATAATGATTCGACGTCTAGATCTGGTACTGAGGTTCAAATTTGAGTTTTTAGTTTCTTAGACCGCTTTGATAGACACCGCCGCGGGGGGGGGGGGGGGGGGGGGGGGGGGGTAAAAAACGATCCGCGGGAATGTAATATGTTAACACAAAAACAACCTGTAAAATTTATATAACATTTTCAATAAAATAGTGTTGAAAAACAA